>MU225537.1:621381-633827 GCA_018584345.1 Thuja plicata
AATTGAAAGATCTGCGTATCTTCTCTTGTTTTTATCGGTCTCTTAATTTGAGTTAAATTCGATAAGATTAGCTATATAGATTGATTTGAATTATAAGTCAAGTGGAAGCCTATGAAGTGATAGTCTCACTTTATTAAAATCAAGTTTTTAAAACTGTCTACGATTGTACGTAGGATTGAGAATTTTCTAACTCTATAGCCCAAGTATTTAGAAGGCACTAATCTAATCATTATTTGGAAATTGTCATTTGGTTCATACTTTGTAGTTTGTAGATTATTTAATCATTATTTTAAAAGCATTACTTTTAAGTCCTTAGTATAATCCATTTTAGTCAAGCTTTATAAAGTAGAGATTATCAAGAGATTTGTTGCTTTCCTCCAAGGATCATTCACCACCTTTGGAGAAACTTTGTTTTGTGTACACAGTGGTGGGACATAGTGAATTTGATTGTTCAAGGTTAATTTAGGCCTACCAGCCTTAGCTTGATCAAGCCAAAATTGCAGAGGTGTCTAGTGGTGCACCACCATTATACCTGTCAGTTGGCCAAAAGTGAATACATCATTTTTGGGCACCAATAGTTCCAACCACAACTCATTTGGTTGATTGGTAAAAGAGTTTTTTTTGTCATAGACATTAAGACAGGAAGAACTCAAGAGTTCTTGAGTAATAGTTGCTGAATCACAGATCGGTGAGCAGTTTAGTATGTGTGATGATTTATAATGATATGATGATGTGGAATAGAGGTTATGGATTTAATATTTTGATTTTTATGAGATCGATGCAATAATTTAAGAAATAATTTAAGATGGATTCCAAGTGTTGCATTGAGAAGTCAAAAAGTGTTTAACTACTTGGAGATATAACTTGCATATCTTATCTTGATCCAACATGGTCATGATAAAAGGTGTTATACATCAAGATTATCACTTTGACACATGGTGATTTTGTGGGAAAGTATTTGAAGATAATTTTTGATATGTTTGATGTTGGTGCAACTTGTGTATATATTGGGAACTACTCACATTGAGGTTTTTTTGTTGTTTTAGTTATTTGTGTGGGTGATGCAATTAGGGTTTTGTGATTTCAACTTGAGGTTGCGATCAAAAAGCTGATAAATAGAGAGCAGAGAGAAGTTACAGAGTATAGAAAACATATTGGATCTCACAATAAATCAGTGCTACATCTATATCACTCATCTTGTTGTTACCTAATAGTTGCAGCATGCGAAATCCCTTAACTAGGTGAACTCTAACAGGTTCTTTTTGTAAATCCCTTAACTGGGCGAACTCTTAATTGGGATTTGAAATCCTCTAGCGAGGTAGATCATAAGTGATCTATTTGTACTCCTAATAGTGTACTAATCACTCCTAATAGGGTGAACCCTCAAAAAGGGCATTTTTAGCTCCTAACAAGGAAAACACATTTACTACAGTAGTGGGCTTGTGGGCTTCATGCACACCATGGTTTTCTCCCTCTAACCAAGGGTTTTCACGATAAAATATTTGTGTCATGTGTGATGATTTTGTGGATACTTGATATAACTTTATTTTATGTGTTTACTTTAGTTATATTATTTTTTATTTGGAAATTAATTTATAAATTATGTAGATCAGTGGTTGAATTTGTTTATTATTTTTTTGGATTGATTCACCACCCCCCCTCTCAGTACCTATTAATTCCAACAATTAGTATCAAAGCTTTGGTCCTCTTGGTGATAATCCTAACAGCTTGGGGAAAAGATCCACTGTCATGGGGGGTTATAGGTATAAGATACAACTTGAGAATGCAAACAAGATGATCATTGAGTTGTAGGAAAAGCTAAAGAAGTCACTTGCCAAAAGGAGAGAACTCGTTGAGCAATTGAGTGAAAGCCAAGACTACATAAAAAAACTATCTGAAGGTAGTACATCTGAAGAGTCTAAGGAGGAAATTAAAAATCTATTGAGTAATAACAAGGGACTCAAAGAAAATGTGGCTAATCTGAAAAGAGAGCTTGAAAGTGAGTCTTTGAGGATGTGTGAAGTCCTTGAAGAAAAAGGAAAAATTGTAGATGCAAAGAAGACTGCAAATGCTGCCAAGAAAATTGTTGATGATACCCTAAATGCAAAAGATGAAGAGATTTTTAACCTAAGACGAGAATTTTCTTTATATCAGAGCCAAATGTAGGATATTGTTGTAGAGAATCTACAAGTAATAGATGAGAATTAAAGGCTTAGAGAGGAGAATGAGACATTGAAGAAGTAATTGAAAACTGAGAAAGAGAAAATGAAAAGTTGAATAAATACAAGGAAAGCTCACAAAAGCTTGATGAACAACTAAAGATATAAAGAAGACCCAGAGACACAATTGGTCTTGGATATACAAGAGAAGGAAAATTTGAAATTGGTGAGTCCTATAAATCTGAACCTAAGGAGACATAGAAAGATCAGAAGGCTGATCTAATTAAATCATGTAAGAAACCTAACAAACCTACTTGTTATAGTTGTGGAAATCTTGGTCATACTACAAATGTGTGTAAGAGAAAACTGGTGAATAAACCTTACTATTTTAATGGTTATTGCTACAGTTTTGATAAGTATGGTCATACTACATATGAGTGTAGATCTAGGTCTATCATTAGATCTAGTGGTGGTAACTTTGGTGGATATTGTTTTACATGCAACAAATATGGATACAAAGCTGGAGATTTTAGATCAAGAGTATATGCACTTAGGTCACCTGTCACACTGGCGAATACTATTAGAAGGGAAAGAAAATTCAATGCTACATGTTTAGTATGTGGCAATTATGGACACCTAGCAGTAAATTGCATAATGAGAACTATGAGAGGCAATACTAGTCCTTGGAAGTCAACTGGCATGGCATGTTTTGTTTGTCACAAGATAGGTCATCTGGATAGAGAGTTTCAGTTTAGGAACAAATTTCCTAATCAGACAAAGGATAGGAAGAAAATTAGATTACCAATGTTCATGAAGTCAGAAGTGATATGAAGAAGACATGGGTGAAGAAAGGTGAACTGAATTCTTCTTAGTTGACTAAGAACTCCATAATTTCAGGAAGTGTGGATAGTTCATCGGGGAACTAAGCATATTATTTTCTAAGGGAGAGAATTTATACAAAAATCCATTACCAATCCCCTAGATTCATGAGCGGTAAGATCTATATGCACATTATGGTGTAAATTTCTATAAAAAAAATTTGCACAATTATGTGTAGACTAGACTAATATTTCATGGTTAATATCTATTTGATATCGGTTATTACTGTTGGTTGAGTACCAACCGGTGGATACATTTTAACCGGGGACTTTACACTATTCTAGTCATTGAAATATGCAACATCTATTTCTCAACAATAAATAGAGGGAAAGTAACATCATTTTGCACCTTTACTTTCATTCAAGTATTCAAGAGCTATCTTGAGCTATAGTGTGCAATAGTTACTTTTGAGATTGAGATTTTGAGATAAATCATATCAAGTTCTCGTAAAGGCCTAACTGGCGTATTGTAAATTATCAGCGTAGTGTGTTGTTAGATTTTTGTTTTGTTGTAGTTATTCATAATGACAAAGAACATTGATACTCTAGCTATGGTTAACATCACTGAGGAGCCTCAACCCCTATTCAAACTGCATCCAATCAAAGTGACCAAAATTGATATGTCAGGTGCCCTATCCACTATTCCTGAGGGAGTGATGTTGATCAAAGATGTTTAGTCTTATATCCATTGCAAAATCAAAGAACTGGGAGCTGAAGCAATCAAGAAATAATACAAGGGTATGTGCATCAATGTTGTGTTGAAAGAGGAGCATAAACATCTACAAGTGAAGGGTTTAACATGTGTGGTGGATAATCTTACTAAATTCCATCTTGATTGGATTTTCTATGTGGTAAGAAGAGTGCATGATCAGTTCATATGGATAGAAAGAACATACAAAATTTCCAAGACAACAATTCATAGGGTTACAATATTTCGTGCACATGGACTAGAATGTACATTGAGATCAGTGGAAACTCATTTGGTCACTGAAATAACCAAATCCAAACATGATGGAAGAGAAATTAAAATTTACCATATTTAATACAAAGAAGTTTGTTTTGCATCAATGGTAATAGGTTATAGAGTTTACTAGTCCAATACATCTAATAGTGTGCCTGGTGGTGCTATATATGTTGCCTATTAGATTATCAAAGATGATTTAGTATATAATCTATGTGAGATGATCAGAAGCCAGTTTTTGATAAACATGGAAATGATAAAGAGAGATAAGATGCAGTCATTCAAGTATGGTGCCCTACTAGTATGTATGTTTTTCTATGTCCAAAATTTCTTCCTTGGTAGAGGTAATGTTACATGGTCAAAAGACAAACTGGTGATTATTTAAATAAGTGAATTAAAAAAAGAATTAGGTCATAACTTCAACAATGTCATGTGGGGTTATTTCAAATATTTCCAAGATAAGATGCATAAATGTGAAATGATTCCAACTAGTATTTTAGAAAAGTATAAGAATGACATTTTTTATAGTAGACACCGATTCATGCATTGTGAAAGTAGTGGAATCTAAGACATATTGGCTTCCTCCTATAGGATATGAAGTGGAGGGTGATTTAGTAACTCTACATGTTGATGAATTGTTGTCAAAAACCTTAGACAAATAAGCACAGAGATTTAAAACCTATGATGAAGCCTTTATCAAAATTCAGTAAGATTTAAAGAAACAGGTCATTGAAAGGAAAACAAGGAAAATGTTACCTAACCTAGAGCAGCAGTTTGATAATGGTGATGCAGGAACATCTTTCACTGTTGCAACTAAAAAAAAAGATCCTTTAGCTAACATTCCTTCAAATTATGCAAGTGTGAAGAGAAAATAGGGAAAACCAGTAGCTAGTGAAGTTAAGTCTAAAGTAGAATCTGCAAGGAAGAAAGGTCAAAGCACTCCTCATACAAAGAAAAATTATAAGAGGAAGAGAAAATATATAGAGGAGAAGGATGTCCAGAAGGAAATTGAAGAGGATGAGGAAGAAAGGACATAATAAAAAAAGGATGTCTCTAAACTGAAAAAGAGTGGTGAGACAAAGAAGGCCTCTTATATTGATGATATTGCAAAAGGTATTGTGGATAGTGATAGACTATCTATAGTTGGAAGAAGATACACTTTGGGTAGTGATGAAGACAAGAAGAAGTTAGAGGATGCCATCATTTTTCATTTTCACAAATTTTGCAAACACCTTTGGATATTCATTCTTGCATTTTTTATGAACTATATAATTTGATTGATGCTAGATGGAGTGTTCCATTGCAGTTGGAGAGGGAAATTATGGAAATATCACTAATCCAAGTGCAACCTAAACTATGTGTTGAAGATGCTACAATAATAATTGATTCCCACAAGCATAAATTCAAAATAAAGAGAAGAGAAAATAGACTACTAATTGATGACGGACAAAATGTTCATAATGAGATTGTTGAAACATGGAAGAATCTATTACAGATAAAGGATGTAGAAGCTCAAGAAGAGAAAGATAATACAACATCCAATGAACCTTGCAAGGAGATGACACTTTTTTTGTAGATCAGGAAATTGGGGATTTTGTTCTTGATGTTCCTAACCTAGTACAGAACATTGAAGTACAAAATACTAGTCTATCACAAACATGTGGAGATGAGGTTGAAGTTGTAGACATCACAGGTAAAGAGGATTCATCCTCACCATCTCCTATGGAGCATACAGAGGAATTTATTTCTGAGAAGGAAGAGGAGAAAGCTAGAGATAGTCAACAGGAGGGTACTTAGAAAAAGATTGAAGAATAATTTGAGATAAAAGGAAATTAAGTCTTGGAGAGTCAATTTTAAAGAAGAGACAAAAACTAGTGCTTATTGAAGAAGAAGAAGAAGAAGAAGAAGAAGAAGAAGAAGAAGAAGAAGAAGAAGAAGTTGAAGAAGAAGAAACACTGACCACACTAGTGGATATATCCAAATTGAAACCTAAGGAACTACTAAAATTCTTAAAACAATTGCAGAAAAATGTTGTAAGAGACTATTTGAGATCTAAGAAGAAGGCAAGAGTATTAAAGGAAGCTAGAGACATTCTAGCTAAGTTAGTACTTGAGGTAAAATAAAAATAAGATGAATCTCCTATTGATCAGATGGATACTCTTATCAAGGAAATTCTAGATCAAGGCCCACATTTGCAGGCAACAGCTATAAAACTTGTAGAGGAGAACTTAGAGAAGAAGATGCTAGGAAAGCTGATGGAGAAGATAACTGTCGATCAGAAAAAATTGACAGATTTTATAAAGGAAGTTAAATCTACATTGACTGAGGCAGGTAATTCTTTTACCAAAGTATCAAGGTATTTTTATTTTTTTCAATATTTGGAACAAAGTCGAGTGGAAGCTCAAAAGGAACTGGAGAACCTAAGCGGTGAGCTTGATCGTATGACAAGCTTAGTCACTACTTTTAGTACTTAGGTAAAGAAAATTTCACATAAGATAAATAATATTCAACATGAGAAAGAGAACAAAATTCTCACCCTAATAGAACTTGAATCCTCCTTATCACCTATTGTAGAGGTCATGCAACTGAATGTGAAGAAGGAAGAAGACATACTTTCCTTACCATACATGAGCACTATAGATAGCATGGAAGAGCTTTCTTCTAGTTTGATTGAGAAAATGATTGCTTTGGGATATTTGTAGAAGGAATGGGAAACATCCTTGGATTCAGCTAAGATAAACTTCAAGGTGCTATTTGACAGGATGTGAGTAAGCTTTGTTTATAAGTGTACATATTTCAATTTTTGTACCTTTGGCATTGTTGTCAAAGGGGGAGTATATGTATAGGGAGTCATAAGTTGGTATGTATTCTTTTTCTCTGATCTTCTTGTATTGACATTGTGATTGCACAATTTTAAGCAGTTATCATGTGTTTTCCATCAATGTCAAAGGGGGAGATTGTTGGTATTTTGATGGATTTTGAGGTGCATTCACACAGAGTCACTTATTTGTTTGTCATTGATGGAAACTAAGTCAGTACATTCATGAAATATAACATGTGAAGTAAAGACACAATTGGTAAGAAGGTAATGCAGAAAATTGGCTAAGTCTTGAAGATTGGTAGATAGTACAAACATCACTTTTGTGGCAATCATGGTATAAGTGGAATTATGAGGAGTGGTCACAAAAAAATCATCAAAAATTTTATATTATAGCGTGGTTCCAACCACAACTCATTTGGTTGATCGGTAAAAGAGTTTTTGTTTTCACATACATTAAGATAGGAGGAACTCAAGATTTCTTTTGTAATAGTTGGTAAATCATAGATCGGTGAGTGGTTTAGTATGTGTGATGACTTATAATGATATGATGATGCAGAATAGAGGTTATGGATTTAATTTTTTGACATTTTTGAGATCGATGCAATCATTTAAGATGGATTTGAGGTGTTGCATTGAGAAGTTAGAAAGTGTTTGACTACTTTGGAGATATAACTTGTAGATCTTATCTTGATCCAACACAGTCATAATAAAATGTGTTATACATCAATATTATCACTTTTTCATGTGGTGCTTTCACGAAAAATTATTTGAAGATCATTTTTTATATTTTTGATGTCAGTACAAGTTTTGTATATATTGGGAACTGCTTATATTGAGGATTTTTTGTTGTTGTAGTTATTATTGTGGGTGATGTGATTAGGATTTTGTGATTTCAATTTGAGGTTGTGATCTTAAAGTTGATAGATGGAGAGAAAGGAGTAGTTACATAGTACAAAGAAGATATTGGATATGACAATAAACCAGTGTTACATCCAAATCACTCATCTTGTTGTTCCCTAATAGTTACACCAAGAAAAATCCCTTAACCGAGTGAACTCTAATAGGTACTTTTTTTAAATACCTAAACCAGGTGAACTCTTAATTGGGTTTTGAAATCCTCTAGCAAGCTGGTAGATCATAACTGATATGTTTGTACTCCTAACAGTGTACTAGTCACTCCTAATAGGGTGAACCCTTAGAAAAGATATTTGTAGCTCCTAACTAGGAAATCTCATTTACAACAGTTTTGGGCTTGTAGGTGTCATCCCCACCATGGTTTTCTCTTTCTAACCAAGGTTTTCCATGATAAAATATATGTGTCATGTGTGATGAGTTTTTAGATTCTTGATATAACTTTATTTTATGTGTTTACATCAATTATATGCTTAGTGATTTGGAAAGTAATTCATCAATTATTTAGATCAGTTCTTAAATTTGTTTACTATCTGTTTGGACTGATTCACACCCCCCTCAGAGTACCTATTAATTCAAACACAAAATATTTCAACCTGGAAGAAAATAACCTAACCAAATATAGAATATTAGTAAACACCCTGTTCCTCATTACCAAACTTAAACAAATTTCCATTTTGACCTTCGATAAGATCTCCAACTGCAATGTGGATGGGTAAATTTAGTTTAGTTGTCATCAATGAAAACACCAAAGAATCTATGTTATATCTCTTGCTAACAGATTATCCTTATGATTAGTTGAACTAGCATATCACAACTTCCTAGCCCATTTGACTTCACCTTTACATACATTTTCAACATTTTTTGACTAGCATACCACAATTTTCTGGACCATTTGAACTATCATTTTCATGGGTTAACTAGAATAACACAGCTTTATAGACCATTCAACCTCTAATTTGCATAATTTTTTATGAGTTGACTAGAATGTGCTAGACCATTAAATCCCTATTTACACTCTCTTTTATGGGTGGAACTAGCATAACACAGTTTGCTAGACCATTTCTCCCTCTCTCTTTCTTCTCTCACCTAGCATAACACAATTGGCTAGCTCATTTCATCCATGATTTTATTATTCTCTCCTCCATGATTCTATAACATAACTGACTTTTCTATTTGATTAGATAATGGAGTCTTATCTTATCTTTGATATGTGATATTTCTCTTTTTCAGGTGACCACTTGTGCTTTTGCAATATCTTTCTGAGCATGATGCTAGCGATGGAGACATTTTCTTTAGCAAGGTCTCTTCAAATCATTGACTTGGAATATTAGTAATCTTTAGGATTTTATTATTATTTTATGTTTCCTTTCATATGGATGTATGAATTAAGATCATTGGTTTGGGGGCTTGTGTCCTTAAACTTAGCGATATCTTATCTCTTTGCAATTTGCCCATGATTGTTCAACTTTCTCTCTCTTTCTTCTACTTTACTATGAGCATGAGGTGGAATCACACTCATACTAAAGTGGGGGCTAAATGTACCATCCTAAAAAGTAAGCACCCTTAATTGGGTGTTCATTTTAGCTCCATTTTAGTATGTATGGGTTTCCACATTTCTTTCACACTCTCCTAACGCTTATTGGACATTTAAATTAACATTATAAGTCATGTATTGATTAAATTTCTTCAAAACTCAAAGTTGGAACTTATTTCTAGTTATTCTCTATTTTTCCTCTGATCAAATAATTCATTTCATCACCTAGGCCCTATATCCTTATTTTGGCATTCATTATTTGTCTTGACCTCAGAATGAGCTATACCTAGAAATCATGTACCTATTGATTGTCTGGGACCCATAGTCTAAATTTGAGCTCTGATTTTTGGCTACATGTCGCCAATGGAAACACGTTCCCTTGAATTAAGTTCCAAATTTCACTGAGAGCCCAATGTCATGGTTTTAGCGGGAGATTTACTTTTGTGGTCATCCTACTTGAGCTTTAACCCCAGAAATGATGTGATATGTATGTAAACCCCCTATCTTTCCTCTTTTTGGTATCCATTATCAAGTGCAAGCATTCACTATCAATTTTTCAAGCATTCATGAGAAATCAAGCAAATTAGAGTTTAAGATCTCTTCTATAATTGAGCATCCAAGTATTAAATCCTTCAAAGCATTCTTCTCTTTCTTCATCAAGAATTATGGAAAACTGAGATATCCATTATTAAAGGAATTTATTTTGTGATTTACTATTATATAAAGCTATTGTACCAACATTAGTGATCACATCCAAAAAAACATTGCGCCATCAAGATATAAGGTGATTTATAATTCAGATCTGGTTTCTATTTCATCTTTCCTTATGAAATTTCATTACATTTTTAAGGTTGATTCCCAAAGAGGGGTTTGACTAAGGAAAACCCATTTATCCAACCTTCTTCCCTATTTTTCTATGTAGGAACAGGTTATGGAGTTGTCCACAAAGATATAGGAAGATCGAGATCATACAGAGATACCCTACAAATTTCAGATCAAAACCCTAAGTACATGATGGAAATGGTGATGTAGGAGCATCATGAGTTTTCTCAATGACTACTTTAGAGTTCTTGGAGGGGTTATTGGTAGTTTCTTTGGAGACTACTTAGAGTGTTACTCGGTTGAAGAAGGGTGGATTCTTGGTTGTTATTGGACGTAGTGTTGGCCGAGGAGCTCGGTCGCTAAAGGGCTTGACACATATTGTTTCTTGGAAAAATTTGGTGCTCGGCATGTTTTGGTTGCTTGGAAATGCTTGTTGGTTTCCTGAAGCTCGGCAATGCTTGGCTGGTGGTTGCTGGCACTCAAAATTTTTGGTGTTCTTGCGGATTTGGGAGGCCGAATTGATGCATTTAATATGTGTAGCATGTGATCATGACATGGATCAATTGTGGGGATGTGTGTGGACCTATTTGGGTCTTGAATCTTTATCTTATGTGCATTTAATAAGTGTTGTAAGGTGACTTAAGGCATTTTGTATTTATTTTGCTTCTAGATGATTCTATTTGCAATAGGCTGACTTATGGTCATGCTAGTATTTAAGGAGGTGCGGGGTAGACTTGTAGGAACACAGAGAGAAAAGGAAGATGAGTAGACAAGAAGAGGAGAAGCATGAAGTTGCTAATTTGTGAGAAGATCTAGTGGTTGAGGCTTAGGAACAAGGAGATTTCTTGGAGGCCTGTGTGCACAAGTTTAGATCTTTCTGGATCTTTCTACCAAATTTTTGTGTCGTCTTGTTATAGATTTGGCTAGTTAGGGTTAGGGTTTGAGTTGAATCTTTAGGGATCTTGCATAACTGTTATTTTCTTTGTAATTGGTCATAAATGGGAAGGCCTTACACCCTAACACATTGAATGTAATCAATTGTTTTATGAATAAGATTTCAAGTTGTTTTCAAATCTTGGTTTCCTGTTGTGATTCCATTGTGTGGTTGTTTAGCTGGGGGCTTGGACATCTCATTTAGGGATCCTCTCTTAGACTTGCACTACATCAGGACTTGATGCATTTAATATGTTTAGCATGTAATTGTAATGTAGATTGATTGTGGGGATATGTGTAGACCTATTTGGGTCTTTGATCTTTATCCTATGTGCATTTAATAAGTGTTGTAGGTCAACTTAAGGAATTTTGTATTTAGTTTTCTTCTAGATGATTCTATTTGCAACAGGACAACTTGTGGTTGTGCTAGTATTTAAGGAGGTCTGGGGTAGAGTTATAGGAACATAGAGAGATAGGGAAGATGAGAAGACAAGTAGAGGAGAAGCCTGAATTTGTGAATTTATGAGCAGAGCTAGTGGTTGGGGCTTAGGAAGAAGGAGATTTCTTTAAGGCATGTGTGCACAAGTTTAGATTTTGCTAGATGTTTCTACCAGATTATTGTGGCATGTTGTTACAGATCTAGATAGCTAGGGTTAGGGTTTTAGTTGGATCTTGAGGGAACTTGTAGAACTTTTATTTTCTTTCTAATTGGTTGTAACTGGGAAGGCCTTACAGCCTGACACATTGTATGTAATCAATTTTTTATGAATAATATTTCAGATTGTTTTCAGATCTTGGTTTCCTGTTGTGATTTCATTATTTTTTTGTTTAGCTAGGGGCTTTGACATCTCCTTTGGGGATCCTATCTTGGCCTTGCACCATGTCAGGTGGTATCAGACATTAATTTTCCTAAGTGTGTGGATAGATCACCGAGGGTGAGGAAGTTTGCACCAGGACCTTGGGCTAGGTGAAGTCTGTAGACGTCCAAAATCGTCCTTATATTAATTTAATTAATATTCCCATAACACTATAATTAATTTTAATTAATTATATCTATTATATTCTTCTATCTATTTAATTAAATTTATTTAATTAAATATGATTCACTTCTTTTTAGTATTGAAATTTAATTTAAATACTACTCTTCTTAATGTATTAATTTTATTAATACATTACCCTCCATAAATCCCTTTTAAATAAATTTTAAATTTATTTATTCCCTCACATTTCTAATATTCTTCTAAACCCAATTAATTCAAATTTAATTTGGATTAAATTAATAAAGCCTATTAGTCATACCTAGGAACCTATTAATCCTACCCTATTCCTACTCTATTCCTACTCTACTCTATCTATTCCTCTTAAATAAACCTACTTTCCCACCTAAGCACACACTAATCACACTTAAAGTGTGATTCCTACA
>MU225537.1:649296-669852 GCA_018584345.1 Thuja plicata
CTTAGTTTCTTGGATCTTGCATGCCATCTTAGTGTAGCTCTTTGAATCTTCATCTTAGTGTTCATCCTCATTTTCATTGCATTCCAATGGATAGCTTGAGACAAGCCTCTTCATGCTTGTTCTTGAGTCTTTCATTGTTTTAGCTTGCATTTTTAATCAAATAGTGGGATTTAGTATTGTGTTGGGAGAGCACACCCACATTTATCTCTAAGAGCACATCAACAAGGCCTTGGGTGCCCTTGTTCAAGCTTATCAGAGGTTGTGGTTTAAACACTTGTTTTTAGGATTTCATTTGAATATGCTAACCCTTATTTGAATCTTGTTATTTTGATGACTAATCCTAATGTTTGCATGTTCTAGTGTTGTTCCTTGCAGGTAGGTTTTTATCACATACAAAGTCTATCAGAACAAAGTTTGATCTTGTGGTGGATTTTTCTTTCTAGAGTCCTATATATCTTTTTTGTGAGGTATTAGATCATGGTTTTGACTTACAATTGCAAAGGAATTGCAGATGGATCTTAATATGGATCAATGATTGTTAATATGGAAGGTTGATCTTGTTGAGTGAAGGTTGGATCTGGTTGGATATTTATTGCAGAGGGTTTGCGAAGATCTTTAAGGATGCCTCCGAGAAGATTGGAACCAAGGGTGATTGAAGATCTCCGTGATGTAGTTGAGAAGAATATTTTTGAGATGTGTTCCTAGTTGGAAGATGGTTTGTCCAATCAAGTTAAGGAAGGAATAGTTGAGTTTCATAGAGGTTTTTGGAGCTAGATTCTACCGATCCGGAAGCGGATTGTCTGGCTGATTAGAAATAATTTTTGAGAGAGAAGAGAGTGTGACAAGGTCGAGGTGGAGTTTGGTTTTGTGTATCATTTTGTGGAGTCTGATGTGAAACCTATAGAACTACTTGTGTTCATTTTTTAGGAGATTCCTAACCTTTTTTATGTTGGGATGGAGAGTTGTTTTCATGATCAGTTGGTTGTGTCTGACATGGAAATTGCAGAGCACCTGTTCATGGATAATTAGGATATTGTGGGTGATTATTTAGATGTTGCAAAGAATCTTGTTGTGAGCAATGAGATCACTAATGTTGTAATTTTGGCTTGTGTTAATGAGGGATTTCATATCGCTATTGATGTGGATTTATCTTTGGATCTACATGTTGTTACTAAAAATATAGAGTTGGATACTCTTATTGTTGAGATGGGTTGTGGTGATAAGTTGAATGCTGATTGGTAAGTGGTGATACAGATGCTTCTAGTGTTTGGATGGTTAAAGTAGATGTGGATGATTTGTAGATTGGTTCTCTTATGCTTGATGGTTTGGAATCCTTTGGTGAAGATGAAGCTAGTTGTAGAGCTTTCTTTTGGCACCAAAGTGTGGGACACACTTTTCTATTTACCTAGGGAGTCTGATGCAGGAGCATCGTGGGTTTTCTCAGTGACTACTTTGGAGTCGTTGGAGGGGCACTCATTAGTTTCTTTAGAGAGTACTTGGAGTGTTACTCGATTGAAGAAGGGTGGATGCTCGGTTATTATTGGGTGTAGTGTTGGATGAGGAAATCGGCCACTGAAGGGCTCAACACATACTATTGCTCAGAAAACTCTGGTGCTCATTATGTGTTGGTTTCTCAGTAATGCTTGGCTAGTGGTTGTTGGCACTTGGTAGTTTTGGTGTTCTTACAGATTTGGGAGGCCGACTTGATTCATTTAATATGTGTAGCATGTGATCATGACATGAATCAATCATGGGGATGTGTGTGGACCTATTTGGGTCCTAGATCTTTATCTTATGCGCATTTAATAAGTGTTGTAATCCTACTTAAGGCATTTTGTATTTAGTTTGCTTCAAGATGATTCTATTTGCAACAGGTTGTTTTGTGGCCATGATAGTATTTATGGAGGCCTAGGGTAGAGTTATAGGAACATAGAGAGAAAAGGAAGATGAGTAGATGAGCAGCCTAAAGTTTTGAATTTGTGAGTAGAGAAAATGACTGAGGCTTAGGAACAAGGAGATTTCTTAGAGGCATGTGTGCATAAGTTTAGATCTTGTTAGATGTTTCTACCAGATTGCTATGGCATGTTATTATAGATCTGGCTAGCTAGTTTTAGGGTTTGAGTTGGATCTTGAGGTATCTTTCAAAACTATTGTTTTCTTTATAATTTTCCATAACCAAGAAGGCCTTACAGCCTATCACATTACATGTAATCAATTGTTTTATGAATAAGATTTCATATTGTTTTTAGATCTTTGTTTCCTGTTATGATTCCATTATGTGGTTGTTTAGCTAGGATCTTGGACATCTCCTTTGGGTATCCTCTCTTGGCCTTGCACCATGTCAAATGGTGACATGTTCCCAGGTACATGATGGAAGTGGCAACATTTTCCTCCTTGTTTCTAGTAAAATTCTAGGCACAACAAGTTATAGGTCTCTGGGAAATAAAGGAATAAAAATCCTTCAAGCATAGATATCAAATTGTCATTTTTCTTACCAAGTGGTATTAATTATATTTTTTTGAGGTAGTTTTGTAGTCTAATGTTCCATATGAATTAGAGAAAATATTCCTTTTATGCGATCCCCTTTTCATATTGTACAATTCAAAACTCAATGTAAGCTCTTATTTCTAATGATGCTCCTCTATTTTTCCTCCAATCAAATAATTCATTTCACCCCTAGGCCCTATATCACTATTTGTGGCCTTTTTTCTCTCCCAACCTCAGATTTGGATGTACCATGAAACCCTACATCCACTCACTCCCTGAGACCCACGGTCCTAATTTGTGCCTTGATTGGGTGGAATAGAATTTTTCAAATGTTTTATTCCTAGGAGCAGAACATTTCAAACATTATGCTTCCCAACATTTGTGCCCAAATTCAAATTGTGTCCATGTCTCGGTGTTTTAACAGAAGATTTTGATTTACAGTCGGCCTAGCTGAGTTTTGACTCCCAAAATATTTTGAGAGGTATGTAAACAACATATCTCTCCTTATTTTGGTATCCATTATTATTTACAATCCATTCCTGATCAATTTCAAGAAATCAAACATTGAGCTATCAAGTGCAAGGAAGAAAATTAAGTTCAAGAGCCATCAAATCCAAGCATCTATCATTCTTCTCAAGCATTCAATGTGTTCATCTCCACAGATCTAGCTTATTTATTCATTAGAGGAAAATAAAATGAGTGTTCTAGCAAGGAAGGATATACATAATCATCCACTTCTTTTCAAGTCTCCCCTCTCTTCTCCTCAATTAACATTGTAGTGAATTAAAACACTCATTTCATAAGGTTTTGTCTTTCATGATTTTGTGTTAGTCTTTTATTTAAGTCAATATTTTTCATCAAAATACTTGATCACATTCAAAGAAGCATTTGCATTGTCAAGGTATGATATACTACATTTACTAGATCTAGCCTCTACTACATGACATCAAAATTTCTTTTTATTTGATTTCATTTCAAGGTTGATACCTAAACATGGGTTTGATTGGGGCAAACCTCTCTATCCAACCTTCTTCCCCATTTTTTTGTGTTTAGGAATAGTTTGCAGAGTTGTCTGAGAAAATTTAGATAGATCAGATGCAGTCAGAGCATCCCTAGAAGTTTGAGACAGAAACCTAGGGAAAAAAAAATTTCAAATGTTTTATTCCTATGAACATGGCTACTAGACTTGTTCTATTCCCTAAAAAAATTATGTTCCCTATATTTTCAGCTAAAATTTGATGTGCAGATAGGTGTCAACTTTAGGATCTCATATATGCAATTACAGGTGTTTGCAAGATCCAGTCTGTTAGAAATTTATTTTTGAAGGGGAATACTTCCTATTCCAATTTTAGGTGCACACAAATCATCTTCAATCTCCTTCTACATCTATTTTATATATCATTTTAGTTCATTTCTTATCTTGATTATTCATTTACATCATAGTGTTATCTATCTCCTTCTCAATTTTGAGCAACAAAGGAATAAAAACCCCTAAAGAAAAGATATTGCATTAGCATCCCTCCTAAGTGGTGTTGATCATATTTTTATTGAGGTGGGTTTAAATGTACCATATGGATTGAGAAATCTCCCCTTTGCATTTCTCACCATTTCATCTTGTACACCTTTCAAAAAGGTTTACTTTTAATAATTAATTAGTCCTCCCTTTTAATCACTTTTTAAATATTCTTATTAATCCCTTCTTTAACCAAACAATCATAGTATCCTTTATTTTTATCTCCCTTTTTATTCTAAAGGATATATAAGGAAAATGTCACTTAAAATAAACCATATTTGTAACTTAATGACAACTGAAATTGAACTCAAACCCTAACATAACCTTATACCTAGAACTAATTAAACCCTAATCTTATCCCTAATTGCATCCTAACCCTAACCCTGACACTTTCCTTGGATGTGATCCAAAGATTGATCTTAGAACCTTTTCCATAAGTCTAACTCTAACATTGACCATGACCCTAACCTTTATCCTAAAACCATAACCTAACCCTGATTGAACTGTAATCATAACCTAATCTTAAAGATATTTTTTAACCTTGATTAAATTTTAATACTAACCATAGTGCTAACACTAAATCCAATCTTAATTATAATCATATCCCTAGCCCTAACCCTAGCTGAAAAAATACCTCCAAACTTTATTGTTGACTCAAAGCTTCGTCCTAGAATCCTAAGTCTAACCTTAACCTAATTGAATTATAACCTTAACTTAACCTTTACTATAACCCTAACTAACAACTATCATATCCCAACCCTATCCTTAACCTAGAATCTAAACTTTATCCTAGAATCCCAACCCTAACCTTATTTAACCTTAACACTAATCCTAACCCTAATTAAGCCAAAAAAAAAACCCTATCTAGATTATGGTAAGTAGTTTAGTAATTTAGAGGACTATTTTTATTATGTCATTTTTTTAATTCTTTCCCCAAATTTGAATTCATACTTGCTATTTTTAAACAGGCTTTGCAAGGATAACATAACCCTTATTGACTTTTAAAATTATGAAAGCTTTATTATTCATAAACTCCCTGAATCATCTAGATTCTTAGTATAATAAATATTATAATCATACAAAATTTAAGTGTAGGTGTCATAACATATTTCTGAAGTGATAAAAGCTTAAAATCTTAATTATTTGGTGTATTTAATTAAAATAAATAATTATTAAAGAAAGCGATTGGATACATGAATTATGTTGAAATATTTGGTGTAAGAGGGCTCAATTTAATGCTCAAATATCCACCATTCAAAATATAAAGAAATTGAACTAGATCATTGCAAATATTGAGGAGTATATTCAGTACGCTCTATGAAATAATGGTGATGAAAATATAAATCCAAGAGTTATATTTTATTATTGAAATATATAAATGATAATTTAAAGTATATATGTTCACAAGTGATTTTCTTTATGTGGGTTGAGGCATAAGGATTATTATTATGAAAACATTCTATGATGAAAAAAGGGATTCTATCTATAAAAAAATCATTAACCTACCTGCATTCAAAGCATAAATAATTTGAACATAATAATAATAATAAAATAGAAAAACATGGGTCTACACCCACGAGAAAAGGAATCCCTAAGAAGAAGAGTGAATGGTATCTCAAATGTTTCCTGCCCAAACTAGGCAATTTACTCTGCATATTCAAATCGGTTTAGGGTTTTAAGAATCCGTCCTCCCATCACTCATAGAGTTGTGAGTTTCCCTTCAAACAAAAATATAGATAACCTCACTTCTTTTGTGGTGGATTATGGTTTGGAGAGGTGGCAGATAAACCCTAATACCTATTTTTACAAGGAAAATGAAGGAGAGACTTCCAGTAATAACAAAGAGTGGCAGGTGGTTAGAAATTGGAAGGCTAGGTGTGCTCTAAATGTGAGGGGAAAGGTAGTATCTAATGACAATGGAAGGATTGGAAAAAAAAATAGCGTCAGTAATAAAATCTAGGAAATACACATCAGATCTAAGATATCAAGTTTTGCCTCTAGAGCTAACTAAATAAAATTAGGGAAGAATTCTATCATTACTTCACACTTGTGGCATTTAGGGTCGGGCCTTCTATCCCCTTCTAGCAATTTACTATTCAATAATTCTCAAATCCAAGCTAGTAATAATGGGCCAATTCATAAGGATACCTCATCTTGGGAGATTCATGGTTGCTGAAATATCCTCGCAAAATCGTAAAATGATAATAAGCAAGGTTGTAATTAGTAGTACAAACCCTTGAATATTTAAAACCACTAGGCAATGAAAACAACAAGGAATTATATGCCTTCTCTTAGATTACCACAAAATGAACCTCAAAATAAGAATCTCCAATCCTCAGATAAGGAGGAAAGGGTCATCATGGTTGTGATCAAAGAAAAATTAACAGATGGTATGTGGGATTATTGTAAGTCTCACAGTTTGTTTACTCAATGGAGTAGATTTGGGCTTCCTGTGGAAAGCATTGCGAAGTGGTTTAAGGCAACCTATGAGAGCGAGGTAAGTATTACTATCCTTCCTAAGGATTTTTTATTCATTGGTTGCAAGAATTTAATTCTAAAGAAGGAATTTTTATCTGGTCATCATATATATCATTATGGATATAATTTCAAATTCTTTGATTGGAAATCTAATTTTGACCCCAGTAAACTTCAATGTATAAAAGTATCCAAATGGACTAATCTACCTAACCTCTGAGTTGAATTGATGCATAGTGAAATTTTAATGAAAATAGGTGATTGGATGGGGGAATTTTTAGGGCTTGAAGACAATTTTCTATTTTCATCTAATATCAAAATCTTAGTTGAGCTGGATATTGATTAGAAATGTCTTAAACCAATAGATCTAAGAACAAAAAATGTGACATACATCATATGTCCATTATTTTATCAAGGTCCAATTCATAGTAAGCTAATCACAAAAGCTAGGAATACACCCTACCAGATAGAGGGAACTATCGACAATAATGGTATTAAGGCTCAAGGGATCAGGATTAGAAATGAAATTACACTTAAACATTTAAATGAGGTTAGAATCTAAATTAATGAGGAGAAAGGGGGTTTTTTTTATGGAATTTCAAAATGGATCCCCATGTGGATTTCCCAAGCATATCTCTCAAGAGGATATTAACAAATCTCCTCAGCAT
This sequence comes from Thuja plicata, assembly GCA_018584345.1. Classification (NCBI taxonomy): domain Eukaryota; kingdom Viridiplantae; phylum Streptophyta; class Pinopsida; order Cupressales; family Cupressaceae; genus Thuja; species Thuja plicata. The sequence continues at coordinate 656,440 of MU225537.1, forward strand.
GAGATTAACATAGAATTAGCCATGGTTGAGTTGGAGTATGAGAAAAATAAGGAACTAAAATTGGCTAATAACTCTCAGGAATTACAAAGGAAGGATATTAAGGAGGGAGAAATAGTGGAGAACAATCAAAACACTAAGATTATGGAATTGGAAGAGGAATAAATTAGTGAAAGGTCTCAACCTGGTTCTCAAGAGGGACTAAAGAGAACATTACTAAACAACCAAATAGTATTGGAGAGCTAATGTTTGAGGAAAATTCTTGCCAAGAAAGGTGAAATTCCAAATGGAGGTGAACAAAAAGGCTCTAGAGGCAATGGAATTAACAGATACCACTATGGGTTTAGAGGAGGGAGAGGTTAGAGAGGATGTTTAAGAAGCTCCATTTCCCCTTGAACTACAATCCATATATGAATGGTGGCAATTTTATCCCCTAGAGATATGGTGCATAGACTCATGTTATCATCTAGGAAGAGGATGGATAGTGAAGGTCAAAATGAAAATTTTACAAATTTTAATGACAAGGAGATGGAAGAGAATTTTGCATTCTTTTCTTTAGATGAGGAAGAACCTCACCTATATTGATATTTTTTAACTCCTTTGAAATTGGGTCTAGACCCCTACTACCCTTCTAAAACTAATCTTAACTATGGAAAAACTCTTAAAAAAAGAGCTAGGAAGCCAATCTTTTAATTAATTAATAAGGTCGAGGCAGCAAATGATCAAATTTAGATTACTTCTCTTTTTCATGCAGGGAAGGGAAGAACCTTCCCACAAAGAAATGAAGGTCATTACTTGGAGTGTTAAGGGCATAAATTTGTTGGAATAAATGAGAGGGGGGGTGAATCAGTGGCCTAAAAAATATTCCAATAAATTAACCCAAAAACTTATTACCACAATTATAAGCCTCTAGTTATATTCATTCCTACAAGATGAATGCCTTGAAATAATCTCAACAAATAACTACTGCTCGGAGTTCACTATTAAACCTTATGGTTAGTGTTTACCAACTAGCAGTCTTTCATTTACCAAAATATAGTAAATTACTTAGTGTATACCGATCAATCTAGATTGGTTATGTGTAATGAAAAACACTAAAGTAATGACTCATAAACACATTGACACATGGATTTTTAATGTGGAAACCATGTAAAGGGAAAAATCACTTAGGATCGGTAACCCAAAATTTTCACTCTTTTGAAGTGAGCTCGGTGAATAGCCAACCCTATTAAAGGTTACAAACATATTGTTAGATGTGACCTTATTAGAGGATTTAAATAGAATAGTTTGTCACTTGATATCTAGCATCTATATGCTACCTTTTATAACCAAACCCTATGTAGTTTATCACTTGGTATCTAGCATCTCTATGCTATCTTCATGACCAAACCTTTTGATACTCATTATGATGTATCTCAATATATAAAGGATTTTTAAGTCTTGCCTGATTAAGAGACTTTCTGATCCAATGGTTAAATTGAAACAATAAATGATTTGTTCACATATACAACTAAACTTTGCAGATTTTCAGATCTATTTTAAGCTCATAATACCTTTATGATCAATTTCTCTTTTCAATAACTTTGCTCCACTTCTTTCTTCTTGGTGATGCTGTGTTTCATTATTTTTTGGTGTCCATAGAATTAGCTTTGTTCTTCAGCTTGATTGATCAGGACTATATGAAGTTGTTCTTCATCAGTTTCTCTTTAGCATCTTCTTTCTCTATTCACTCCCCTAATTCATAATGAATTGTCTTGTCTCTTTATAGACATGATTTCACCATTTCTCAACTCTTGACTTTTTTGTTCTTGGCATGATCTATATTTCTAGCCAATCTTGCTTTAAAGCTTTACTTCAGTTTTATCCCATAGATTTCTCTTTGACAACTAAAATAAAACAACTTTAAATCTTTCTCTTATCTCTGGCTTTAACTTGTCAATGAAAACAATATTAACAACCAGTTAACTCCTTCTTTAGCTATTTCTAGCTAAGTCTTTTGTCATTTTTGAACTTCAGTTCTTTTCAGTGATTTAACTCTTTGTTAGCTTTGGTCAATGCTTTAGTTCTCCTCGAGCATCTTCCTTGGGGTTGTCTATCCATCAGGTATCAATGTGATTCTTCTCGTCGGTAATGCTTGTGATTCTTCTTGTCAATATTGCTTGTGATTATTCTTGGGTATCACTATGACTTTCCTCTTAGGTTTCTCTGTCCATCGGGGTGCATTTCCCATCAGTGTTTGTAGTCACTTAGTGAATACTGATCTTTTATGCATTACTGAAAGCATAACCTTTATCTTTCTGGTTCTCTTAAGTCTTTGACACTTTGTATATAACCAATCAGATTATATCAAGTTGACATCAATGACAATATAATACATTAATTGATTTAATGTCTTGCATTAACTTTTTGCAGCTTGGTGATCATCAACTTACATCTTCAAACATTCTATAAGTTATATTTCATCAATCTCTCCCTTGGAATTGATGACAACACACTACATTATCACACTATATTATTACTAATACAATATGAAATATATATCAGTTGTAGTTCATCAATCTACCAATCTTATTATTCTATAACCAATACAAATATCTGGCTCTTGGTAAGCTCATATAGCTTAGATTTGTTTCTTGCAGAGTGCTTTCTTCAATCTTCAATACCTTCACTGGATAGATGTAGCAATCTTCTAATTATGTTTTTTATGTTGTCTCTACCTTTGATTGTTCCTCTCCTTGATCATCTCTTTTTATTTTGATAGTAATAAAGTCATCTCTCCCTTATGATACTTCTCTCCCTTTCAATAGTCATGATGAATATTTCATATGTAATCTCTCCCTTTGGATATTCTCTCCCTTTGGATGATTTTGATGGATATTTCATATGGATAATGGATATAATCTCTCCCTTTGACAGCAATGCCAAAAAATCTATTCTCCTTTATAATATACTCCTTGAATTTTCTTATCCATCAGCAATAGAATGACTCTGGTGTTTGGTGCAGTGTTGACGGGACTTTGTGACCGGTTCTGCCAACAGTGATAAGTTGTCACCGGGTACCGGGGTACTAGCCAACTTCCCCTATAAAGGTTCTCCAGAGAATGAATTCTCTGGGCCTTCAAGCACTTGGGTCTCGTGTCTCGACAGTGCAGGGGAGCTAAGTTGGACAAGTGACTGTTTGTTCAGGGGGATAGCTGGTTTTACTGATCTTCTTTGGGGATTTCAGTGATGGGTCAAGGCTTCCTGCAAGCATGTTAAGTTTACCAAATAAGTTTCAAAAGATAGACCAGAGTTAGAGTTTGTTACTTCTACTTATAGTTATGCAACATATTTAAAAGATCAACAATGCTCCAATGTAATAACTACACTAAATACTAAATACATACAGAACTAGTGATTCATACATATTCAATAGAAAGGGGAAATGAGATCATTAATCTAAACAAAACATTAGATTAAAGGACATTAGAAACATACGGTACAAAAGATGTTTGTGAACTCCAAAACATATCAACACATAACCAGTGGTCATAAAATGTTCCTCCTTCTTCATTAACTTAAAGTGTTCTAGCATCACTGGTGTATACATCCATGGCTCCAAGGGAGTATCTAAACTACCAAGCACTACTGAGAATTGAGCTCCTGAAAAAACTGGGAATAAAAAGCTATTTTCTATTACTTACTAGACTGCAAAATCATCAATTTCTCTGACCCCTGTTATGAGGTTGGACTTCATATTTATACAGATAGTTTTCCCTAAAATTAACCCAATCTAACTATACACTCAATATATAAAATACATTATCCAGTGGCCGATACTACCTGCACCACTTACAATTACCTTGAAAAGAGTAGAGGTCTAACAAGATGGAATAAGAAGACAAGAAAGATAGAAGAATCTTCATAGAGAAGAGTGTCGGGGTATTTGTAGAGGAAATATGATCTTTCCAGCATTCGAAGCAACATGCCTCATCAATGCAGAATGCAGCTCACTGTCTTTGATGCACAAGTAGTAAATGTGGGAGCGACACCTTGGGTGAATCACCTGTTAGAGCCATCCCTCTGTCTGACATACCTTATCAAGATCACCAACCTCTTGATCCCTTATTAACTATGTGACAATGATCGGTCAGCTTGATGGAACTTGGAAATGGATCATTGTGAAAGAATTCAAAACTTCAGACCCAAAATTTTGGAGTCTGGGAGCTTACGCTCAAAGAATAAAGAATTTGCAAAATTACACCCTGTTGGTGAAAATCTCCAAAGTGCGGAGAACTTTACTGTTCCTTGTTTTTCTTGAAGGCCTCCAAAATCTGGCCAATGCCATCCTCATCTATGTCCTTGACATTATCCCACTGGTCGCTAATGACCTCGAACTATTCCTCAATATCTTTGGCCCCATTTTGGAATTATGCAACTACTTTTACTCAACCATAGGCTCGAAGCATCATCTTTGATAACCTTGATAGCTTTCCTCCATTGAAATCCCTAGCGGACTAGTACCAGGATTCCATTAATTAATCAAACTTCCCCACAACATAATCTACTAGAGTACACGTCCTGGTAGTGAAGGGATCAACTAGTGAAATCCTTGATACAAATGTTGTACATAAACTTAAAGAATTCTGAACTCCTAGAATCTTATTCTTTAGGGTCTCTGCCAGTTCCTTTCTCACCTCAATTTTGAGGCCAAGTCTAGAGTGTTGGGCCTAGAGGAATCCAAACAGCTCTTCTCCTAAAATCCCCATCTCGGTAATGGCTTCCTCCCTGAAGTTTATTATTTCTTCTAACTCTGACCTCCACTCCTCATACTTCTCTATGTCTTTCTCCCATAAGATGGTGGTGCATTTTACCTGGCCCACAAGATTGCTGACTTGATAAAGGTACGACAGCATCACCACCAAGAATTTCCTTATGGCCCTGATTTTCTATGCGATCCAGCCATCTATAGCTTGTGCCTTATTTTTCATGGCCCTTAGAGCATCCATGTCACCCTATGGAAGTGGTGTTCTAGAGGTGGAGGCTTCTAGATGGATCTCAGCTAGCGGCTGTGTTAGTTCCACAAGAAGCCCGAGGAGATTTTCATTTTTCTCTCTTTCCTCCTTTAGCTTTTGTGTCTGTTTATCATACCGGGCCTCAACTTCCCAGGTAGCCTCTTTTAGTAGGTCCAATTCACCATTCTTATCTCTCCTCCCAAGAGGAACCTCTATAACTGCATAGTCCTTAGCCCTTACAATCGCCACATCTATATTTGGGGGAGGTGTTTTAACTATTGCAACTGTATTTCCTCCCGGACTCGTCTGGAGGGTATGGATGGTTCGGGCCTTCTTGGTATTTTTAGCCTCTTGGTTCTAGGCCATCATCTCGGCCAAAGAGAGGGGAACACTTGCTACCACCGGGGCCTTTCTCTTTTTGGATTCTATCAGCCATTGTGGTGGGTGGGGCGGTCTTGCTGCTAAGGCCTAAGCATCAGGGCCTTCCTTAGGATCTAGTGGTGTTTCCCTAGTATCCATGGTCATATCTGACTCTTTCTCTTGTTCCCCGGGGTTCCTTGTGTCTTCTTCCCTAGTGGCATTCTCATTCATGGTGTTGGGGACCTCGTCTTTGCTGGCACCCATATCATCTATATTACCAGGATTTTCCCCATCCTTTTCAGCATCTGTGGTCCTAGTATCCACATTTTTGCGGTAATCCCCCTCATTTTGTTGTTGTTCTTCTCTAGGACATCCTTCTCCATGGGTACGTCTTTTCGAGAAGCCAGAGGTGTCTGACCAATATTTGACTCTTGGGTAGCTGAGACTACCTCACTGAATGTCATACTCTAGAGCACCTAATCACTTGGAGTAACTAAATGTACCTGGAGCGTGATGACTGGGGATATAGTTGTTCTTGAGGGTCCAGGTTCCCCAGCCATTGTCGGATACCTATCTTGTATTGGCCTTTGTTCTGTCTCGGTCCCCTAGATCAGTGTTTCCTCCATGTCTTATGGATCCTTTTGTGTTTATTCCTATTCTTTTTCTTGTTCCTAGACTTCCTTTTCTGGGGCCACCTCTTCTTGGACCACTTTCTCTTATGTGTCTATCTCCTCCACTGCCTTAACCATATCGGCCTACAGGTTCACTAGATCTTCTATCTGGAAGAGATCATCAAAGTCATCGTGTGGAGGAGAATCTTCTAGAGGATACTCTGGCTTGAGGAAGTCTGGGATAACCTCCACCTGGGGGATGTTGGGCATGTCAGGACCCATATCTGTGCTCGGGGGATTTTCTACCCTTTGCTTCTTTCTTCTTAGCTGTAATGGGGCCCTGATATCCAGAATGTTCACAGACTCTACCTCGACCTTTGTTTGCTAGCTCATGAGTGCTTCTAATGAAGGGGATCCTACTGGGAGGGAAGATGCCACTGGAGTGATTGGAAGACCGCGGGCAGGCTCTTAGTTTTGACTTATTTGGCGAGATGCTTCTAGCTACATATAAACTTTCTCCAACATGGGGAGCGGACCCTGGGGTGTAACTTGGGCTGGGGTCCTTTCCTTCACTTTCCCCTTGTCTTTTCTTAGCCTCATGGATCTAGAGATCGAAGTAGACCCCCACAAAATTAGAACTCTATGGGTGCTCCTTTTGCACACTTGTGCAAAGTAATTGTGGCCATTTTCTATGATGCTTTGACTCACATCCTCAATTGTTAAATTCTCTGGGTGTCCCAAACCACTGGAGGGAGATCTAACTTATCAATCCCCTAGTCTTTATATGTTGGGTCCTCTAGAGGCCCGCTATCTGAAAAGTATTTTAGAAACATCTGAAGGCTGAGGCTCTTCATCATACCTTTGGACATCTGTGAGTGCTACCAATCCCGAAGGTCAAAACCATCCTAAAAATCTACCCAAAAATCTTCAACATAAATCTCATGCGGTGTGGATGCCCAGGGCAGTGTCATACATATCTTATCAACTAGATCAAAATTGTTTCTTGCAAGGTGGAACTCTGCTAGTCCCATGCTCTTTAATTCATTATTGGCTTCCTTAGCCACTGTGAGACTGCAAGAATAGTTCCCACAAGTGATTGGGAATGGAATAGAGGTTACCTTCTTCAATGCAAAGAATGCATGAAGTTCCAGGATTTGCCTTCAGAACTCCAAAAGAATAATCCTATCCCCACAATGCCTGGGGAGTAGGTAGGGCTTCCTAGAGAACCCTATCACCTAAATGTAATAATGTTGCTGAAACTAAATGAAATAGTTTTTGTATGTACTCACCAAGGTCATCACCTCCTTGGACAACCGGTACCTAGAATCCTGAGTAAGTGTCAAAATGTTGTGGTAAATGAACATGTCATTTACCCTACAAAAATGGGGGAAGCTAGCTTCCCATTGAATCTGGGGATAATGTTCCCATGGGACATGCTGGCTGAGCCCATTCCCAAGAATGCCTACCATTTGTAAACCCTGAAGAGTGGGTCTCTATTGGGCCAGTGTCCATAACACATGTGAGGTCATGTGGAACCTCAAATTCTAGATGACTTTCTTCAACTGGAAGTCCACATGAATTGCAATAATGGTCTCCCATTCGAAAGTCTGACTAAAGGTGGTGATGCAGTATAGGAAATAATACATCCATGTTGAAAAGTCCCTAGCATGGGGATCTCCAAAGGCTTGCACAGAAAGATGATTCCTGCCTGTATGCATTCCTTGAAGTCTCCACAGGGAATCTCCAGCTTCATTTTCTTGTAGTCTCTTCTCGGGGACTTTAACCAGTGAGTATTGAGGTGTTGCCGAGAAAGAATGGGAATTTTATCAAACTCCTTCAGTGATTTCGACCAGGACATAATAGTAACACCCTTAATCTGGGGGATACCCAGTCCTGAAGAAAAGGTGGTCACATCAAGAGTAGCAATGGCCGCTGGGTAGTTTAATGGTAGAGAATCTGCAAGAAAGAAAACCTGGGTGGGGGCATTGTAGTGCTTTGCTAGTTGGGGGATCAGCTTTGGTTCTTTAAATGAGCAGGGGAAACAAGCAACTTTGATGATTCCAAAGGCAGCCACATTCTTCGCCATATCATCTCTGATAGATCTATGTTGATACATGATCTAGACAAGGCCCTATAGTTCATCCCATAGTCCAGGCTCTGTGTCGGTGACATCCTATAGTTTGGAATTGACTTTGGATCCCACCAAGACACCATCCCTCAGGTACTTGGATGTCAATGGAAGCTTGGCTAGCATCTTTTCTGCCTTCATCTTTATGGCCGCCCGAGTGGTGGTAGTTGGAAGTTCCAAACTTCCAGGAGGAGTTGTTACTTCAGACATTTTGTTGGATAATCTACAACCTACAAGACCGGACAACCATCAATATATGTAATAAAAATATAAAACAATTTTACGTACCCCAAAGAGTTCACCACCATCTCATACCTGTTTCAAAAGGTGTTAGTATGCATCAAAATCCCAGAATATAAAAATTAACCATGACTGAATTCTGATCATTGCCTAGAGGTTCCAGGGCATTAGTTTATGCAAAAAAATGGGATGAAGGCCTGGGGACTTCTCAACACCTGGAGTCTGGAGAAACTTGATGTTATCAAAGTGACCGGGCAGTGAGTTGTACTTGGTTAACATGGGTTGTCATGTGGTCACACAATAAACAAATAAATGGCCCTTAATAGCGATAGATGTGTTGACATGAGTGAAATGAATGCCAGATGGGATGTTTTCAAATGCTCACTCGTGGGTAAATTAATCTCTCCATCAATGATGAAGTGATAGATGAGAGAGAAAACACCATAGCTTGAACAGGTGAGGTGTCGAGTTTGAACTAGGCGGACATCATGCGGGCGAGCTCGAAACTTGGGTTGTAACATGTAGAGCATAATGAGCTTTCCATAGGAAGGGTCACCACAACAATGTACATACCAAATATATAGGGGAAGCTGGAGAATCAGTGCAATTTACAGGAACAACCCTATCCTATGGACTATCTAGAATTTACAGTAAAACTATGACACTTTACAAAGAAAGTACAAGAATTTACAGAAGCTACACTAATGTACACCATTTATAGGGAAGAAAATAGCATGAGGAACATGGAAAACCTTCCTATGGAGCAATCCCACCAATGGGAGGCAATGAAAAACTAGAAAGCAAAGCGAAACAAAATAAGAACAAAACCAAGAGAGAAAACCAAGCACGAGAAAAAACAAAGAAAAACTAGGAGGAGGAACGGAAGGACCTATCTTAACACCAGGAGATGTGGGAGGAGGAGTACAAGAGATACTCTTCAAACTAGTAAGCTTTCATAGACCATGAACACCCACAATCTTGCAGGGAAGCTGAAAACATGCACAAAACTTGAATACCAGCTCAACTGCAAAGCACCATTAAACTTCCAAAGTAATTCGCACTTAATCCCAATTTCTCTCTTAATCACTATGGGTAATATTGTTCATGGTAAATGTGAAAGTGACAAGTAAATCTTTATTTATACCCCTCTGGAAAAAACACACTACTTCCTTCCACAAATCCCAAGAAAGGAAAACCTTCGGACTCCAAGCTCAGGGACCCCATGCAATCATGCCCTCTAACAAAAGAGGAAGTAATGATAGAGAATCCTGGAGTTCAGAATCTGCCTAGCACAAAGAGAACAAAAACACTCTAGAACCAGGTCCTGAAGGAAGAGAAACCAAAAAGAAAAGAAAACAATGACGCCGCAGAAGCAAAGGTTGAAAGAAAACAAAAGAAAAGGAAACAAGGAAAAAGAAAAAAGGGGGACCCAACATTTTTCCCACAAAATGTAGGGATAGGTATGTAGGGCATAACATCTAGATATGTACCTTACTATGTATAGATGTATCTTTGCAGTCCATATCTTTGCTTGCATCAACATGAACTATCTTCTTAGTGTGTATAGGCTGATGCAGTCTCCTAGTCATCTTACTGACCAATAGACAAGGGTTGGACCCCTAGTCTCTTTCTCAGGTACTCAAATGTATATTTAGGCAATGGATTTGTGAATATGTCACCTAATTGTTCCTTGGATTGAACATATTCCAGTATCACCTCTTTCTCTTGTAATTTTTATCTTAAGTAATGATACTTAATTGCAATATGTTTAGTCTTAGCATGCATGAATGGATTCTTAAAAATTTTTATTGTACTGGTATTATCACAATAGATAATCACTGGTTCAAGAATTTTCATATTCATACCTTCCAGTAACTGTTTGATCCATGCAATGTTAGAGCATTTAGCAATAGCAACCACATATTCTACTTCTACAGTAGATTGTGAGATGCATCCTTGCTTCTCACTGATCCATGTGACAAGTTTGTAACCCATGAATAATGCTCCTCCAGTTGTGCTCTTTCTGTCATCTAAGTTTCCAGCCCAATCAGCATCTGAATAGACTTAAAGCTCAAATTTGTCTTCTCTTTTGTACTATAATCCATAGTCCTCCACTAGTACATTTGAGTCCTTTTTTGATGGTTATGTGTCACAAATCTGACACTACCCCGTCGGGAAAGCGACATAGGCCAGTATGGCAATTTTTGTGTAGGAACCACTGATGGTTGTTATGTCTTTCATTATTGCAATGACAATAACTATCACAATATGCACTGGCTACATTGTTTAGCATGTCTTTGTTACACTTTATAACTATTGCAATTATGATGGGTGTACGACAGATATGTTGTACATGCGACATCCAACTATCGACAATTTCTGACATCTGCACATCGCATGTATAGATTTGGTGTCGGTCATTCTCTGTCTTCCATCGTAATTGCAATGATATTCTATATTATTAAAAAAATATATAATTAGCTTCACTTTGTTTGAGAATAGTGCCTTCACCAGATGAAAATGTGCTTGCAGATGAAAATTTTAAATATAATGTCTATAGTTTTAAATGTTTAATATAATGCCTGGAAATATAAGAATGGTACAGAGGCCTTGGAAGGTATGGTAGTTGATATTACTATTTTGATTCCTTCAAATGAATTTGTAGTGGTAATAGCCACAATTACCCTTATCTGAATAATCTACCAAAAAGTTGCAAGATAAAGCACACCTCTTTTAGGACATTGATTTTTTTCATGACAGGAAGCAGATCACTTTGATAAATGGTTGTATGTGTTGGTTGTATTCCTTGTTTTGGCAATTTTCCTGGTTCCCTGTTCTTCTCTCTGTGATCTCATGTTTTTAATCAGCTATCTCTTGTCCCTTTTGGCTTTACCCGTGTCAAATTTTTAGGTTTTCAAGTCTAAACCTAACTCAATTTGCAAAAACCCTGAAAACCCTAGCCTTACCAAGTGTTAAATGTTGAAAAATAAACCCTAAGTCATGACACTTCTATTTCACTATTTCTTTTTCATGTCCACTTAAGTCATGTGTTTTAATCTAACCGCCTTGTCGTGTTACACCAAGCGAATATTCCATAAGTCTTCCTGACTTCGCATTTTCCTTTTGTCGCATGGTCTTGTTCAAGTTTAGAATATTCCTTTGGCATTACGAGACTCTGTGATTTCTTCATGTCGGGTAGTCACTAGCTAACTATGTCATAAAGCATTATGCAGAAGGGACGCACTGCTTAGTCGGGTAATCGCAGGAGATTCTCAACAGTTATAAAAATGTCTTCAGACTTCGCGATTACTTCATGTCGCTTTATCGCCAAATGAATCCAAAGTTAAAAGCTATGCAAAGCCTTCAGTCATGTGGTCTCGAGATGGAATAGTGGTTAAGAGATTTTGAATGAGACTTCATGACTGACCATCTGAGGTTTATAGTAAAGCGTAATCGCATGGTCTCCAGAAGGAGAAAATGGACTCAGCGACCTTGAGACTAAGTGCTTTGCCTTCAGTCGCGATGTCTGAGAAAAATTTAAGGGTATGCAAGAACATATGGCGATTAAGTGACGACCGTAGGATAAAGAGATCAAGGGATCTAATGGTGGTCACAAAGTCTGAGAAAAAAAGTGCCCGAAGGGAAAAGTCCTCCCAACTTGGCGATTAAGGTATGTCGCGCAGTCATCAGAAATGGAAAAGGGGCACATAAAACTGTTATGATAAAATTTAACACTCAAATTTTATGTTCCATGATCAGGCGACTAGGTTTTGTCGCATTGTCTTGAAATGAAATAAAAAAATTTGGCGACAAGGAGATAACCGTAAAGAGTTAAAAGCAACGGTTAGTCGCAGGGTCTCAGAAGAAATAAAGAGTTAAGATTAACTATGCACGACTTTGATTTCTGTAGGGTCACGTGATCGCTAGATGGTGACTTGGCTCAGCCAAAGGGAAGGAAAGTGTATTGTCACTATGTCTCGAGATAAATCATGGGCTAGTGATAGAGGCCCATGACAAAGAGACTGTATGAAATTGCACAGTCGCTTGATCCCGAAATCTAAAAAAAATGGCGGCAATTTTTGATATGACAGCATGAATCATTTGATAACCAATCACTAGCTTGTATTTTGATTGCTGTGCATAAAGAGTAGCTGAGATGTAAGAAAGTTAACAAATCATAGTGTGACATGTCAGCTCATTTGAATGTTGTGAGATTTCTTTGAGGCTTCACTTTTAAAAATTTGATTTCCTGTCAAGCTCATGGAACTACGGCTAGGTTTTCATTCAAGTTCACAGTATGTCAAATTAATGACAGAACTGATGTTTCCAAATTATGAGCTGCGTACTCTGAATGATGGCTATAAAGAGTGATGGTGGATTCATTTTCATTCACCGTGTTTTCAGATTTCAGAGCCCAAGTTGTTAAGTTTTTAGAGAGAAGATATATTTTGCTTGGTTTGTAGTGTTTCTATAGTTCATCAAAGAGTTCTAAATTTTAGAAAATTGTGCACAAGACGGTTAGCTAATCTCTGAGATAGATTTATTTCAATATCAGTAAGGAGTAGGAGATTCAAGGTATTGCAAATATGAGCGGAGCTATGATTTTTTCTTCGACGAGTGGAGGAAGTGAGGAGGAGCAAAAGGGAAAGGCGAGTTTTTATGATGAATTCCTCCATCTCTTGCCTGGGTCAACACAGAATAAGAAGGCTAATGCTAATGTCCTCATTGATAAGTATAGAGACATTCAAGATGCTGTGACTCCAGGGACAATAGGTTTCTCCCTTTTCAATTATTTTTGTAATAATTCTGATACTCCCATCCCAGTATCAAACCCTTGGACCTGTGGATTAGCCAGAATACTTGTTCTTGATGTCTTCCTAGATATAGACCTATTCTTAGACCTAGCCAATCACTATGATGTTTTGACAAAGACCATTAGAAGGGATGATGGCACTACCCTATTAATTTTGAATAGGAATTCATTCATGCAAGCCTTCGGCTTATTTAGCACCATGTCTACTAAAATTGACATGACAAAGCAGGAGAAGAGGTATAGTTCGAAGCCTGGTATTGCTAAAGGCTT
>MU225537.1:669902-683749 GCA_018584345.1 Thuja plicata
CACCATGTCTACTAAAATTGACATGACAAAGCAGGAGAAGAGGTATAGTTCGAAGCCTGGTATTGCTAAAGGCTTATTGCAGAAACACATGTTGAAAGAAGTGAAAAAGTACTTAGATCCTATGGCTAATCCAAGTCCATATTATTATAAGGGTATACACTTCTACATTAAGTATATCTCTTATGCTCTGTGCAGAGTGCTAGGGAGAGATGGAGATGCAGAGAAAATTAATGCTGGCATCCTGATCATGGTGCTAGACCTACAAGAGGTGCACTCAAGCACCAATAATGATTATATACAGCACATAATTAATAAAATCTATGAGGGTTTCATTGAAATGTAGAAGAGAATCAAGAACCCAAAGGAGAAGGAGCCCAAATTTTTGCATTAATCAGTTCTTATGCATCTCCTCTTGTACTTCAATTTTGTAATCATGGATGTTAATAATTTAACTCCTCAGAGATTCTACCAATCAGCACCAAATCCTATCCAATTTTGGGTGAGGGTTTGGAATTAAACTTCTAGGGAGTGTGACTACTATGCTTTTCAGAATTGGATTGTGTATCCAATTGTACAGAGTTTGGGAACAAGCAGGACAAGAGTCCCATTGAAGGTTATACAACTTCTCAGGCCATGTGATTATACAGATAGTTGGCCTGGAAAACATAATTGGGGTGATTTCTTCTTAGAGGAGAATTATACCATTATCAGGGTATATGGGTGTATTCACCCACCTCATTTATTACCATATCATGTGCTTGCAAGAGTGGCTACTATGGAATTCATATGACAGTTGTTGTTAACAGATAATGAGCACTTTGCACTACACAAGAAGGGGACTATAACCCCTAGGCAATTCAAGATTTTCAACTTTACAATTGGAAAGGGTGCCATTGATGTAGTGGGTCAATGGTTAGAGAAATACAGGATGGGGGCAGCCCCTTATAGGTACATTGATCTAGAGGGCTTCATGGTAGGGGTCAAGAAATTGTATACACCTACAATCCCCAATACAAATGTCCACTGTGAGTGCATAGAACAAGATGCAACAAGGAGCATCTTAGATGAAGATGATATTCATACCAGAAGACTAAGAATCCAGGAGTTGCTAATGCTGGTGAAGAAAATAAAAAGAAATGGGTTGTCTTTTGGGGGTTTTTACCCTGACCTCCTGTATTTTGATAGAATTAAGGCCATGATAGACAACTATTATGTGCTTATAGAGCAACTGGATATAGTGCTTGACAAGAAAGGTGATCAGACACCTGAACACTCAGAATCAGAATATGATAGTGGTAGTGACAGTGATTATGCATGTCCTACCATGTATCCTTCACCACAGCAAGCATCACAGCAGGATATAGCTGAAATACCCCAGTTGCAGGGAGCAGAAGGTCACATTGTTGATTTAATATTGGCCACCCAACCTGATGATGTAGAAGAGCCTACTGCAAAGAGGCCAAAATTGGAATTAGGGAAGCCTTTAGAGCAAGGACAAAGTAAGAAAAAAGATAAGGCTAAGGCCCTAGTACCTAGCAGTAGGTTATATGATCATAACCTAAGAAAGGCAATCAGGGAAGGCAAGAAGCAACAGCCTAACCTAGATGATGAAGTTGAACTGCCACTCAAGGCTTGTGTTGATGAAAGATTGCTTCATCAACAAAAATTTCTAAATGATGACAGCTTTGTTAAAACAGATGAGTTTAAAGACTTCATTAGATGGCATAAGATAGAGTAGATCAGATCCCAATTGACAGTTGATGGGAAAGAGACGATAAAAAATGAAGCCCTAGTGGCTTTAGAGAATTATGATCCTAAAAATGAGGATATTTCACCCGAGGATGCCAGGAAGATGGTGCTAGGAATTTGAATACTATTGGCTGAGGGATGGGATTTGGCATCTGCCTTTATCATAGACCAAATCAAAAAATAGCTAGATCTAAAAATGGCTAGTGAGGTCCAGATGGGAGATGTGATAAAGGGATTTGGGTATAGCCCAAAGTCTCAGGATTTTCTAATGTGGAGCCTAAGCCCAAAAGACCAAAAGCCCCAATTAGTAAATATTCAAAAAAATATGGTGGGCAATCAAATGGTGTGGTCTATACAAAATACAGGGGACTTAAAAATATCCCAAATCATGACACATTGGGCTCACCTGAATGAAGACAAGACTAAACAATTGTCTGAAAGGTGTAATACATTGTTAGGAGAGACAAGTGCATTGTCTAAGGACAGGGAGATGTGTCATATACAATTGCACCAGCAGGATCAGGTAGTCAAGAAATTGTTGAAAGAGTTAGAAGAAAAGCTTGAGGTGGTATATGTACCTGCACAACCACCACCAATGCAAATTGAAGATAAGCCTAAATCAGAGGAGGCTTTGGAACAAGAGGTAGATGAAGAAAAGGGAAATGCAATTTCTTTGAGGGCGTTTAAGGGCATACTACAACATAGAATTGAGATTCTAAAGGATAAAACTGATGTTGTAATCAATGCATACAATAAGTTGCCAGCTTTGCATACTGAGGTAATGGGGTACCTTGCCATTCTAAACCCTTACTTTACTAAGTGGTCTGCTAGGGAAAATTTATTTGAAAAGTTATCATCTTTACAAGCCATAAGACCATATTTTCCTGAAATAGTAACTAAAATTGAAGATGAGATCAAAAGAGTTAATATTGCTCTCTCATTCTTTAAAGAAAAATTAAACCAGATAGAGGTTAAGCTGAGCCTCTTTTCAAATGATTTTAATAAGTTTATTCCTTTCTTAAGGGGAGATGATGACCAAGTAAAGGCTGTAGATGTCTGGAAGAATAAATTTGACATCAAGATGCCTAGTGATGAGGCATTTCTTTTGGGAGCAGATGTTGATATAGAAGGATTCAATAAAATATTGGATGAGGCTTTCAAAGCAGAGACTAACATCAACAAATTCCTGCTTGATGTCAAGAATATCACTGATGCTAGATGGGATAGAAAAAAGGTGCAAGTACAGAGTACTCAAGACTTTAAGTGGCCATCAGACGATGAAGTGAAAGCATGGGAAGTGATGACTACACCCAAGAAAAAGAAGCCAGTTGTAGAAGAAGAAATCCTGGGTGAAGAATAAAGGTGAGCACATGGCACTGCACTGTTCGAGACAAGAGGGACAGTTATTGCAAAAGGAGAATGTAGATGAGTATGCAAGCATAGCTCTCCAGACTCAACACAAATACTACCAGCTACCATCTATGCAAATCTGATTGCAGTCGCCAGACCAGGAGAAGAGAAAAATATATGTTTCTATCTTTTTACTCAGTCGCTCTATCGCTTCTTTCTTTTGTTTCTTTATAGTTTAGGGTTAAGTTTTCTATGACCATCCGAAGCTTGTTGCATCCTAAATATCAAAGGATTCCAAGGTGGTCATAAACATATATATAGCAAAAGAGTTGTAATTATAAGATGGTCTTTGATGTTGGAATTTTTTGGAGAAAAGAAGAAATATATTGTAAAACTTAGATGTTCTGAACTTCTATCTATCTTTTGAAGTTGCAAGATCTTTCACGTATGGAAGCTGGATCATATAAATAAAATACGATGCATTTTTACTCTCTTCAATTGTTGTCTCTTTATTCTCTGTGTATGCTCTTTTATGTTTAAGTTTGCAAGGCATTCTAAATCATTTTGGTTATTAGGTAACTATCTAATTGCTTGCAAGTTTCTTTTGAGGAAAGAACTAAGTTTTGTGAGTAGTTTCAGGGAGCATACTGCTTTGTTTAAAGATTTGATAAAATCATTTAGAGGTAACAGGGTAATTTGTAAGGCAACTTATTTGAATTGCATGTGGGTTGTAAGGCAGCTTACTATATTTTGTTTCTATGAGATCTTAGTTTATTTGACTTTGCAGCCCAAAGGATAGGCACTGGTCCAGAAATTGGTCTGATAACCCATTTTTGTCCAAGTTATTTCAAGGTATCAAAACCAATTTAAACAAAATACTTTTGTTACTAAGAACAAACAAACCGAACTCAGTAAGGACCTATGTCAGCAGGATAGTGTCCACTTTAGTGATTCCTTGCAAAGTGAATCATTAGGTTATCCCTCCTACAATAAAAGGAAGAAGGATGAAAATATTTGTATCACTGGTTCTTGTTATTCTTACAACCATGGTTTGTATGGTTATATCTTGCATCTGGTTATGCTTGGTCATTTGCAAGGTGATTTATAGGTTTATTTAACAAAGGTACATAGAAAATCAGTGTCCACACTATAACATACTATGTAAACAACAATCATAAAAGGTAAAACCTGCCTGAGTATATGTGGAACTCAAAAATGAAGAAGGACCTTATCCAGTCCTTAGCAATTAGGCTTTTCTTTTCTCTGAATCAGTATTAGAAGGCATCGTATTCAAGTAGTCATTTCAAGCACTGTGGTTCATACAAGAAAAATGCCTAACAAATTGGCGACTCTGCTGGGGATAAGAGATTGTAAAGTCTTGAAGAAGTATTCAGAAATCTCTGGTGTGTTAAAGTTTAAATTTTTACAAAATCCTGGTTGTTGTTGTCATATTATCCCTTGATAGTTATTCATTCATCCCAATTTGTTGGGTGGCGACTCTAAAAGGAAAGTCTCTGAGATTAGTGCAAAGTTAATAAATGTCTCATAGAATGAATACTAGGTCAAGAGTAAGAACTAACCCAGAAAGGGTATTACATGAAGGAATCCCATCATCCTCAAGAGTTGGATCCTCTTGGAGGAAAAAGAGAAATCAAGTTGATATGGATGAAACTCCTTTAAAAGGTGAAGAAACAAATATCAGGAATGATATAAATACTATTCAGCACTCTCATGATGGAAATACTTCAGATTATGAGGAGGCTGCTGAAAGAGTACTAGATACACCCACGGTCACTTCTACTTCAAATGAGAAAGAAGAGATTACTACACCTAGTTCAGCAGAAGATGCCCCTTCTGATATGCTGGCCAATGAAGAGAAGTTTATTTTGAAGCAGCTTACCCTAGTTCAACAAATGAAAAAGGAAAGAGAAATAAGAAAGAAAAGGAATGATCATAAGGCTCTTGATAACAATAGAAAAAGACTTCCAAAACACCAAACTGTGAAAGAGACAGAGAAGCCTCAGAAAAACAAAGAAATACCATTCACTCATAAAGCTTCTATTTTACAAATAAATAAGGGTAAACAAAAGATGGGTGAACATGGTGATCAAGAACCTAAATTTCAGAAGCCTATGGTTGAACAAATGTCTAAGTTAGAAATTGATTTAGAAAAATTAAGAATTGAAAAAGAAACTATGGAAAAAATGTTGGAAAAACCCCAAATGGAAGCTGCTACAATTGAAATGAAGAAAAAGATTGATTTTTTGCAATCTTCAAAGTATAATCAAGCTGGACCAGAGAATAATACATCTTCTAGAGGAAAAGCTACTATGGCTAAAGAAGATGATAGTTTTCAAAGGAAACCACTACATAATGAGAGGTACAAATAGTTTGATTTTGTTGGTATCCCTAGATACCCTAATGCCTTTCCTAAAGATGTGGGTGATATAGGAGAAAAGCTCCCAAAATTTGCTAGTAATAATGTGATTTCCTTTGAAACACATTTAAGGAAGTTCATTGACTTCGTTGATGACTTGAATATTACCCATGAAGATGTACTAATGAAGCTATTTGTTCAGTCCCTTGTTGAAGATGCAAGAGAATGGTTTAGAAGCCTTGCTAATGGCTCTGTTGTTTCTATGGATGAGTTGAGTGAGTTATTCAAAGATCAGTATGGAGACAAAACAAATAAGGGTTTTTTATTGAATGAGTTCAATAATATCAAGAAAAATTACAATGAAGAAGTTACTGAGTTTAACACAAGGTTTCAAAGGGCTATGCATAAACTATTTCAGAAGATAAAGCTAGATGAAGAAGTTTGTCTAGCAACCTATTTAAATGCCTTTGATTCCAAAATGGGATATGCTCTGAGAGATAAAAACCCTAGGACACTTACTGATGCTTAAAAAATAGCAGTCAATATTGAAATGAACAGAAGAGTATCTGGTAAGTTAAATAGGAGAGATGATGCAAGGTTTAGCAAGAGTAATTTGAAAGAACCTGAGTACAAAGAATATAGAGCTCCTCAAAACAATAGACCTTCTTATAATAATACTTATAATCCTCAGAATAGAATGCAAAATCACCCATATGGAACTCAGTTCAAAGATGGAAAGCCTGTTATTTCACCCAAGAAAGAAAAGACAAATAATAAGACTCCAGACCCCCTTCATAGGAATTTAGTCCATTTCTGCAATGAGGAGACATGGTGTGAGGCTTGTGACGCTCCTCATAATCCTAATTTTTGTGTCATTTCCCTAGATTTAAAATTAAATGAGGAACTAGAAAATGATGAGGGGGAATAGTATGATCATAGTATGACTAACACCTATTCATGCCATGATACTGATTCAAATAGTGAAGAAGAAAATCATGATTCCTATATTTCACAAAAGAGGGTTGAAAATCACCATCAACAGATCTTATCTGACAGTGAAGTTGATGAAACTGATGATAGTATTAGATGCTATGCTCAAGATGGCCAAGATGTTCCACTCATAAGAAAAGCTTCAGATGAAGAGAAGGCTAGAATTACTGCTGAGTTAGTGAATAAAGCTAGAAGCAATTATCACTTAAGGAACAGGGTGGTGGGTGGAACTGGTAGCTAGCCCTCAGGTGTTTTTATAAAGGAAAATAAGTCAGACACTAAATATGTTCAGAAAAAAGAAGGACCTAGTGAAAATGTATATAAACACAAGGTCAAGATTATCACAAAAACTGTGGAATCAAATGTTACACAAGATAAACATGAAAAGGGTCAAGAAAAAATTGTTCCTGTTCAAGAGATAGAAAATAAAAGGTTGAAAGAGCCATCTCAAAAGAAACACAGTGATGATAATGAACTTATCCTTGATAAGTCAAAACATTCAGATATTTGCTATACTCCAATACACATGCGTCAATGTTTGTCTCAGATGACAGTTAAGGTACCATTTCTGGAAATGATGAGGATCAAGGAACATAAGGAAAAAGTGATGTCATTATTAAATAGTGTACCTGTAATAAAAGTTCAAAACCCAGTAGATGTATCTGAGATGCCACCTGTCAAGGGAAATGAGGATGAGATGTTGACATCTGAAATTCCTCAGATATTCTTGAATGCAACTTCTTCTCCAAAGGTGGTGGACCCATTTTTTCTTTCATTAATAATTAATGATAAAATTCTCAAGAATTGTATGATTGATTCAGGAGCTTCTAATACAGTTATGCCAGTTGAGATTATGAGAGAAATGGGCCTACAAGTTGATATATCTTATAGGAGATGTAGATCTATGGATTCTAGGGAGGTCCCTGTAATTGGTACCATTGAGGCCATGCCTTATAGACTGGCACTTTTGCCCTGATGTAGTGATGACAATGAATGTTCTTGTGGTTGATATACCACCTCACTATGGCATGTTATTATCAAGAAAATGGAGTGCCTCAATGGGAGGAAGTATACAAAATGATTTTTCATATGCTACTTTCAACATTGTTGGAGAGGGTGTCAATGTTCTAAGAGAGAATCAGACTCCCCACATGATAGAAAAATATGAGAATATTCATGTGAACTGTTGCATTGACATAGACATGGAAAATTTTAGAATGCAACAAGATGAGCATAAAAATCAAGAAGTTGACTTTGTAAACAAAGAATTAATCTTGCAAGAAGATGGGATATGGAAAATGTACTTTGATGGTACTTTCTCTAAAGAAGGATCAGGGGCAGGAGTATTGTTGATATCCCCAGTAGGTACAACTTTTAAATACTCATTTCTGCTAGCTTTTTAGTGTACTAACAATACTGCAGAGTATGAGGCCTTATTTTTAGAACTTGAAATTGCTATCAAACATGGTATAAAATGTTTAAAGGTTTACGGTGACTCTGAGTTAGTGGTAGCACAAGTCAGATCCAAATATGCTGTAAAAAATGATAGATTGAAAATGTACAAACATGTTGTTTGGGATCAAATTGAGATGTTTGATGCTTTTAATATAACCTGGTTGGAAAGGTCAAAGAATATTATGGCTGATTTTCTAGTGAATGTTGCTTTGAAAAATGATGATTTGACCTTACATGGAGTATCAATACTCGAAGTTAAGACAAGACCAGTTGTTCCGGATAACATATACAACTGGCAAGTGTTCCAAGATGATCAAGATATTCTAAGGTTCATGCAATGTCTAGATCAGTATGAAAACTAGAGCATAGATTGTAGTTCCTTATTAGAATCAGATGATGGAAAGGATTACATCTTGGGGAATGAAGTTGCTCAATTAAGTTCTAACCAGATTCCTAGGGGTTTGGTTGAACTTGAAGCATTGTTTGTTAGCCAGCAAAATGATTCAGCAAAGATAAGCAATGCCAACGTTGAGGATTTGGAAGAAATAAATTTAGGATCAGAAAACACTCCTCAGATAGTTTATATAGGAAAAGGTTTGGACTCTCATGTAAGGATGAATCTGATCAAGTTACTGAGAAAATACAAGCATGTTTTTGCTTGGTCATATGAGGACTTGAAGGCATATAGAGAGGACCTTTTTCAACATGAAATTCCTTTGAAATCAAATGTCAAACCATTTAGAAAGAAACAAAGGCCCATTAACCCCTTGTTGGCTCCCAAAATGCAGCAGGAATTGATGAAACTCAAGGATGCTGGGATAATACAACCTATTAGACATTCAACATGGGTGTCAAATCTAGTGCTAGTTAGAAAGAAAAATGGTGACATCAGATTATGTGTTGATTTCAGAAATCTCAATATTGCTTCATTGAAAGATAATTATTCACTGCCCAATATGGAAGCAATGTTGCATAAGGTGACTGGTTGTGAATTGTTGTCCCTGATGGATGGCTTTTCAGGTTACAACCAAGTTTTAGTCAAAGAGTCAGAGCAATATAAAAATACATTTACTACTCCTTGGGGAACATATGTTTATATTAGAATTCCTTTTGGTTTGATAAATGCAGGTGAAACTTTTCAGAGAGCCATGGATGTTGCTTTCAAGGATTTTATTGATTTATTCATGGTTATTTACCAAGATGACTTAACTGCATATTCAAAGAGGGCTAATGATCATTATGATCATTTGGGTAAGATTTTTAATAAAGCATTAGAATATGGTGTTTCATTAAACCCTAAGAAATGTCATTTTGCAGTTAAGGAGGGAAAGTTGCTTGGACATGTAGTATCCAGAGAAGGGGTAAGAATAGACCCTAAGAGGGTAGAAGCAATTTAGAAGGTAGTTGCCCCAAAAAACTTAAAGAGTGTACAATCTTTCTTAGGAAAGATTAACTTTTTCAGAAGATTTGTAGCCAATTTTGCTGAGATTGTGAAGCCCATCGTGAAATTGCTGAAAAAAGATACTAAGTTTATTTGGAGTGATGAGGCCCAACAAGCTTTTGAAAGGATAAAGAAGGCAGTGCAGGAAACTCTAGTGTTGAAATCTCCAGATTATACTAAGCCTTTCTCCCTATTTTCATTTACATCATTTCATACTATTGCTGCAATTTTGCTTCAGAAAGATGAGAAAGGATTTGAACATCCCATAGCCTTTTATAGTAAATCCTTGCAAGCCGCAGAACTTAACTATGAAATAATGGAAAAGAAAGCATATGCATTGGTAAAAGCTATGAAGTCTTTTAGGTCTTATTTGGTGTGTGCCAAGGTGTAGGCCTGTGTTCCACATTCAGCAGTGAAATATATTCTTACACAGTCAGAGGTTACCGATAAGAGATGCAAATGGATTACGAGGATTCAAGAGTTCAATCTGGAAATCAATATCACCAAATTGGTAAGAGGTCAAGGCATGGATAAACTTATGATAGAGGAGAACCTAGATTTAGTACAATCAATTCAAACAGAAGCAAATGACCAAGCCATTACCAGTATAGAGAGGCAACCATATCACACTGATATTGTTTTCTTCCTCAAAAATGCTAAGTGTCCTGATTATTTATCTGATAATCAAAAGAGAAGTTTGAAATTGCAAGCTCAAAGATATGTTTTGATTTAGGGTGATTTGTTTTGGAAAGATAAAAATGGTGTACTATTTCTATGCCTTGACAAATATCAAGCTGAGAAAGTTCTAATTGAGATGCATGAAGGACAGTGTGGAGGTCACTTTTCTGCTAAGACCACTGCCCATAAGATTTTGAGGGCAGGATATTATTGGCCTACTTTGTTCAAAGATAATTATACACATGTTAGGACATGTGAACCATGTCAGAGGTTCTCTAATAAATTGAAATTTGCAGGTGCTCTGTTGCTCAACCCGGTGAGTACTGAAGCTCCTTTTGTTATATGGGGCATTGATTTTATTGGTGAATTTCAAGAAAAGTCTAGTGCAGGACACAGTTGGATTTTAGTTGCCACCAATTACTTTACTAAATGGATTGAGGCTATCCCCATGAGGAAAGCAACAAGTAAGGTGGTTACTAAGTTTTTATTAGAAAATATTTTGACCAGATTTGGTGTGCCTAATAAATTAATAATGGACAATGCCATGAGTTTCAGATCAGAAGAAATAACAAGTTTCTGTGAAAGGTATGGGATTACAATACCATATTCTTCACCATATCACCCACAGGCCAATGGACAAGCTGAGTCTAGCAATAAAAGGATATTGAAAATATTGAAGAGGACTCTGGAAAAAAATAAAAGGACATGGCACACACAATTGACATTAGCTCTTTGGGCTGATAGAGTAACACTTAAGAAGGCAACTGGTCAATCTCCTTTTGAGTTGGTGTATGGTTTACAAGCAAGATTGCCTATTAACCATTTATTGCCCATTTGCCAATTCATGCAAGAGGAACATCTAAATGTCTCTGACAATATGCAAAACAGAATGATGTAGTTGACTGAATTGGATGAAATGAGGAGAAATAGTCAGAGAGAAAATGTGAAGCTACAACAAAAAATGAAATATCTATTTGACAAGAGGGCTACTGAGAGAAAGTTCCAAATTGATGATTTAGTTCTCCAATGGAATGCAAGGGTAGAGAACAAAGGCAAACATAAGAAATTTGAGTCTTTATGGCTAGGACCGTTCATTATTATAGAAAATTTTGGCAAAGACTCATATTTGTTGAAGAATATGAAAGGAGATATTTTTGAGTTGCCGGTGCATGGGAAATTTTTGAAGCCTTTCTTTGAGTAAATTTCAAAGTGCACAAGTAAGTATGTGTCATATGTTCTTCTCCCTTTCCTTGTTTGTAATTTCTGTACGTATTTCCCTTTCTATTTTAATGTTTTGCTCCATTGTAAAGGTGGTCTACAACCAGAAATTCTGTGGTTCATTGTCATAAACCTTGTTTAGCCAATCCTCATTAGAGCCACTGTTGGTTGTATTCCTTGTTTTGGCAATTTTCCTGGTTCCCTGTTCTTCTCTCTGTGATCTGGTTTTTTTAATCAGCTATCCCTTATCCCTTTTGGCTTTACCTGTGTCAAGTTTTCAGGTTTTCAAGTCTAAACCTAACTCCATTTGCAAAAACCCTAAAAACCCTAGGCTTTCCAAGTGTTAAACATTGAAAAATAAACCCTAAGTCATGACACTTCTATTTCACTATTACTTTTTCATGTCCACTTAAGTCACGTGTTTTAATCTAATCGCCTTGTCGCGTTACTCCAAGTGAATATTCCATAAGTCTTCCCAACTTCACATTTTCTTTTTGTCGCATGGTCTTGTTCAAGTTCAGAATATTCCTTTGGCATTACGAGACTCTGCGATTTCTTCATGTCAGGTAGTCGCTAGATAACTATGTCATAAAGCATTATGCAGAAGGGACCCACTGCTTAGTCAGGTAATTGTAGGAGATTCTCAGCAGTTATTAAAATGTCTTTAGACTTCACGATTACTTCATGTCGCTTTATCGCCAAATGAATCCAAAGTTAAAAGTTATGCAAAGCCTTCAGTCGTGTGGTCTCGAGATGGAACAGCGGTTAAGAGATTTTGACCGAGACTTCGCGACTGACCATCTGAGGTTTATAGTAAACCGTAATTGCATGGTCGCCAGAAGGAGAAAATGAACTTAGCAACCTTGAGACTAAGTGCTTTGTCTTCAGTCACGATGTCTGAGAAAAATTTAAGGGTATGCAAGAACATATGGCAATTAAGCGATGGCCGTAGGATAAAGAGATCAAGGGATCTAACAATGGTCGCAAAGTCTGAGAACAAAAGTTCCTGAAGGGAAAAGTCCTCCCGACTTGGCGATTAAGGTATGTCGTGCAGTCGTAAGAAATGAAAAAAGGGGCACATATAACTGTTATGATAAAATTTATCACTCAGATTTTATGTTCCGCGATCGAGCGACTAGGTGTTGTCGCATAGTCTTGAAATGAAATGAAAACATTTGGCAACAAGGACATAACCGTAAAGAGTTAAAATCAATGGTTAGTCACAGGGTCTTAGAAGAAATAAAGAGTTAAGATTAACTATGCACGACTTTGATTTTTGTAGGGTCGCGTGATCGCCAGATGGTGACTTGGGTCAGCCAAAGGGAAGGAAAGTGTATTGTCGCTATGTCTTGAGATAAACCATGGGTTAGTGACAGAGGCCTGCGACAAAGAGACTGTATGCAGTTGCACAGTCGCTTGATCCCGAAATCTAAAAAAAATGGCAGCAATTTTTGATATGACAGCATGAATCATTTGATAACCAATCACTAGCTTGTATTTTGATTGCTGTGCAAAAAGAGTAGCTGAGATGTAAGAAAGTTAATGAATCATAGTGTGACATGTCAGCTCATTTGAATGTTGTAAAATTTCTCTGAGGATTCACTTTTAAAAATTTGATTTCATGTCAAGCTCATGGAACTACGGCTAGGTTTTCATTCAAGTTCACAGTATGTCAAATTAATGACAGAACTGATGTTTCCAAATTATGAGCTGCATACTCTGAATGATGGCTATAAGGAGTGATGTTGCATTCATTTTCATTCACTGTATTTTCAGATTTCAGAGCCCAAGTTGTTAAGTTTTTAGAAAGAAGATATATTTTTCTCAGTTTGCAGTGTTTCCAGAGTTGATCAAAGAGTTCTAAATTTTAGAAAATTGTGCACAAGATGGTCAGCTAATCTCTGAGATAGATTTGTTTCAATATTAGTAAGGAGTAGGAGATTCAAGGTATTGAAAATATGAGTGGGGCAATGCGTGTTGCTTCGACGAGTGGAGGAAGTGAGGAGGAGAAAAAGGGAAAGGTGAGTTTTTATGATGAATTCCTCTGTCTCCTACCTGGTTCAACACAGAATAAGAAGGCTAATGCTAATGTCCTCATTGATGAGTATAGAGACATTCAAGATGCTATGACTCCAGGGACAGCAGGTTTCTCCCTTTTCAATTATTTTTGTAATAATTCTGATAATCCCATCCCAGTATCAAACCCTTGGACCTGTGGATTAGCCAGGTTACTTGTTCCTAATGACTTCCTAGATATAGACCTATTCTTAGACCTAGCCAATCACTATGATGTTTTGACAAAGACCATTAGAAGGGATGATGGCACTGCCCTATTAATTTTGAATAGGAATTCATTCATGCAAGCCTTCGGCTTATTTAGCACCATGTCTACTAAAATTGACATGACAAAGCAGGAGAAGAGATATAGTTCAAAGCCTGGTGTTGCTAAAGGCTTATTGCAAAAACACATGTTGAAAGAAGTGAAAAAGTACTTAGATCCTATGGCTGAGCCAAGTCCATATTATTATAAGGATCTACACTTCTACATTAAGTATATCTCTTATGCTCTATGTAGAGTGCTAGGGAGAG
>MU225537.1:685880-696631 GCA_018584345.1 Thuja plicata
ACAACCACCACCAATGCAAATTGAAGATAAGCCTAAATTAGAGGAGGCTGTGGAACAAGAGGTAGATGAAGAAAAGGGAAATGCAATTGCTTTGAGGGCATTGAAGGGCATACTACAACATAGAATTGAGATTCTAAAGGATAAAACTGATGTTGTAATCAATGCATACAATAATTGCTAGGGCAAAGTTATTTGAAAAGTTATCATCTTTACAAGCCATAAGACCAGATTATCCTGAAATAGTAACTAAAGTTGAAGATGAGATCAAAAGAGTCAATATTGCTCTCTCATTCTTTAAAGGAAAATTAAACCAGATAGAGGTTAAGCTGAGCCTCTTTTCAAATGATTTTAATAAGTTTATTCCTTCCTTAAGGGGAGATGATGACCAAGTAAAGGTTGTAGATGTCTGAAAGAATGAATTTGACAGCAAGATGCCTAGTGATGAGGCATTTCTTTTGGGAGCAGATGTTGATATAGAAGGATTCAATAAAATATTAGATGAGGCTTTCAAAGCAGAGACTGACATCAATAAATTCCTACTTGATGTCAAGAATATCACTGATGCTAGATGGGACAGACAAAAGGTGCAAGTACAGAGTACTCAAGACTTTAAGTGGCCATCAGACGATGAAGTGAAAGCATGGGAAGTGATGACTACACCCAAGAAAAAGAAGCCAGTTGTAGAAGAAGAAATCTTGGATGAAGAATAAAGGTGAGCACATGGCACTGCACTGTTTGAGACAAGAGGTACAGTTATTGCAAAAGGAGAATGTAGATGAGTATGCAAGCATGGCTCTCCAGAATCAACATAAATACTACTAGCTACCATCTAAGAAAATCTGATTGTAGTCGCCAGACCGGGAGAAGAGAAAAATATTTATTTCTATCTTTTTACTCAGTCGCTCTATTGCTTCTTCTTTCTTTTTTTTTCTTTATAGTTTAGGGTTAGGTTTTCTATGACCATCCAAAGCTTGTTGCATCCTAAATATCAAAGGATTCCAAGGTGGTCATAAACCTATATATAGAAAAAGAGTTGTAATTATAAGATGGTCTTTGATGTTGGAATTTTTTGGAGAAAAGAAGAAATATATTGTAAAACTCAGATGTTCTGAACTTCTATCTATCTTTTGAAGTTGCAAGATCTTTCATGTATGGAAGCTGGATCATATAAATAAAATAAAGTGCAATTTTACTCTCTTCAATTGTTGTTTCTTTATTCTCTATGTATGCTCTTTTATGTTTAAGTTTGCAAGGCATTCTAAAGCATTTTGGTTATTAGGTAACTATCTAATTGCTTGCAAGTTTCTTTTGAGGAAAGAACTAGGTTTTGTGAGTAGTTTCAGGGAGCATACTGCTTTGTTTAAAGATTTGATACAATCGTTTAGAGGTAACAGGGTAATTTGTAAGGAAACTTATCTTAATTGCATGTGGGTTGTAAGGAAGCTTACTGCATTTTATTTCTATGAGATCTTAGTTTATTTGACTCTGCAGCCCAAAGGATAGGCACTAGTCTAGAAATTGGTCTGATAACCCATTGTTGTCCAAGTTATTTCAAGGTATCAAAACCAATTTAATCAAAATACTTTTGTTACTAAGAACAAACAAACCAAAATTAGTAAGGACCTATGTCAGCAAGACAGTGTCCACTTTAGTGATTCCTTGGAAAGTGAATCATTAGGTTATCCCTCCTACAATAAAAGGAAGAAAGATGAAAATCCTTGTATCACTGGTTCTTGTTATGCTTACAACCATGGTTTGTATGGTTATATCTTGCATCTGGTTATGCTTGGTCATTTGCAAGGTTATTTATAAGTTTATTTAACAAAGGTACATAGCAAATCAGTGTCCACACTATAACATACTGTGTAAATAGCAATCATAAAAGGTAAAACCTACCTGAGTATATGTGGAACTCAAAAATGAAGAAGGACCTTATCTAGTCCTTAGCAATTAGGCTTTTCTTGTCTCTAGATCAGTATTAGAAGGCATGGTATTCAAGTAGTCATTTCAAGAACTGTGGTTCATACAAGAAAAATCCCTAAAAGTATGCATTCAATTGAACCCCAATCCTCTAAACATACTTCTAAGAAATTTTGATGGCCTTACTACCATGTAGTCAATATAAAATAATTAGCATCTTGCTTCAATCCTTTCTATAAAAATAGTATGCACATTGTTGAGGTAAAGTTTGGAGAAGTAATCTTTTAGATATCAAAATCATCAATGAAGATGCAAAGTAAGAGAAGACTCAACATAACTATAGCATGTAGGTTCAAGTTGAGAATTATATTTGCAACTGAACATGAATCTAAATTACCATTCTTCCTATAGTGTTATTTGGAGTAGGATTCAAAGTGACTTATAGAGTTAAGCTCATGGTCATAAAATTGAGAAGTTTCAAATTTTCTATTTTCCAATAAGAAATCCATTTTTGCAAGAATTTAATCCTAGTTACCACAACATTGCGAGTAGTTTAGCCACATATTTCACATATTCTGCAAGATCATTTTTTTATAGATCAGTTTCATATACACATTTGACCAATAAAATTTTCTAACACAACTTTATCTCTTTAGAGGAGACAAAATTTACTAACTGCACAAAGATTTAGAGGAGTGAGTATTAAAGTTGAAGATGGGAAAAATGAATGACATCAATCATATCAGAAAAGAAAAAAAAAAGAAAACAATAAGAGGGGAAATAAATTGAAGTCAAGGAAATATGTGTTTGACCAACCTTCTAACAAAAAAAGGGAAGAATTCATGTTTTCATTGAAGTGAAAACCTACCCATGCAATCTAAAAAAGATTAACAATATAAAACTAAAATCATGCAAATTACAATTGTTGTGAAGAAAACTAACTGAAGATGATTTTCATGTAAAAGAAGTGGATGGATTCACATCGACACAAAGGAAGAGTCACAAAAAACCTAATGCAATCCATCTAAAGCAAAGTAATATCCAAACAAAGTAAAAGGGAGTTCTCATAATTTACCTATACGAACATTTTGTGAGAGTTCCAGAGCTAATTGGCCAAACTACTTAAATAATCATAAATTCATCCACAAAAAAAGAGAATGCCCAGTTGTCCAAGAACAAATGATCATTCACAATCAGGAACTGGTTGTGGTAGTTCCTACTCTCTGATACCCTGCAATGTCACACACCATTTACAGTAAGCCAGATGATTCCAAGCATTTGAAAAACCAACCAATAACAAAATAACTTAATACAATACTGGATACTTACTCAAAAACCTATAACTGAATACAATACTGAATATTGACTTAAAACCCTACCTTTTTCTGCAAATGTATCTCAATACAATACTGAACACTGACTCAAAACCCTACCTTTTGCTGCAAATTTATCTCTGCATACGAAGTATGAAATTTCATGAAATACAAGTAGAAGAGTACAAACCAACAAGGGTAGAAACAAAAAAGACCAATAAAAAAATGCAAATTACCAAGATGGAAGACAACATCTGGAAGAGTACAGACCAAACTAAGTAAGTCATATGCAACGCAACATTTTGAAAATTGAAATAAAAATATGATAAAATGAACTAACCTGAACATCATATTTATGATTTTTTTGTTGGAAATTCAAGGTGTTGAATGGAGAAAACCAAAGTCTACCATCTACAAGGAAGTATAGAAATCAGCACACAAAATCACAGAAATCATGCCCACACGATGCAACCACTCCGCAAAACAAGCATAGTCGGCTACCAGAAAATGTAAAAGAGAAAATAGAAATACAATCAATATTATATCAAACGCAAATGAAAGGTCTGGATTTTTCCAATCGTCTTGACACCATATTGAACATTTCAAACCGTTGATGTTAAAGTGAAAAGTTTTTCTTAAGAGAAGGAACGCCTTCGGCATAATAAATCTAGTTTCATAAAGAGATGCAAACTATGTAAAATATTGGTAAGGGGTGGCAAGATCAATGAAGAACTCAAAAGTACAAGACCTAAGGGCCAGACCTAATGCCTTGGGGGCTCATCATAGATGGCCTTTCCTACATAACTCACAAAGACATCATAGTTCAGGTTTAACTTTAAAACCAGTCTTTTAAAGGATGGTAGAATTGGTTACGTAACCCCTTTCTAGGGTAGAGTCCCAAAATAGTGTCTCCATTGGCTGCCACCCAATTAGGTGAACAAGGATGAGATCCTAATTATATTCTACCTACAAATAAGTTATACATAGACCTCCTCATAAGGTTACCTACCCAATGGTTCATAACTATGATGGAGAACCAATTCTTGTAAGATATTAAGGTAATATAAATGATCCCAAACCCACAAGATTCATAATTTTATGAGAGGAGATACATATTACCTAATTCTATGACCACTTATCTTAAATCTCACATATTAGTATACCATGTATATAATTTAATCATATCATGCATTCCTAACATATGCATTGAACTACTAATATCAATGTCTATTAAACCCCAACTTGACAAGCTGTAAAAGTGCAATTATACTAACCTCACTACTCAAATTGACTAACAATTCAACTACAAAATATACCTTTAAAAATAAGAGTAACTATAATAATTTTATTATTACAACATTGAGACATAAACATCATTCATTATCAAATAAGTTGCATATTAAATGAGAATCATTTATTTTTTGACTTTTTATTTTTTCCTACTTCTCTATAATCTTGCAGAGGCATATCCATCTCGGCATCATCATTTCTTCTCGACCATGCACATGATCTCATTTTCCTTTGAAAAGGCATGCCCTCTACCATAACACATTAATAAAAGGGTTAAATTAAAAACATATTATCATAATTGGGGTTAATTTAAAAACATATTATCATAATTGTTACAAGCATTTCAGTACTTCAAAAAAACATAAATGTGACGCTCTTTACCTTGTGCAACTACATCTTCTTGCTCGGTGGCTTGAACCTCAACAGACTCACTAGGAACCTCTACATTCTCTGTAACTGCAATAAAAAATGTTTTATTAATCCTAACACATTAAGATTAAATTTTTATTACTATGCCAAATTCAATTTAAAATGTTTACTTGTATTAATAAATCAATAATCAAATTTTGAATAGAAAATGTATACCTTGAGTTCTACAATGCACATCCAAATCGACACCTCTGTCATGCTTGGATGGTGTTTCAGGATCAGCAAGCTGCATTCTAATGTAAATAATTAGTGCATTTATCGACAATATATACATATATCACTTTAAAGTTTTAAACAAATACATAATCATTGTTTCCCTACTTAAAACAAATATATTCACTTTATGTTGGAACTTAACATCAAATAGATTAATTGGTAAAGTATTCAACTTGAAATAAAAATCAATTGGCTTATTTACCTGTTCGACGTATCCACCAAAAGAACCTTGCGTACTCTTTGATCGAAATCGTTTAGCCACAACTGTATAGCCTTGTTTGTAGCCTACTTTGTTTTCCTCTCCTGAAATGTTTTGTTTGAACTCTAAGCCCTACATTTTTATTGTAGTGAATTTCATCAAAATTAAATTGATTACAATTTATAAATATTTGCATACAGTTTTTCATTTACTATTACTTACAATTTGTGCAGCAAGTTTTGAATATCCACCTGAGCCGAGATTGTGTTGTCTGTGCTTTTGTTTTCTTGTTTCTGTTGCCTTTGATGTGTCAGGCAACCTGTGTGATGTTTCAAATATGCTAGAACACATAAGTAAAAAGAGTAAATAGTACATAATTTCATTATTAAGATTATCATGTACCTTCTTTCCTCAGGTGATACTATTTGTCCATCATGTCTTGTACGTCTCTCAAGTGCATCCTTTTTAAGATTCTCCCACTCATTAATAGGAACATAGGGGGGCGCTCATAATAAGGGTTGCATTCTATTTGGGTCCTGTAGTTTTCCCTAATATACTTCAGTTTGCCCCGCTTTCTCAAGGAGCCTAAGTCTTTGAAAGGTGTTGGGTCCAAAAAGTTTTATCATAAAGTTAATGAGTTTATCCTTTAACTCTTTATTTGGTGCTTGCCACCTTTAAAGAAAAAAATGTTACATTCATAAATGAAGTGAAGCTACCTTTTAATATACTTGAAGAAAGGGATGAAAGGAAATTTGATCTATCAATAAAATCAAAATATGATACCATGTGCGTATGGTCGGCCCAAAAATGTGCAAACATTCATCATTAAGTTTTTCATAAAATAGATTATTCCCTGCAAAATAATAACAAGATTATTAGTTATTGCAAGGGACTACACAGGGGGTTAGTGAATTACATTATGAGTATAAGATTGTATAGTAAAAGAAAGGATCAATCTTTAAAGTACCTAGAAGCTGGGCTACTATCACCGGAAGTCCATCTTCAATTTTCACGATCAATTGATCACACTTCTCTTTTGTTCCCGTATATGTAACACGAGTACATCCAGGAATTTCATCATCACCCCCTACATAAAATGAATCCAATATTACAAAATTCCCCATAAGAAAGAATAGTTCAAGTGAAATAAACACATGATAAATGAGAGAGAAAAAGATGAATCTACTTACCAATAATAGGCATTTCCATCGCATTTGTGGCCATGCTACATGTTGTCGACATTACAACAGGTAGTACCTCTGTGGTTCTGATCCTCATAGCAGGCGACGTAGTGAACATAGGATCAATAGTAGGTGCTGAAAAATAAGATTGTTAGAGCATAAAAAAATATGGACAACCATGGACAAGATTGTTAGAGCTATTAAATAAAATATTGTTTGAGCAAAATACAAGTGGACGATAGAACATACAATCTACTTGAACCGCCTGAAGTATTTGCATCTAGGGCATGACCCTTAAATGTTTTTAGCGTCCTCTGTAAAAATAACACATGTATTTTAGTTAATGACATAAATAAAAGAGTATACTATAAAAACCATTATTGAACTTTTGTTATTATTAAAAACTACATTAACACTTACTGTATAAGTCCCAACACGGTGAGCCAACTCGTCCTCTCTCATCAATATTTCAGGAGTCTGAGGTTGAATATCTGCCAATTGAGTTAAATCTCTTGAAATTGCACGAAGGACCTTTTGCACTGCAACCACAGGAGCAACATATGATGAAAAATCAACAATGAATGGATCCTGATCATCCTGCGGCTCCTCATAAACTACTTGTTCCTTTCCCTTTTTCTAATTAGCACTTGTTTGTGAGATCAATATTATTAGCACTTTCTTTAAAGCAGTCCAAAATAGAAGTGAATAATAAAACATAACAAAAAATATGCATTAACATTTTTCTTGTATGTGCATTTGTACAACAACAATGAGTTTTACCTTTCGAGAAGAAGTCCCATGAGAACCATCATCACCATGCGTATTGTGTGGCTGTTGATCCATACTATAGCCCTATATTTCAAAAATTAAAAATCATCGAGACATGTTAAAACACGTGTTCTTATGCTAAGTTACATTGAATAATAGACAATTATTAGAATGCTTCAATTAAAAGAAGAGTGTTTTTTTATTTTTAAACAATTTTAAATGGTGCATAGTGCATACCACCTCATCCATGATAGTGGGGTTTTTTGTATCTATGCAATTCAAATTGTAATCGACAAGCAGCTCTTCACCTCCACGTATTGATTTGATCGCACATAGAAATACTCCAAGACTTATAATTACATGTAGATAACTATAAAATAATAAAATACCTGGAACAATCATTGCCAACATAATGTGCTCCCTCTTTATTGACATCCATGGTGGAAGGTTATTGTTGATAACAAAAATAGGCCACACCGAGTAAATAGATCTCATCTCTCCATACGAATTGACATCGTCTGCTTCCAGAGAAAGCCTGAGATTTTGAGGTTCTTCTTTAAAGTGTGGCCACTTTTCCTCTATGTCCATAAATGATGAACCATTAGTAGGAATTCGAATAATGTCATCTCAACTCCTTCCATGTGCATGGTAATCCATAAATTGTGCCAAGCTATTTCACCTGAATAATCATTTCAGACGTGGAATAATGCAGATGTAACGAAGAACCTTGAGAGGCACCTTTTTTGTCATTTGATCATCTTGATATCTAGTCGTATGACATTGAGAGCATTCTGTTGCATTTTTGTGTTCTTTATGATAAATAATATGATCTTCAGGACAAGCATCTATTGCTTGATACTCCATTTCAATATGTTTCATAGTGGCACATAATTCTCGATACGAGTGAGGGAGAACATTTGATGGTGGTAACAGAAACTCACCCATCAATCTACAACAAAAAATATAAGTCATTACTATAAAAAATCTTAATGGTACATATTTCACCTTTTATAGACTATAATGACGTATATGACAAACCTTAGCATACGTGACATTGCTATGTTGGATAAACCATTCATAACCTTCAAATTCACCAAAAACAATAAAGAAGAGAGAAGAGTAGATTGGGAGCCTTCGTAAAGGGTCATGTTTGCCTTCTCGAGTAGAGGTATATCATGGACAACATCAATGTCATCCTCATCATAATAATCATCATCAGCACCGGTAGCACCAATAGCACCAATACCAAATGTGTCAACGATAAATGCATTCATACCATCATCTTCAAATGTGTTTTCTAGCACATGATTTTCATCTTCCATGGGATCATGATCTTCATCTTCAATACTCACATCTCCATGTTCCTCTATATTCACACCCCCATGTTCCTCTAAGATGTGGTGGTCCATATCATGTACTACACTGGGGAGATCGACCTATATAAAAATTATGATAATCAAACCCCCCTTCAATGTGACAATCAAACCTCCTTCCATAGTTCATATGTATACTAATTATGAAAACAATATAACAAACAACAATTACCAATGGATGATAATCAAACCCCCCTTCAATGTGACCATTCTCCCTACAATGTCTCTTTGTTGTTTTGATTTTGATTCTTCTTGTCTTTAAGTCGTTACAACTCTTGCACGGACAATAACATTTGTCATCGCCTTCTCTTTGAAAGTTAGACAACACTCTAGCAATTGTCTCCCCATTTTGATTGAATTCCCTTGTATTATCTAACATGATCCTTAATGTGTATATCTGCAAAAAAAATGGACATGCTGTACACTTAATGTTTATATCTACACATATGTTTTTGATAGCAAATGGTCACTCTATGTGCTCGTGGTGAGAACTCTTTAGTTGTGAAAAAAAATGTCAAACAAAAAATGATATGTTATGGTAGGTTTTATAAATGATATATTACTTTGTAAATTTAACTTTAGGTTTTATAACTGTACATATATTTTCTTTGAATCCCCCACATTGTAATCATATTGACAATTTGATATCAAATTCTATGTCAAGATTTAAAACATTAAATTGATCATCGTTGGAAGACTCAAACACAAGAAGAATATGAGTATATCCAATTTTCAGAAGAATATGAATGAATGCAAACATACATAAGTGGATGAACATAAATAATGAAGGTACCAAACATTGCCTGAAGTAATAAAGTGTTGACACAGTGTTCTAATCTAGTATGCTCCTGTATGATCCACAACCTGCAAAGATGGAAAAGATGAGGTTAGATCCAAAGGATCTAAGCAATGCCTGGCACCCTATTATTTATCCTCATCTACAATTATGCATGTGCATAGTCAATCCATACACTTCTAAAAGTCATGATCAAGCATAAGCAATGTAGGGGACATTATCAAGGTCAAATCAGAAGTCAAATTTCATGCCTTCAAATTTTATATATGTACAATTATAAAATTTCATGCCTTGAAATTTTATAACATAGTTCCTTAGCATTTGATCTTCATATGTCAGCCATGACTAGAGGTAGGCATTCGAGCTTTGTCTTCTCATTAACTCAATTTCATTTTGATGGCATTTGTTGATTTAATGGCACAATATGAATGTTAATACTGGCATTGTTTGCATCTTTTCATTTGGAATGCTTGATGACCCATGAGCTTTGAGAGTTGTGTCTATGTAGCACAATATTTGCACCTTAGTTAAAAAAATATGTTGTTAACAAAACATGTTAACAACATGTATGTTAGCCTATTATGTTTGTTTGAAAATTACTAACACATGTCAACATAATAGGCTAACATACATGGTGTTAACATATTTTGTTAACAACATATTGTGTTAACATGTGTTTACTAAGGTGCACATACTGTGTTGCATTGTTTATGAGCTCACTGTTAAATACTGGCATTGTTTACATCTTTGCATATGGAATGCTTGATGACCCGCAAGCTTTGAGAGCTAGGGCATCATTTCTATTACCTTCAAGGAATTGTGTGAAGTGTTTGATCTCTCTTTATTTGTTTTTTTGTTGATATTCACTATGTGGTACTCCCCGTTTATGATCATTTCATGAGGAAATGTCTTGATGGCTTGCGCGCTGCAAGCTAAGGCATCATGCATTATTTATGAGCTCACTATTTGAGAACCACATGACCCTGTTATGAGCTTTGTTTTGTTATATACATATGCATATACATATATATGTATGATGTTATTGTTGTCATTACATTCTTGTTGTTGTTGTGCACCATATATTGTTTTATATATACACTATTTATTTCATTGAGACCGTGACTAGCTTGGAATTTGTGATGTATTTGTTGTTATTGGATCAATGTTTCCATGTTGTTGAGGTTGTAGATGCATTGAATCACCACTGCCATTCTATTTTGATAGCATGCAGTGTTTGATCTCTCTTTATTTGTTTTGTTGTTGATA
>MU225537.1:698298-711497 GCA_018584345.1 Thuja plicata
TGCATTGAATCACCACTGCCATTCTATTTTGATAGCATGCAGTGTTTGATCTCTCTTTATTTGTTTTGTTATTGATATTCACTATGTGGTACTCCCCGTTTATGATCATTTCATGAGGAAATGTCTTTATGGCTCGCGGGCTGCAAGCTAGGGCATCATGCATTGTTTATAAGCTCATTGTTTGAGCACCACATGACCCTGATATGAGCTCTATTTGTTATATACATATACATATATACATACATATATATACATATATACATATATATACATACATATATACATATACATATACATATATACATATATATGTATGATGTTATTGATGTCATTGCATGCTTGTTATTGTTGTGCACCATATATTGTTTTATATATACACTATTTATTTCATTGAGACCATGACTAGTTTGGCATTTGTAATGTATTTGTTGTTATTGGATCAATTTTTTTATGCTATTGAGGTTGTAGATGCATTGAATCACCACTGCCATTCTATTTTGATAGCTATGCTAAGAAACTATGTTATAAAATTTCAAGGCATGAAATTTTATAACTGTACATATATTTTATGAGTATGAACATAAATAATAAGGGCACTAGACATTGCCAGATGTGATGAATTTTTTACCAGGCTATGAATCTAGTGTTCTCCTGTGTGATCCAGAAACTGCAAAGAAAAGAGAGATTGGGGTTAGATAAAAAAGATATAAGAAATGAATGGAATCCTATTACTACTGATCCTCATCTACAATTATGCATATCCATAGTCAAGCCATACACTTCTGAAATAAAAATGGGGAGTACCACATAGTGAATATCAACAAAAAAACAAATAAAGAGAGATCAAACACTTCACACAATGCCTTGAAGGTAATAAAAATGATGCCCAAGCTCTCAAATCTCATGGGTCATCAAGCATTCCAAATGAAAAGATGTAAATAAATGCTAGTATTAAATAGTGAGCTCATAAACAGTGCATGATGCCCTATCTTGTAGCCTGCGAGCCATCAAGACATTTCCTCATGAAATGATCATAAACGGGGAGTACTGCATAGTGAATATCAACAGCAAAACAAATAAAGAGAGATCAAAGACTTCACCCAATGCCTTGAAAGTAATAGAAATGATTCCCTATCTCTCAAAGTTTGTGGGTCATCAAGCATTCCATATGCAAAGATGTAAACAATGCCAGTATTAAACAGTGAGGTAATAAACGATGCATGATGCCCTAGCATGCAGCCCGCGAGCCATCAAGATGTTTCCTCATGAAATGATCATCAACGGGGAGTACCACATAGTGTATATCAATAGAAAAACAAATAAAGAGAGATCAATAACTTCACACAATGCCTTGAAGGTAATAGAAATGATTCCCTATCTCTCAAAGCTCACGGGTCATCAAGCATTCCAAATGCAAAGATGTAAACAATTACAGTATTAACATTCATATTGTGTCATTAAATCAACAAATGCCTTCAAAATGAAATTGAGTTAATGAGAAGAAAAATCTCAAATGCCTACCTCAAGTCATAGCTTCCATATACCAAGATTCCGATCAGCGTCCACAGTTAGGGCCCTCTTCGTGCACGATGGTATGCGATCACGCTAAATTAGAAATGAGTATTTCTTCTTCTTTTTTTGTTTATAATCATGTGGGTGTCATAATTTTGACAGTACCATCACTATTACAATAGCATCAGGGGCACTTGGAAAAAAAACACAAAAATCACACACAAATGGTAGTGCCATCACAAATTAGTGTCAAAATTTGACCCCAAATGTTGTAGTTCTCAATGTTCTTTAGATATCTCATAATTTTCTTGATAGAAGTCATGTGTGAGTCTTTGGGATTAGCATAGAATCTTGCAACTATTCCAACTGCATGTGCTATATCTGGTCTAGTATGAACAACATACATTATTTTTCCAATCATTGATCTATACAAGGTTTGATTTACCTCATTTGATTTGTCTTATTTATCAGCTTGCATTCGGTTTCCATAGGTGTTCCAACTGGTTTGGAATCTTCCATCTTGAATATCTTCAACACTTCCTTGATGTATTTGGATTGTGTGATATATATGCCTGCATCTTGTTGAAGAATTTGTAGACCAAGAAAGAATTTGATCTCCCCAAATATTGACATCTCAAACTCTTTGCTCATTTCATTAGAAAAGGATTTACATAACATATCATTACCCCCAAATATGATATCATCAACAAATATTTCAGCAATCAGAATATTTCCATTGGTATCTTATTTTAAATATAAATTTCTATTTTCACTTGTTCTTAAAAATTCAATGCTTATGAGATAGGAGTGAATTCTTTCATACCAGACTCTAGGTGCTTGTTTCAATCCATACAAGGCTTTGTGTAGTCTAAAAACTATGTTTCTCTTGTCTGGATCAACAAACCCTTCTGGTTGTTCAATGTATACCTCTTCTTCTAGTATTCCATTTAGGAATGCAAATTTTACATCCATCTGGTATACCTTGAATCCTTTGAATGCAGCATAAGAAAGTAAGACTCTTACTCCTTCTAGTCTAGAAATGGGTACAAAGGTTTCTCCATAATCAATACCTTCTTCTTGTGCATACCCCTTTCATACTAATTTTTCTTTGTTTCTTGTGACTTCTCCATTCTCATTCAACTTGTTTCTGAATATCCATTTGGTATCGATGATATTCTTGTCATCTGGTCTCGGTACTAATGTCCATGTTTTTTTCTTCTCAATCTATTCTATTTCTTCATTTTCAAGTGCAGTATTAACAGATTTAGGCTCAAAATCACAAATTAAACATCTAGTCTTCAGTGACATACTTCTTGTTTTCATTCTAGCCTTCTTGTCTCCTATGATCTGGGTCTGTCGATGGTGTCTTCTAACATACTTTCAAAGTATTGGTTCAGCTCTTTGTTCATCATTGTTATCATCATCTTGACCTTCATTCTGATCTCCATCACTTGAAACATCATTTTCCTGATTTTTAGTATTTGCAGCCTGACTCTCAAGTTCAATGTTTTGTTGCTTGGGAGTGATACACTATTTTTGATTAAGGTAAAAATAGGTTTTGAAAGGAACCCAAAACCTTTTACAAGAGGAAATTAAAGATAAGCAATGATAGCCCTTACAAACATGATATGCCTGCTATGAACAAAAGAGAAGGACCCAAACAAACAACCCAAAACCTAAGGAAGCAGAAAACTAGTCAAAAAAGCATAGTTACCAGCAAAACTACCAGAAAAACACCAACAAACCTTCTAGCGTAGTGCCCAACTTAATGTATTTTTCATAGGCTTCCTCAGCCTCTTTCTGCATGTTTTTCATCACGTCAATGGACTCCTTCAACTTTAGCATCTCCTTAGGGATCTCTGGAACTTTTATTTTGACACCTCTACGAGTTCTAGTGCTCATGCCCACGCTCTCAATATCACCTTCCACTGTGAAAGTAGTTCTTTCCAACAGACTCATTTCCAGGTAGGCGTATAAAGCTTTGAGATTCTGGACAGAAACTTTCAGCCCTTTATTACTGTGTTTCAGAATAATGTTTATCATATGCCCATTGTGAGTGATTTGGGCTTTCATCTCATTGAACTTATATTCAATAATTTCATTAACCTTTTCAGTAAGGTCATCATCTTTATTTTTATTGTTTACCTTAATCTTCACCTCCTTCTCCATTTCTGCCATTCTGGAATTGAAAGGCTCCATAGCTTCTTGCATATTCTTGAGGTGCAGTTTCATCATGTTCATTTCCTCCCCGATCCACTTCTCCATATTAGACCCATAGTCTTCTATACACCTTGGGATTCTCTCATCAACATCAAAACCCACCATTTTGTAGTCCGAGTTAAGTTTTTGTTTTTTCTTCTTATCATCTATCCTCTGCATTCTACTCTCCTCCATTTATTTTTCCTTATTCTCCTCCTCCTCTTTTTCTTTTTCATCCTTTTCTTCTTCCTTCTCCCTATTTTCTTCTTCCCCATTCAGCTTGAGGTTGTCTACTTCCTTCTCCCTATTCTCATCTTCCTCATTCAGATTGATGTCTTCCTCTACTATGTTATCATCCACATTATTGAAGTCCTCATCGTCTTCAACCTGATTCTTCTTAGAATTTACAGAATCTACTTCATTTATCTCTGGCTCTTCCATTTTTTCCTTGTCATGGGTCTTATCCTCATCAATGTTGAGGGTATTAGGGATGACCTCCATCTCTTCCCTAATGATCTCCATTTTCTTAATCTTTCTGTTAACCCTCTTCTTAGATTTCACTTTCTTGATATCCTGATTCAACTTCCTGAAATTCCCTTTGACCATTTGAGGGATGGGGTCCGAAACTTTATTTTTAACATATTCAGAAATAAGCAAAATAAAACCTTCATGCAGAACAGGATTTGAAGCTTTTTTCTTGTGTTCCACAATACTATTATTCAGAGAGCTGAGCAAATAATAGGGGAAAGAGACAAGCTTCTGGTGCCTAAAATTATTTGCGAGGACAAAATGGAGGTTATAGATTTTAGAATACCTACCATCCAGAGTAAAGTATTCGATCATGGCTGTAAGGATATTTGCCCAGTGACTTTTTATCTTTTTTATGTCAACATAATCTCCCCTGCTTTTGGTCAGAAGAGCTTGATCTTCTTCATTCTTTGGGAAGATTTTGAAGGCTTGGGTGCCCATCCTCTTATCATCCCTATAAAATTTCATACCTTCCATAGGAATGCCTGTTATTTCAGAGATGAGGTTCAGGGTAAGAGGGATAGATTTACCCCATAGATTCACCCTCCCATTCTTCCATCCATCTATAAATTTATTTGTAATTTCCTTATCCACACCATGCAGATGCTCCATGAAGTTCATAACTCCTCCTTTCCTGAGTCTTTTCCAAACCTTTTTCTTTTTCTTCCATTTTGAGCAATCCATCGGCTCCTCCCTCTTCAAACCACCCGCCATTGTAGCAGATTTTTGAACAAACAAGATACAGTTTAGCAGAGAGTGGAGCTTAATCTTTCTTTGGTTTCACTTGCTATTTGTGACCCACAATCTATGTGAGTAGACAATTTTAATCAAACCCACAAGCCTCGACTGACAATAAGTGACACATTTAAAATTAGCTGTCATAATCATTATTAATGCTTGTTTGCGGTAAGCCTTCATTTTGATTTACCTTGTCATACTTGATGAGGTGTGAAATCTCTAATCTTAAATCCACCTCTCCATTCCATGATGTCATTGCTTCACAATTAACACCCATGTTGGCTAAACCATCCACAACCCTATTTCCTTCCCTGTACACGTGAGAAATAAAGCTTTCTTCGAAAAGAAGCAAAGTAGATTTGATTTTGTCTATAATGTGAGCTATAGTCCAGGACGCTTTTAATTTGCCTTTGATATAGTTAATGATGTTTAATGAGTCTCCCTCCAACCAAAATTTCAAAATTCCTTTTTCTTTAGCCTGATTGACTATCATAAGAGCCGCCATTGCTTCGGCTACATGGTTCATTTGATTTCCAAGAGGAGCAACAACTGCCCCCAGACAATTCCCAGCACTGTCTCTTAAGCATCCACCACCTCCAGCTTTTCCTAGATTCCCCTTAGTAGCTCCATAAAAGTTGCCTTTCACCTAGCCATAAGGTGGAGAAAACCATCTTTTATTTTCCCTCTTATCTAAAGTCTTAGTCTCTTATTTTCTAGGGATCCCCCATTCAGAGCTTGATATTTCCTGAAGATTCAAAAGGTTATTACTTTGAGGAAATGACGCATTAAAGTTTTCCATCATACCTCTGATTATATGGTTGGCCACAACTGTATGGGAAGATCTTTTCTCCCTAAAGACCCTATTATTCCTCTCTTTCCATATCCTCCATGAGAAGTGAGGTAGGAAGAGCTTCCACATCTCCTTATAGTCTTTACCCTTTCGAGGACACAACCATTGAGTTATCAGCTCCTAAGCACTATAAGGTTTGACCCAATCCACATTAAAATACATAAACACTAAGTCCCAAACTTGATTAGAGAAGGGACAGTGTATCATCAGATGGTTACTTTTTTCAGCTTCAGAGAGGCAGAGGTAACATCTATTTGGCATGATGAAACCTCTTTTACAGAGATTTTCCACCGTGAGGATTTTGTCCTGTGTCAGAAGCTAGAAAAAAAAGTTAATTTTTGGGATAAGGTTGGAGTTCCAAACCTAAGCACTGAGAGGCTAGGAGCTACTGGAGAGTAGAATGGCCAAAGCTAAAGCAACAAAGAATTTTCCATTAGGTTCTGGGCTCCAGATCAAGGAAACCAGAGCATTGGTAGGAAACCAATAATTGAGTTGGGCATTGATTTGAGAGAGATTACCCTCAAAGGAACAGAGATCCACCCATTTTTACAAATCCAGTAGTCTACCACTTTTTCTCCCACAATATCTTGGCATTCAAGAATAGCAAGACTCCACTCTTCATTCTCTTTAAGGGCTTTATTTTCCAGCCATTTATCCTGCCAAAAATTTATCTTCCTGCCATTTCCCAGTTTCCATCTCGCTCCCTTTTTTATTAGCTTTTTTCCTCTACAGATGCTATTCCATACAAAGGATCCATTGACTTAAAAGGAGTTATTAAGCATATCCTCAAGAGAATGGATATGGTATTTCCTTTTCAGAATTGAATTCCATTCCTTTTCTTCCTCAAAGATTCTCCAGCACTGTTTTGCCATAAGAG
Source organism: Thuja plicata (assembly GCA_018584345.1). Lineage (NCBI taxonomy): Eukaryota > Viridiplantae > Streptophyta > Pinopsida > Cupressales > Cupressaceae > Thuja > Thuja plicata. The sequence goes on from MU225537.1 coordinate 705,003, forward strand.
CCTTATTAGTATTCTTTATGCTTCTGATCCCCAATCCTCCCCATTTTTTGGGTTTACAAACCACCTCCCAAGCCACAAGACTAAATTTCTTTTTTTCCTCCACTCCTAACCATAAGAAGCGCCTTTGCATTTTTTCAATCAGTTCAGCAAACTTGTTAGGGAACTTGAAAAGGCTCAGTGCATAAACTGGAAGATTCTGCAAGGTAGACTTAAGAAGTTGGACTTTCCTAGCAAGGCTAAGGGTAGCGCCTTTCCAGCCTTCAAGATTATTGTGAAATCTATCAATGATCTTATTCCAAAAGACATCATCAAGTTTAAGATAGAGAGGGAGGCCCAGGTAAGGAGTCGAGAGAATCCCTATCTTACAGCCTAATATTGAAGAAATCTTCCTTTGTCTGTCTTTAGGAGTGTTACAGAAAAAGAGAGATTTTTTCCCAATTTATTAGTTGGCCAGAAGCTCTAGTATAAGTATTCAGCACCATTTTCATGTTTCTAGCTTCTTTAACTGAAGCTTCTCCCATCATTATTGTATCATCTACAAATTGCTCATGCAAGCATCTTAGCTGGGCAGAAGAGGGTTGAAGCCCAGTGATCATACCTTTGTTCACAAGGCTTTGGATAAATCTCCCCAAACTCTCCACCATGATAGAAAATAGAATAGGAGAGATGGGGTCTCCTTGCCTCAAGCCTCTAGTAGGGTGGAAGAAATGAGAGGAGCCCCCATTAACCAAAATAGAGGAGGACACCGTAGTTACCAGCTACATTATGAGTTTGATCACACCCTCATCAAAACAAAAGGAACTCAAGACGCAAGGGAGGAATTCCCATTCCACTCTATCATAAGATTTAGACAAATTTAGTTTCATCAGAAAACCTTGTTTTTTAGATGCTGAGAGAGAGTGGATGTTCTCATGAACAACCATAATCAAGTCCAGAATCTGTCTCCCTGGCACAAAGCCATTTTGTTGAGGAGAGATCAATTTAGGAAGGATGCTCAACAATCTAGAAGTAAGGACTTTAGAAATGATTTTATAAAAGGAGTTGCATAGACTTATTGGTCTAAAGCCATCCATTGTATCAGCTCCTGGTTTCTATGGAATAAGAGCTATGAAAGTAGCATTGAGATCTTTGAGGATAGTTTTAGAACCAAAGAACTCTTTGACAGCAGAGCACACATTTTGACCTTTAATTTCCCATAAATGTTGGAAGAAGAACATATAAAATCCATCCAGTCTTGGGGATTTTTCTCCTTCAAATGATAGCATAGCCTTCCTAATTTCAGCTTCCTTAGGTATGGCTTTAAGAAAAGAGTTACTCTGACTATCTAAAATACTAGGGATACAATCAAGAAGTTTTCTTTGATCCTCATGACTCAGGTTTTGGTCCTTAGTAAGAAGGCCCGCGAAGTACTCCATCATCTCCTTTCTAATTTCCTCTTCCTTGGTGATGATTCCTCTAGGAGTTGATAAGGAATGAATCATGTTTGAGGCTTTGTGTTTGAGGGCCATGAGGTGAAAGAATCTAGTGTTCTTATCTCTAGCTTTGAGCCATAACGATCTAGATCTTTGTCTCCAAAACGTTTCCTCTTTAGCAATTATATTGTGGTAATCCACAAGGACTTTCCGCTATTTAGAGCTCAAATTCTTAGATAATCCCTCATTTTGAATTTCCTCTAGAATTTCCTCTAGCTCCATTTGAATTTTTTCTTTAGCTTTGAAGATGTCCCCAAACACATTCTTGTTCCAACTTCTGATATTTTTCTTGACATTAGCCAGTTTCTTAGCAATAATAAACATTACAGTACCTTCCACCTCAATATTCCACCATTCTCTAATCTTCATCTCCAGGTCAGGATGATCTAGCCAATTTTTTTCAAATCTAAAAGGAGCATTTCTTTTACCATCAAAAGGAGAAAAAGTAAAAGAGATAGGGAAGTGATCCGAACCTATTCTAGAGATGGAAGAGAAGGAGTAGGAAAACTGAGTGTACCACTCCGAGTTGATCAGCACTCTATCAAGCTTGACTTGAATAAGGTCTGCTCCCACTCTACGGTTAGACCAAGTGAAGTTTATGCCTTCTAGATCGACATCCATCAAGCCTTATTTTAAAATAAAGTCCATCAGATCCATCCTACTATCCACCTGAGATAAATTACCTCCAAACTTATCATCCTACTTCAAGGGAGTATTAAAGTCTCCGATGATCTAGAAGTTAGAGTTGATGTAGGAATGCTTTAAACTCTAAAGTTTCTTCCAGAGATTGAGTCTTCCAAATTTCGTATTTGGAGCATAGACATTAATAAGGATCCACTCAAACTTGTCTTTCGTACTTTGAACTTTCACTGCAAGGAATTTTTTGTCTTCTTTAATCAAATTATAGACTAGACAGGCTTGGTTCCAAAAGATAGCCAGGCCCCCCGAAGCCCCTTCTGAGTTACTACCCAAATAGGCTCCATTTTTCATCAGTTTAGTTTTTTCAATTTTGTCTTTCAACATTTTAGTTTCTTGAATCAAAAGCATATCTAACTTAGAATCTATAACTAAGTTTCTAACTACATCTTATTTATGAGGACCATTTAGTCCTCTACCATTCCAAGAGACAATCTTCATTGTAAAATTGGTGAGCACACCTGCTGGATGGTGAGCTGCCTTCCATCTGCTATATTCTATTTTTCTTCTTCTTCTCTTTGTATTTTTTAGATCTTCTTCCTCTCTCATTCTTCAGAGATCCTATGTCTGCTTTCTGTTGGCCTCTTGTTAGAACACCTGATTTTTGGCTCCCTCCTTTCTTTGCCAGCTTTATAGTTGAGTTCCCTATTAAGGTGTACTCTATTTTATTTCCAGATAATTTTCCATATATGTTTCCTATTGGAGTTGTAGATCCTTTCTTTCCTGAGATTTTTTTATTTTTTTCCACTGTTCTCCAGGAGTTGTCCTTGTCCTCCTCCTCACCAATATTCATCCTTCCCAGAGGTGAAGTCAAAATTTTAGGGATAGAAACATTTGTCAGAGTTCTCATTTCTACTTTATTGTCCTGAATGTTACTAGCCCCAACTATCTCCTTTTCCTTACTGCCCTCCTTGTTAGGAGTCTTCTGATCTTCCAGCCTAGGGTTGTTATCCTTCTCTTCAACTTTAGTTTGCTCTCCTCTTTGTTCCTATTTTGGGTTCTGACTCTTTGGTTCTTTAGTCATTTCTTGCTTACTTTCTACAGTCGGGATGGGCTCTGTCTCCTTCTGAGGCTCTTCTTTTTGGGCACTCTGTGGGAGCTCCTACTCCTCTTCTTCACTTTCCCTCTTCTCCTGTTCTTCATTTGATGGAAGTAATGACTTGACTTCCTCATTTTTATTTTTCCATTCCATCCTAGTTCCTTTTGGCTAATCTTGCTCCTTTTTTTTTTCCTTGTTTAGTTTCAGAGGGCAGTGTTTCACCCAGTGACCCAATTTTTTGCATGTAAAACATGCAAAGGGCATAGACTCGTATTGAACTTCTTGGGTCCAGGTTCCCAACTTAGATTTTAGAGTTAAAACTTGAGGGAGCTCTATATTTTGTTGAATATTCACACAGATCCTTGCATAAACCTATCTTGATCTTGAGTCCATCATAGGGTCTATGGACAGGAGCTCACCAAAGACAGTAGCAAATGCCATAAAGATGTCCTCATGCTAGTATTCCAAGGGCAACCTTGGAAGGTGTACCCAGACTGGTGCTGCCTTGAAAAAGCTATCATTGTAATCTAGGCTTGTCATCCATTTATGAAGGGACAATGAATGCTTTCCCATCATCCAGGGTCCCCCACACAGAAATTTGGATAGATCTTCTCCATTTGAAAAATCAAATAAAAAGAAACCTTTTGGCATAGCCACAACATCCACTTGACCTTTCAGTTTCCATTTTTTTTCCACAAAGGACCTAACAATGTCTATATTCAGTCTAGGACCCAAAAATTTTCCTACTAGGGAAGAAGCCATTATTGAAACCGTGTGGTCCATTATCTCATCAGGGATGTCTATCCCAAAGACTCCTTTGTTAGGATCATTTAAGGTATTTACTTTTGGGAAAAGAGATTTCCCTTTAGGTTTGATACCAAAAAGACCCGCCCATTTCCCAGGAAGCAAGGGCAGTCCAAGTGCCTTACCTTCCATTGACTCAGACTAATGTTTTGAGTCATTAGTCTTCTTTTCCTCTAGTCCTAATGTAGATTCAAAATTCTTTGTGGAGCCCAATCCTGGCCCACCCTTCTTATTCTCTGCACACAATAGTTTGTGCTCTGTAAACTCTGCTTCCCCCGACGAGATTCCCATAGTAGGCATAGGTCCTTTCGCAGATCCAACATCTCCCAGCTTTCCTCCATCTTCCAGATTCAAAAAACTCCTTCCCGCTCTTTTCTCCTCTCCCCCGCCTACTCGCTCCCGCTCGCTCATCTCAAAACCCAAAAGTTATTTGTAGGTAGGAGCGATACATTGTTGCTCGGGTAGAGTGTCAGGTTATTCAATGTAAACAAACCTCTTGTATTCCTCTGGTTCTTTTATTTTTTCCTCATCATTTTTCTCTGCATATTCATCTACTCTGATATTTTCACTTTCAATGATTTTTTTAGAGGACTTGTTAAGACATTTATAAGCCTTTCTCTTGGTGGAATACCCTAGAAAGATTCCTTCTTCGCTTTTGGAGTCAATATTTCAATATCTATCATCTTTTAAAATATAACATTGACTTCCAAAGATTCTTAAGTAACTTACATTGGGTGTGTATCCATACCATAGCTTATAGGGTGTCTTCTTGGTGTCTTTCTTCAAATGTACTCTGTTCAATGTGTAGACAGCAGTACTGACAACTTCCCTCCAGAATGTTTGAGTGATGCTTTTCTCTATCATCAGTGTTCTTGAAAAATCAACAATGGATCTATTTCTCCTTTCGGAAATCCTATTTTGTTGTGGTGTTCTTGGTGCAGAAACATGTCTTTTAATTCCATTCTCATTGTAAAAGTTAGTGAATTCATCAAAAACAAATTCTCCTCTATCTGATCTTAAGAATTTCAATTCCTTACCACTTTTTTTTTCTACCACAGCTTTATACCATTTAAACATCTCGAATGCTTATGATTTTTATTTTAAAAACATAATTGTCATCATTCTAGAATAATAATCAACAAAGAGAATGAAATATATATCACCATAGTAACTCTTTGTTCTGATAATAAAGAAATACGATTAATACATCAAATAAATTAAAATCAAAATTAAACATTATCTTAGAATCGTGATGGAAAATAGCGAGCGAAATTTTCCATACTCAAACCCTGTAGCAGTCGACCCCCTGCATGGCCAAGAAAGCCCTAATCCGGGCGCAGGAGCATCCTCTCCAAAGAAGCCGCAAAAGAATTCATCTTCAGACTATCCATTTGGAAAGCACCTTCCGCCATACTGCTACAATTGCTGGCTTTACGGGCACAAGGAGGCGGAATGTAGAAAATATAAGGTAATTCATAATGATTATGATCATTTTCTGCCCTTCATCGTTGAGCAGAAAAGAAGGAGTCAAGCCATAGCCAAAGTAGAAGTGTCCTCCCAGTTCCCCAATGCAGTTAAATGCCCCAAGGTGCCTTCCACAGACAAAGTTCATGCAGGCAAGAGGAAGGAAAGTCACCGAAATCTCCATGTTCGAAAGCATTTATCACCTGCTCTGAAAAACCCTAATTCATATCAACATGCTTCCATTCGAGTCCCGATGGCCAACACTAGATCAGAAATGGGGAACGGACCGAAAACACAGCCAGCAAAATATAAAGAAAATCCCTGGAAAGAAATTAAAGGAGGGCATAAGAAGAAGATCCCGGCAGGGCCCTTTACACTGAAAATATCAAACCCCTTTCTCCCTTTAGATAAGGCGGAGCATGCGGAAGAGGCGAGATCTAGGGAAGAAATCAAAGGATCCAACAAATTCACGGCGAAGACACAGACAGCTCCTGAGAAGAAAGAGGCTTTCAAACAGCGCCCTGTTATCTTCTCCACAGAAATTTTAGATCAGCAACTAAGAAATTTCAACCTCACAAAGTATGCGAAGAAGGAAGCTCGAATCTTCTCTAACCTCTCAGAGGTTGATAGGTCAAATTATATTAAAGTTACGGCTCCTTTACACCATAATCAGTCTCCGGTATACACTCCCCCACACAGACGGAGAGAGACAACAAAAGACATTAAGGCTCGTTCTAACCCTTATATTGAGCCAGCCTCTAAGATTGAGGATAATGTAGTCATCATCAGTAATCCCCTCAGTGAAACTAGATGGAAAGATTGCCGAGATCTTGGCATCTACGCTTACTGGAATGGGCCATTAGATCACATCTCAAGTCTTATCAGCTGGCTTACCGACTTCTGTGCTGAACAGGTAAGTATCTCTCACTACACTAATAGATTATTATATTTGCATTGTGGTAGCTCTCTGATTAAGAAGAACCTCCTACATACGTCTGAACTTCTCTTTAAAGGTTATGC
>MU225537.1:718896-737943 GCA_018584345.1 Thuja plicata
TGACCTCCATACATATATATATCAGTTTACATAGATATACTGGTAGATATACATTAACTGGTATATATATATATGAATACAAATATATCAGAATATATATAAACAGGCATATACTCTGATATATATGCTTATGGGTACCATTTCATGGGGTAAGGAACAGCTAAGTAAATATCAGCCTCTAAACGAACCTCTTTTTAGAATAAGCTCATGCATTTATACTCACTATTCTCTAATATCTGGTTTTTCAGTTTTAAAGTCTCTGGAATTTCAATATTTGTTTCTGTAGACCATGTAGCTCAATTGGAGAAATAGAGATTTATAAGTAGTTCTGTTATTTTGGTTAAAATCATTAATAAAACAAGTGATTGCATAATAATCAGATACTTTAATAAATCAAAGTCTCTGACTAAATATATGGCTTTATGTGGGACTTGTTTTGGAAGATATCCCCTTTTCAATCACTAACTCTATTCCTCTATTGATGTTTAAATTCAGGCTCTATTATTTACATAGAATCCTCCCCTGGTAATAATGATAATTTAACACTAGAATTTTATGACAGCTCGGTTATTAAATGAAAATTAAAAAATATATTCAGGCCATTATCTTCCTTTAAGTCTAAAGCAATAAAGCACCAAATGAGATCAGAATTATTAGGATCCTTCTCACAAATAATTTAAGTATTTTACTGAGAATCTTCTCCGGTGTGGCTCAAATTCTATGATTATTTAGCAGTGGATTTTTTCTCCTGTTTTTACCCCAGGATGGTTGTCTTTTATTTCTAATGCAGGACAGGGAAAGGAAGACTTGCACACCAAAGTCATCATTGTATAAAGACAATAACTTTACGAATATGTATCTCGTTTAAAGGAGCGTTTGGTGCCCTATGATGAAAAGAATTCAACCAGGGGAATGCCCCTGTGTAATAATGTAATATAAGAAATTCTTCCCATCATAAGAAATTATAGTATAGTGACTAAAGATATAAACAGGGGTATGCCCCTAAGTTTTTGTATGGATAGGACTAAGGTCCCGGGCAAGACTGGAGGTTTTCTTCCCCGTTCTTTCCTACCAGTGCCCATTTGAACGAAGGACATGTAAATTTGAATTTTTAAATATAATCAAGGCTTCGGCCGTTCATTGATCAAAAAAAAAAAAAAACTCTTTGTTCTCATGGTTCCACATAGATCAGTATGGAATAATTCTAGAATAGCATTAGATGTATGGGATTTTCTCTTGAAAATAGACTTTGTCATCTTACCTTTTTGACAATTCTTACACATGATATTCTTGGGCTTTGACATGCTTGGTAAGCCTCTTACTTTCATTTTATTTCTTACCTTAATCATGTTGTCAAAATTAACTTGACATAATATTTTATGCCACAACCATATGTCTTCATTTCTAGACATTAAACAAGTGGTGTTAATATCATCAAGATAGAATAGGTTACCTTTTGTCTGTTCACCAATTCCAATCAACCTTCCTGATTCATTAAATATCTTTGCCTTTTTGTTCTCAAATGTTACTCGGTGACCAATTTTATTCATATGTGAAACACTCAATATATTATAATTAAGTCCTTTTACCCCGTATGAATTTTCACATTTGATCAAGTTATCCAACATTATAGTTCCTTTGCATTCAACTAGACAAGGTGTGTCATTACCCATTCTTACTGATCCACCATTATAGTACTCAAAAGTTTCAAACTTTTGTTTATCACCGGTCATGTGGTGATTGCAGCCACTATCTATAATCCAAAAATAATTCTTACTAACCTTAGATATGAGTGCAGTCTCTACATACCTTTCTTCTTCGTTTGAATCATCCTTCATGGCCACAAATACCATCTCAATGTCTTCATCAAATTCGGTGTTGGTATCTCCAGCTCTGTTCTCAGCCACGTAACAAGCTTTCTTCCCTTTGTCCTTGTAGTCTCAGGTATCTCTTCTGTCAGATTTTTGGTTGCTTTAGTAATCTCTGTGGTCACTTCTATCAAACTTCTTTTCATATGATGTTTCATTACTTCTATCATCTTTTCTTCTGTTAGGACATCTAGCAGTAAAGTGTCCAATCTATTTACAATTAAAACATACAAGTGGTAATTTACCTTTGTATCTACCTTTGCCTCTCTACAATCTTCTAGCCATAAGTGCTTCAATCTCATCAAGATCTTGGTCATCACTATCACTTTCACTATCATTTCTCATAGTGTGTTTATGACTTGAATTACTTATTTTCAAAGAAGATTTGAATGCAGACTCAATATATGGTAAGAAACTGTTATCAAATTTACTCATCTCAAATGAAATTAGTCTACCAACCAAACTATCTAGAGTGACATTATTGTTTGGTACTGCTCTCATTTCTTATATAGCAGATACTCTAATAGCATATAAAGGTAGTAAGGTTCTTAGGATTTTACTTACCATTGTTTCTTCTTCAAGTATGCCTCCAACTCCTCGAATAGCATTGACTACCTCTTTTATTTTGCAGTTGTACTAAGTGATATTTTCTCCTTCTTTCATTCTTAGGTCATCAAATTTACCTCTTAGGATTTTTGCCTTAGCTCTTAGTACATTAGCATCTCCTCCATGTACCAGCTTCAATTTGTCCCACATTTTCTCTATAGAGGTGCAAGTTTTGACATCTTCAAATTCAACATCGGAGAGTGAGGAAGCAAGTTCTATCATCAAAGAATTGTGCTCATGCTTTTGTATTAATTTCTCAAGTGTGTGAGGTCCTGTAGGCAACACATATTTAGTATCTGAGTATTGAGTAACATTATTTCCAATACCTGATGGGTGGATTCTTATCCTGCTTTTCCATGATGCAAAGTTGTCCTTGTTCAACTTGGGAACATCTTGTTTTCTCATCTTGTGATCTTTTTCTTAGGTCTTGAAACCTTCCTTCTAAGCTTACAAGCTCTGACACCAATTTTTATAATAACTGAGAGGGGGGGCTGAATCTGTGGCCTCAAAAATATTCCAATAAATTAACCCAAAAACTTATTACCAAAATTATAAGCCTCTAGTTATCTTCAGTCCTACAAGATGAATGCCTTGAAATAATCTCAACAAATAACTACTTCTCAGAGTTCATTGTTAAACCTTATTCTTACTGTTTACTGATTAGCAGTCTTTCATTTACTGAAATACAGTAAATTACTTAGTGTATACCGATCAATCTAGATTAGTTATGTGTAATACAAAAAACTAAAGTAATGACTCATAAACACATTGACACATGGATTTTTAACGTGGAAACCCTATTAAGGGAAAAACCACTTGGGACCGGTAACCCAAAATTTTCACTCTTCTAAAGTGAGCTCAGTGAAGAGCCAACCATGTTAAAGGTTACAAATGCATTTTTAGGTGTGACCTTGTTAGAGGATTTAAATAGAATAGTTTGTCACTTGATATCTAGCATTTCTATGCTACCTTTTATGACCAAACCTTGTGTAGTTTGTCACTTAGTATCTTGCATCTATATTCTATCTTCATGACCAAACCTTTTGATACTCCTTAGGATGTATCTCAATATATAAAGGATTGTTAAGTCCTTAGTTAAGAGACTTTCTTATCCAATGGTTAAATTTAAATAGTAAATGATCTCTTCACATATAAAACTAAACTTTGCAGATTTTTAGATCTATTTTAAGCTCATAATACCTTTCTGATCAATGTCTCTTTTCAATACCTTTGCTCCACTTCTTTTTGCTTAGTGATTTTGTGCTTCTCTATTGCTCGATGTCTATGGAATTATCTTTGTTCTTTATCTTGATTGATCAAGAGTGTATGAAGTTGTTCTTCATCAGTTTCTCTTTAGCATCTTCCTTTTCTATTAACTCCCCTAATTCATAATGAATTATCTTGTCTCTTTATATATATTATTTCACTATTTCTTAGTTCTTGACTTTCCTGTTCTTAGCGTGATCCGCAATTCTAGCCAATCTTTCTTTAAAGCTTTACTTTAGTTTTATCTCATAGATTTCTCTTTGACAACTGGAATAAAACAACTTTAAATCTTTCTCTTATCTCTGGCTTTAACTTGTCAATGAAAACAATATTAACAGCTATTTAACTCCTTCTTTAGCTATTTCACTTTAGTTCTTTTGTCATTTCTGAACTTTAGTTCTTTTCGGTGATTTAACTCTTTGTTAGCTTCACTCAACACTTCAATTTTCCTTGGGAATATTTGTCGAGGTTGTTTGTCCCTCGGGTATCACTCTGATTCTTCTTGTCGGTAATGCTTGTGATTATGCTTGGGTATCAGTGTGACTTTCCTCTCGAGTTTCTTTGTCCATCGGGGTGCACCACCTGTCGGTGTTTGTAGTCACTTAGTGAATACTGATCTTTTATGCATTAATGAAAGCATAAAATTTATCTTTCTAGTTCTCTTAAGTCTTTGAAACTTTTTATATAACCAATTAGTTTATATCAAGTTGACATCAATGACAATACAATACATTAGCTGATTTAATGTCTTGCATTAACTTTCTGCAACTCGGTGATCATCAACTTAACATCTTCAAACATTCAGTCAATTATAGTTCATCAAAATTCCCCTAACAAGAAGTGTCTTTTAAAGCGCTCTTTGAAAACTTTTCAATCTAAAATAATAATGATTAAATAGACTAAATTAGGAAACAAAGAAGGAATTAATCTTAGCAAAAGCTTAGGTGTTTGGAGAATTCATAATATGCCTATGGAAGGTGCCTCTGGAGGTATTACAATCATTTGGGATCCTAGGAAGGTTACTTATGAAAACATAACTAATAATAGAAATCGGAAAGGTGGGGGGGTTAGAAGCATAAGAACTAGCATTTTCTTCTTTCTCATCAATGTATATGGTCCAATACCAATGCCTAGAAAGAAATAAGTTTGGTTAGAAATTGGTGCCTATTTAAGTGTTAATCCATATATGTATTGTATATTAGGGGGGAATTTTAATTTAATTCTGGAAATCTATGAGAAAAGAGGGGGCTCCCTTATGCAATCACAAGCCCAAAAAGACTTCAAAGATTGGGTTTATAACACTGACCTTATGGAAATCACAGCAATAATGGATCTTACACATGGAATAATCGTAGATCTGGTTATAGAAATATTGCAGAGAAACTTGACAATTTATTTTTCAAAGGTAACTTAGGATCATTTCAGAGAAACTTTAAATCATAAATATAACCTAATGGGGGGTCTAATCACTTTCCTATCATTTTGGATATTAAGGAGGAAACAAAACCAAGAAAGTGGCCCTTTAAGTTTGAAAGAATGTGGCTTCAATATTTAGGTTTCTTAGACTTAGTGGAAAAGTGGTGGACGAAACAACAAAATATTGGTTCTAAGATGTATTGCTTTAATACAAAATTGAAAAGAGTAAAGAAAAAAATTATTCAATGGAACCAGAATTATTGTAAAGACATCTACAAAGAAAAATAAATTGTGGAAGAGGAGATCACTATCTTGAATCAATAAGTGGTGAGATTTGGTATGGATAAAGAAAAATATCTCATGGAGAAATAACTTCTAAACAAACACGAGTATTTACTTTCAAAAGAGGAGACATACTAGAAGTAAAATCCAGAGAATTATGGTTGGTGAAAGGGGATAGAAATACAAAATTCTTTTATAACAACACCAAATAAAGAAGAACAATCAACATAATCACTAGCATCAAAAAGTCTAATGGTGATGTGTCTATGGATCCACAAATAATCTCATCATAAATAGTTGATTATTTTGAGAATATACTTAATGACTTTGGAGGATCATATTTATTATCCCAACAAGAACTAACAAGTAGTATACCCAAGGTCGTTACTAAAGAAAATAGCAAGATTCTAAATAAAAAATTTACACTTTCAGAAGTTGATACTGCATTAAATCAACTACATCTAGACAAAGCACTTGGTCTTGGTGGTTTCTCTTCTTTTTTTCCAAACATTTTGGCACTTCATTGGCCCAGAGTTGACAGGTGCATTAGAAAGTGTACTATCCTAAATTGTAAGCACTTGTGTGCGTTATAGTTTAAACACCTTTTAGCACCCACCTTAGTCTATTTATATTATACATTTGCATTATAGGACTTCATAATTGCACTTAATGCATACCTAATTCAAATTTGAGTACTCTTCTCTCTCAAAATTGTGCAAAATTGAGGTAGGTTGTAATTTATATGCATCCTCCTCTATTTTCCTCCAATCACAAATTTATTTCATCTTCAATGCCCTATTTTACCTCCTTTTTTCCTCAAAATTCAACCCCATTATCAGAATCAGCTACAAATTAAAACCTCAAACTATCAAATCAACAATAAAATTTCCCTCGAGATTAACCTAAGTCCTTTAGGACTATTTCAACCTAGGTCGGCCTTCTCCTAGACATGAACAACCTAACTCGGCCTTTTCCTAGAAGAGTGAGCCCAAATTTAGGGCCTTGGCCCATCATAATGGATTTGAAGGGTTTCCAGATCTGTAATTGACTATTCAATTCTAACTTACAAAATCATTATAAAAGTACCCTAATTGCTTCATTTTGGCATAATCAAATCAAGTGCAAGGTGAAATCCCCAAGTTTATTACAATAATAAATTTCAAGGTGGAAGCCCAAGTTTAATGACATCCATTGAAGCAAGGGTTTTCTATTGAATAATTCATTCAAGCATTCAAATCAAGCATCTACAACTGCAAATCAAGTGTTCAAGACATCATGGAGTTTCAAATGGAATGTGAAGCCCTATTTTAGTAGTTTTGCACTTGGGGGCTTGGTATGATTTCCTTTTTATTTTCAGATATATGAATTGATGCTTCATATTTAGATGCTTTCAATCCAACATTGTTTTCATTTTCATGCTAGGTTTTTACTTTATCACACATAGGGTTAAATATAGGCATTTTCTTTGACATTCTAACTTATTTTCATTCTAGACATACTCTATATTCACAAGCACATCACATTTTACTTGTTCTAACTACTATTCATGGAGGTGGGAATCACCAAAATGGGGGTTTGACCAATTCAAAACCTTATATAACCTATTATAACTAGTGGTTTTTGTTGTACCAAAATATTTTCTTGTTAATACCTGATACAACCACTAGGCATATATAAGACACAAGAGGTGGTTAATTCATGTCACGAACCACTGTTGTTGTGAACAACCAAGGAGACCAAGGGTGAAATCAGTCTTTCTCACTATTGTAACAATCCCCCTCCTAGCGCAAGTGCATGGTTCAAACCTGTGACCAAGCTTTGGTACCACTTGTTACAAATAGCAATTGTCATTGCACCAAAAGATCAACCTGTTAATGCCTGATACAACCACTAGACATATAGAAGACATGGGAGGCCATTAATCCATTTAATAACCCACCACTACACTAAAAAACCAAGGATACCAAGGGTGAAATCCCTCTTTCTCACCATTTTAACATAGCCACCCACACACACTTTTTCTAGATTTGCATATTTCAGAAGTGTAGGTACAGGCACATATCTGAAAAGAATACAGTTTGATCATTCTAGACCATTCTGCATTCCAGTCTAGAAAGTCTCTAGACAAGTTTGAGTTAGGCAGACCTTGTATAGGAATAGGTTGAATCAATTCAACCTTGTCCTTTCAAGGATCACAAATCTTCAGTGTAGACAGTGACAGGTTATAGGCTGCCAGATCTAAAAATTTCTAGAATCTGGAACTCTGATAGTCAAAAAAATTAGGGTCAAAGTGCAATGTTCCTCTTCAATTTATGGGTGCATACATTATTATCCCTATTCCCTTGTATTTACATTCATAATCAGATTTTTCACTTCAGATTTACATATCATTTTCACAATCTCTATTGGAATCAACCAAATCTAGCCCTATTAAGCTTAGATCCTAAGTTAGCACCCTTACTTAGTTGTGCTTACCGAACCTATCTTGTAGGCTAGGGTTTTTTTATTTCAATATATAATAGCCCCCATAGATTTGGTGAGTGATCTACATCTTATAATTTCTCACCATTTCCTATTATACTTTTTGGTGAACCTGAACCTTTCATGCATTATACCTTTTGTGTTGGTTAGTTAGATCTTGCATGCATTTCAATAATCTTAAAAAGAAACAAAAATATTTTCATTTAGTGATTAGATATAATTTTCACACATCACGGTATCTTAGAATCATCTACATCCCCTGCATCCTCAGAAATGTTTGAATCCCTTTGAGGTGACTTGTCTTTTTCTTACAAAATATTGATAGCTTGTATCAATATTGGCATGGTGCCTGGTATGTTCACCTGTGTAGTATCAAATGTTGTGTCCTGATCTTCGGTTGTTTCCTTGGTAACATTGACATCTTCATATTTTCTTTCTTCTTCTACTGGATCATCTGTAATGTCAATGATTGTGTTATCCACAATGTTGTCCTTTGTGGTGTCATGCCATGTTTCATCTGTAACATCCATATTTTTATTGTTGTTTGTGTCTTTTTCTTCCTTTTCTAACTCAACTGATGTGTCATCTTCTACATCTTTGATTAATATTTGTTCTTGAGTTGTCTTATTAACATCTTTCTGTTGTAGGTCTTTCTCGGGGCTAGTTTCCTCAATAAGTCTATTGAGTATTTTACTCCATTTCTTGTGACTTTCTTGTTCAAGCTCTATAATCCTCCCTTCTAGAAATTTGTAGGCTCTCAACTTTGGTGATAATTGCTTTTTATGGTTCTCCATCATTTCATCAATTTCTTCCTTCTTGGATTCAGAAGGCATGAGAGTAACAAGTACTCTTTCCCTTATTTCCTTTTCATTATTTAAGGCAAATGTCCATCTAGAATATAGTCTGTCCAAGCTTTCCCTTGGTACATTATTGCCTTCAAATTGAATCGGTACATACTTGAATTTGTACATCTTTGCAATGATGGCATCTTCAACTTTGTTCTAATCTTCTGGATCTAGTTTTAGCCATCTTCTAATCTTAGAATCTGTGATAGCTCCTGAATTTGCAATAGATTTGCATACCTCATCAATGCTTTCTAGAGCTTTAATATTTTTTGCCTCTACACCTTCATCTTTCTCAGTGTCCTCAATGTCTTCTCTGGTTCTAATGAGTTTCCTTACTCTTTTGTTTGGCCCTCTTTTCGGTGTGGCTGATTTCCTCTTTTATGTTCTAAATTTTCCTTTCTTCAAAGGTGAAGGACTTGAATCATTAGTTTTTTGGCTTCTTGTTCTTAAATAAGTTGTGGTTCTTGGCTTCTTGGTTGGTGGAGGAGGTGGTGAATCTGACTTTGTGGCCTCAGAGTCATTCTTTTCTTTAGCTTCACTGATAGGTAGTTGTCCTTCGGTCTCTTCCTCCTTTTTAGCTTCTTCCTCCTATTCAGTTTCTTCCTCTGTTGTCGACAGTATTTTCTTGAGGTTCTTGACCATTTTGTCCCTTTTCTTGAAAAAATTTCTTTACAACCAGGCCAGATTTTATTCTTGATTTGGCCTCCTCATAAGTTTCAAACTTAGGTTGTTTCTTATCTAATGGTTCATTTAACAATGCATCGATTGCTTTAGATGCTTGATCAATATTTATCTCATATTCTATAGGTTATAGCCATGATGTCCTTGGTACAATAGGCTTGATATAAGTGTGATCTATATCAACCATAAAACATATTTCATCTTTTAACTTTTCAAAAACTTGTTTAGGGATCCTTACGCTCTTCTACATTCGGTCTTTGAATATAGTAAATTACTAATCCATGAATATTTCAAAATTGTCTCCCAGTGAGGTTATGTGTTCACTGATTTGCATGGTGACTAGTTTTGTGGAATCCCATTTTATATCTCCTATAGAAGGAAATGTCTCTTGAAAGTAGAAGAAAATGCACATAATAAGTGAGCCAAACTTACATGTGTTTGTCTTTGCATTCCTTATACTCTTCAAATTCTCTTCTAACTAGTTCAGTAGAAGTTCAGATAAATAAACTAATTTCCCTTCTTTACAATCTTGTATGTTGTGTCTACTACATCAGATGCTATATTGTTCATCCTGCTGGCTTGAAATAATTTGTATCCTAGAACACATGCTCTAAATTTCATCTCATCATCGGTAATGGTGGATACCTTTAATCCTCTATCATCCCATTTGGCTCATGTGATCTTTTCATTCTCAACCTTGGGTGGGTGCTTCAGTGCTTTTACCTTTTCAGTTATAGGGTAACTGGTGACTGCATGGATAACATCTTGGGTTATCATCTTTGGTTCATCAAGCCATAGTTTGTGATTGTGCATTCGGCTCAGTACTAACTGAATCCACTCAGTTTTGAAGACCTTTGGGAATAATAGGGAATTAGTGAGACCTTTGACCTCTATGTGTTTATGCTCATCTTTTAAAGATCCATCTTTGTTGCATAGCTTCTTATAAGCTTGTTCTACCTCTGAGTCACTGATTTCTGCAATCTTGCAGTGTATGAATGCTCACACATCTTCGACGAGAAAAACCCTAGATGGTATTAACGAGAATGCTCCAGCATCATCAGGTTGTGAAACAACCTTAGGGTGATTCTTGTAGTGTGGTTCCTCACATGTAGAATTCTTGATGAGCTTAAACTCGTCCTTCTTGGTGTTCTTCGATTTGACGGTTCTTAAAGTTGTGGTCATTTTTAAGATTTAGGGATTTTTGAGAAATGTGTAAAATAGAGTTGTTGTTTGTCATAGAACTTACTGTTTACACCAGTAGTGATTTCTAATCTTCTTTGGAGTGTTGGTGGTTGAGTTGATGTTGCTCTGCGATGCTATCACTTTCTGCTCAAATTTTGCTCTTTGTCGCTCTGCTCTGGTCATGGTGAACAATGAGACCCTTCCTTTGCCCTTTTTATAGTTGTTTGTCCTAAAAGTGAATCATCAATGCTTACTTAATATTTTTTGTGCAAAGATAAATTTCATCAATTAAGATAGTAACTTCTTTCTTCGGTGACAACATGATGTTTCAGGGCGGTTGTTCAACTCTTTGTTTTTTACCGATGGGTTTCGATGTTGCAAACAACTTGTTCATTTTGCTTGATTATCAACGAGGCTCAGTTTACACTAGAAAATTTTCTTTCCCATGTTAACCGATGCTTCTCAGTAAGTGTAGGCAGTTTCATCTTTGAGTGTATATCGATGAATTTTGGTATGTATGTCCAATAGCATAGTTATCACAGATTTTAACAAGAAATACCATGATGTATCTTTACTTATGCTAATTTTGCATTTTATCAACATATTATGGAACTGATGTAAAATAATACATAGTATGATGTAGTTCCATACTTACTTGTTCATCTTAGGTGGGAGTGGTGATGTCACCAGATCCATTGGATGGGGTGTCACCATTTGCATTGCTTGATCCAGCTTCATCATTGTTTGAATCTCTTCTCCACATTTTTTCTCTTTCTCTCTGGATGTCTTCAATGGTGTTTCCATTTGGATATGTGATGGTTTCTTTCATTTGGTCTTTGTATTCTTTCTTGAGATGACCAGCTTTATGATAGTGTAAGCATGCCATTCCGGGGTTAGTCCAACCTCTAGAATTTCTAGTCCACTATCTCATATAGTTTGCAGCAATGTGACCAAATCTTCCACATGTTGTACAATTTTTCCAAGTATTGTAATCCCATACATACTGGTTACTGACTCTTTTTGATTGATAGGGAGTTTCTTGACCTTTAGGCTTCCATGCTTGCCTTTTCTTTTTCCAGCATTCAAGAGTTGTGTGCCCATTCATTTTGCAAGTAGGACGGTATTTGTCCATGTAAATTTCCTTCTTTGGTTGTTTCATCTCATACTCACATTCATATGCTTTATGTCCTTTCTTGTTACATTTATAACAAAATCCTATGAATGAAGATGTAGATTTAGGAATACCTTTCATTTTGCCTCTGCATACATTTGATGTGTGGCCTTGCTTTCCATAGTGATTGCATGTCATCTTTCTTGGTCTTGGATTTTCATAGACATTCTTTCGATCAGCTTGATTGGGTGATTCTCCTTTCTCGGTAAAACCTAGACCATTGTTGTTGTTGACTCTTCTTTGTCCTTCAAGAAAATCATCCATTCTTTTATTACTTTCTTCAGCTTTCTTGATAATTTCATTATGCTGCTGCTGAATTCTTATTTCATGTTTCAACTATTCATTCTCATCCCTTAGCTCACTGATAGCTTCTATTCTTTCAATGAGTTCAACATTCATTTTGTTTGCCTCTTGAATCATAAGAATAATTTGATTTGTGATCTCATGCTAACTCTCTGTAAGTCTTTGTATTTCAGACTCTTTCTCTTGTAGCTTTTTTGTAATCTTTCTTCTATCATCAATGGCTAGTGTTCTTTCTTTCTCAGCTTGTCTAGCATTTTTTATGACATCAATCATCCTTACCATCTATGTCTCTTGACCGATTTGCAGAGATTTTACTTATCCAGCCAGATGTTGATTGATTTTAGTTAGGCCTGTGATGCTTTCTTCTAATGTATCTGATGCTTTTCTTGTAGTTGATCTTGAAGACTCAAAGAAATCTGGTATCTCTTCCTCATGATAATTTTTCTCATTACAGCGAGATGCCATGATCTTTCTTTCAAGTAACAGTTGTCTCATATTGATTCTAGCTTCTTTATACTTCTCATAGAACATCTAAATTCCTAGCTTCTTATTTTCAATATTCTTGTCAAGTCTGTACTTCTCCATTATATGATATTTTCTCTTAAGCCTTTAAGATTTTCCAAAGAAGAGACTTAGCTCTAATACCAATTGTTGGAATTAATGGTAAGTGTGTGCTAAGAGGGGAGGGGTGAAGCAGTACATCTAAAACTTTTGTATCCTTTAATCAATTAACCTTTGTGTAATCAATTCTTTATCCAACCATCTGATCTATACTATCTTGATGTGAGTTATATCAATTCATAAATATAACATACATGTGAACATTCATAGAAATATTCATAAAAGTAATTGACACATAACACAAGATATGATATCATAGAAAACTCCTGTTAGGAAGTAAAAATTGCGGTGGGGATGGCACCCATAAAATCTTCACTATCTGCAGATTCAAAGGGGTCGGTTAAAGCTTATAATTTGATAACTTCTGATGATCTACCCAATTAAGAGTATCTATAGAGACTTTTTAAATTCTACTCGGTTAAGATCTTTAGCAACACTGTTGAGTGTGCACTCGGTTAAGAGATTTATAGTTAGACTAATAAATCTACCTTTCTTGAAAGGATTTTTACACTTTGGTCCACTTGTTAGAATGATAGAAAATTAAAATTTGAACTAGTCTATACAATCTCTTATTGCTGATACAGATCCATTTAAGATTACATGAATAAGATTATCACCTAATGTGATTGAATAATACCTTTGATTCTCCGTAGCCTCACCTCTTGGTTCTTGCTAACCAAACTCACCTTTTGTTGTTCTTGTTCTTGAAACTTTCAATCTGATCCTTAGATGTGCTCATAGGCCTCATTCATCCTCTCTTCTATATTCACACATGCATAATGAATGATTACATCATCTATTTATAACATGGATTGACTTCATCAAGTTTCACAAAAAACAATGTTAAGTCTAAGATCAAGTTTACAACTTTACCTTGATCTCCTAGCCTATGTGTTTTAAATCAGTTAGACTGATTAAAGAAATTAAATTCATGTTTCTTGTCCCTAAAGAAATGGTTTTAAAAACAAATCAAGATTCTATAAATAGAATAAGACTAGTTTATCTAATGTGGAAGTCAGATCCACTTTTTGCGGGCTGCAACTAACTTTCAGTTTTTGACGGTTGGTTATGCTCTGAAATCAACTGACTATCTTTTGGGTTCCTTGCTTGAACTGTTCTCGCAATTTTCTCTTTAATTGTCTCTCGGGTTGCACTATATCCTGCACATTGGGTTCCTTTGTCAGGTTCCTCTTTATCCTTCTGACTTTGCATTTTTTGTGTACACACAAAGTTGTGTTGTTGGTTCTCTTTGTACTTAGTAGTTTTCGGTGATCTCTTTATATCTAATTTTTGGTTTGCTCTTTGTCTTGTCTTTCGGTCTATGCTTACCAAAAGTGTTGTGTTGTATACTAATGGAAAATTAATGTCATCAAATTACCCATGGAATGCAAAAAAATTTGTTGAGCTATTACATGAACATGTTGTACAATTCATATTTAGAGCCAAATTAGAAGTTGACCGAATTTGTTACTACTCAGTTAATACACACACGGGTAACCAACTTGCTCCAAAAGAACAACTTTCATAGGATATTATTACTGAAAACCGTATGAATGGGGTCCAAAAGGATAATCTAAGAATGATTATTCAAGGCACAACAAGAACTAGCAAATCATACTTAATGCATTACATTAGAAAATACATAAACATAATGGCAACTGATGCTAAAAAAAACCTTTGCTTTCACTTGCAACTATAGGTGTTGTTGCTTATAATATACAACCTACAACAATCCATGCATGTCTTCAAATCCCTATAAAATTAATGCAACCTTTGCAAGGTCAAATTTTAATGACACTCTAAGAAGATCGTATACATGTAAAATGCATACTAATAGTTTAAATGTGCTTCCTATGACTAAAATTACTATTAAAGATAGATAGCTAGCTACGTGAGGCATTTCTTGACAAAAAAAAAATCAACCTTTGGGAGGGGTGTCCACTATTCATATTGGTGCTCTAGGCTAGCTGCCACTAGTTATGAATAAGCCTATCTATGCATCTCATTCTACAACTCTAGTCTCTAACAAATTTTTATTTTTGGAATTACACTAGAAACTATTTTTCATCAATAAGGTCAAAGTGACTCTTAGCAAAGTTTCTATTGCATCTTGCAGAATATAAGAAATGCTAATCCATTCCAAGATGACTAGGAGATTCTTATGAAACAAACAAATAAAATGTTAATCCCTAAACAAATATGAGTTTTTGATGTAGCCACACCTTTATTTTCTACCAATGATCGGGCCATACCACACAATAGAAAAAATGATAAAATGATTGAACCTTCAAATTGTGATTAATTGTGCTCGAAATAGTAGAGAAATGGAAAATGACTCCAATAAAGATGAACATATACAATGAGAGGTTTTATTATGCATAGGATAACAAGTTATTTTAACAACAAATCCTTGGATAAAGACCAGGTTTGTAAATGGATTATTGGGAGAATAAGATTTATTATCTACAATTCAAATTCAATACCATGGGATCTACCAAGTTATGTTGTCATTGAGTTTCACAATTGTATTTGACCTGCATGGGATGTATAAAATCCAAAGAATGTTCCCATCATTACAGTGTCTAGGGGAAATTGAAGACAACACACATTGACTATGGCATGGGCCATTACAATACACAAATCTCAAGGACTCACATTGAATAAATCAATCATGAACATTGGTAAAAATTAAATACAGGGGTTGATATTTACAACCATATTGAGAGTGAAGTCCATTAAAATCCTTAGGTAGATTCACCCTTCTCTTTTGAGAGGTATTTAAAAATGAACAACAATAAATACACAGCTATTAGAAAGAAAGAAGAGGTACATCTAAAACAACTCTCATCTCAATTGTTTTTTTTGTATTCATCACTGAAAAATAAAACTAATAACCAGGTAATTGCATTATCATTTCCTCATAGGTCCTTACTTTAGTTAAATTTGACTATTATAATTAAAGTCAATTTAGTGAGCTTGGGAGTATAAATTCTACTATTTTAGTGTGATGACATTTTGAAAATACTTATCTATTGATTGAGATCAACCAATATGTTCACTCTTCCTCAATGTTCCTTATTCCTCTATTGCAGATGGATAGGAGTTTTTGAGTCAAAGAATAGTTATTTTGAAGAGTCTAGTATTGTTTGATTTTTTACAAAGTTATGTTGGCTACTCTTTGTCAGAGCTCACTATCTTTCACATGCACAAAATCTATTTATATTCCATTCGGTAACTTTTTGTTACAAAACTTTTCAAGAATTTGTTTTGCGGTGATTTTTGGTAGATAAATGCATAAGGTAAATTTTTTGTTATTAATAAAATATATTAACTTTTAAAAAGAAAACATATAGGAAGATTCTCTATTTGTGAGGAAATAGTAGGTAATAATGTCATTGGTTTATCTTCCTTTGAGTTTTACCCTTAATTCCTTGTTGATGGTTTTGTCTTCTAAGTACTCTTATGCTAGTCAATCAGGTAAGTTTTGAACTTTGGCACACCCTAATTTTTTTATTTTTCAAGATCCTAAATTATTTGATCACCTAATTGTTATTTGGTGTGTCTTTTTATTGGTCATTTATATGGTGTTGTCTTTGTACATGGCCAGACACAATATTTTTGAGCATTGGTACCTATTGAATGTTATGGTTCAAGGTATGTACCAAATCCACCCTCTTTTCCACTCTAAGTCATCTTCCAACTGCCTCTATCATCACTTGCCCACCAAAAATTTATTCTAATGACATGTAACTGCTTGAATGTTTGATAATGTTAAGTTGAAGATGATGCAAGACATTAAAATAGTTAATGGTTTATATTGTCATTGATGTCAACTTGATATCATCTGTATGGTCATACACATAATACCAAAGACTTCAAAGAATCAATGGAACAATGATTATGCTTTCAGCAATGCATAAAATTCAAGTATTCACTAAGTGATAGACAACACCGACGGAGTGCACATCACTGGTAAAGACAGAGATAAAGTCACAGTGATGCCTGATGAGCAGAAGATAGTGTTGCCTGATGAAGCAGAATCATAGGATGCCCAACAAGTTGAAAATAGAGTTGCCCAACAAGAAAGATCCAATGATACCCGACGGACAACTAAACTGACAGAACTGGATGTTGTCACTGGCGACAAACTATAGAATTGACTGACAGAACAGAGAGATCAAAAAATGACAAAATATCTAGCTGGAAGAGCTTAAGGATAGACTTAACTAGTTATTTTATTTGTTTTATTTGATCACAGTTAAAGTAATTGATTTATACAGTTGGAAAGAAGATAACTATGAGATAAATTAGGAGTTAAAGTCGTAAATCAAATTGGATGGATTATTTTTCACGCCAAGAATCAAGAATCAAGAATCAAGAATTAAGAAATATCATGTCTATATAAGAGACAAGAATAATTCATTTCCATAAGCACTCAGATACACGGGGGATTGAATTGAAAGAAGATGCTGAAGACAAACTGGTGAAGGATAAACTTCATACAATCCTGATCAATCAAGCTAAGGGAGAGCTAAAGAATTCTGCAGACACCGACGAACAGTAAAGCATAGCATCACAGAGCAGAAAGTGTGAAGTACAAAGGAATTGAATTGATACATTGATCAAAGAGGTATTTTACATAAATAGATCTGAATATCTGCAATTCAAAGTTGCATTAGAAACAGGTCATTGTGTTTCAATTTAACCATTGAAGCATTAAGTCTCTTAATAGAGTAGGACTTAACCATCTTCTATAATTGAGGTATATCCTAATAGATTACCAAAAAGGTTGATTTATGATAGTAGCAACGGTCTTACCTAAAGCCTATTGACAGTCTAAGAAGGAGGCTGATTCAAGGATGGTAGTAAGATTAGCATAAAGCTTATTGACAGTCTAAAGACTGATTCAAGGATGATAGCGTAGATGCCAGATACTAAGTGACAACATATGTATAAAAATCCTCTAACAAGGTCACACTTAACTATGTGTTTGTAACCTTTAACAGGGTTGGCTCCTAACAGGGCTCACTTCAAAAGAGTGAAAATTTGGGGTACAGGTCCTAGTGGTTTTTCCCTTAACAAGGTTTCCACGTTAAAATCCATGTGTTATGTGTGTATGGTTTATTACTTTATTGTTTTACATTTCACATATGCATTTCTGGATTGATTGGTACACTCTCTATATTTATTGAGTATTGGTAAATGAGTTTTACTACTTATCGGTAATTAAGGAGAATAAGGACAGACAAGGTAAACTGACAGACAGTTATTTATTTTAAGTATTTCAAAGGCATACATCTTGTAGGGACTTAATAATCTAAGGTGGATTAAAGTTTAAAGGATAAATTTTTGAGGCCACTGATTCACCCCCCCCTCCCCTCTCAGTTATTACTAACAATTGGCATCAAAGCTTGTGTACTTAGAAGGAAGGTTTCAAGACCTAAGTAAAGATCACAAGATGAATAGACGAGATGTGCCCAAGTTGAACAAAGACAACTTTGCTTCATGGCAAAGCAGAATAAAACTTCACTTATCAGGTATTGGTAATGATATTACTCATTACTTAGATATTGAATATGTGTTGCCTATAGGACCATTGACGGTAGATGAATTGAGATTAAAGCATGAACATAACTACATGGTTATAGAGCTTTCTGCCTCACTCTTTGATGTTGAATTTGAGGATGTCAAAGATTGAAAAAATGCAAAGACAATGTTGGATAAACTAAAGCTTGTATATGGAGGTGATACAAATGTCTTGAGAGCCAAGGAAGAAAGCCTTAGAGAAAAGTTTGATGATCTCTAAATGAAAGACGGTGAAAACATCACTTAGTACGGCACAAGAATAAAAAAAGTAGTCAATGCTATATGAGGCATTGGAGGTACACTTGAAGAGGAGACAATGGTAAGTAAAATCTTAAGAACCTTATTGCCTGTATATGCTATTAGAGTCTCTGCTATTCAAGAAATGAGAGCAGTAGCAAACAATACAGTCACTCTTGATAGCCTGATTGGTAGACTGATTTCATTTGAGATGAATAATTTTGATAATAGTGTCTTACCAAGTTTAGAGTTTGCATTCAAGTCTTCTATGAGAATAAGAAAATCTAGTCAGAGACACTCATCTAGAAGAGACAGTGAAAGTGAAAGTGAAGAAGAAGATCTAGATGAAATTGAAGCACTCATGGAGAGAAGAAGGCTAAGAGGCAAAGGTAAATACAAAGGCAAGTTACCACTTGTATGTTTCAATTGTAAAGAGATTGGACACTTTGCTGCAAGATGTCCTAACAAAAGAAAAGATGACAGAAGTGATAACAGATCTTTT
>MU225537.1:742458-752783 GCA_018584345.1 Thuja plicata
CCCCCCCCCCCCCCCCCCCCTCTATGTTATTACTAATAGATTCGTCAATAGATTTTGGTCATCATTTGTAACAAATCTTGTCTAAAACCTGTTACCCACAAACCAAATGTCAAAAACATCATTACATTGAACTCAACTGATAGTTACATTTGTCATGTGTATGGACGAAGACAATAAAGATGCAAAATCTTTCTCCAATGTGGCGGTGACGTCAAATAGTAACATGGAATTGATAGTCTTTTTGGACCCATCACAAGAGCAAGTTGGGATCGCAGTCTTGGGGAAACTTAGGAATGCAACAAGTACATGAATAAATGCACTTGCATTTATTTTGAATACTTTTTGGCTTGATATTGTGATAAGTATATCACTAGAGAACCATCTTTTCCTTCCTTTATAAGTTTCCAAAGCCGGCGACATACTTTTCGATGGTGGTTTTTGCATAAACAAAAAATGTTGCCAAACTTTTCTTTGTAGGCTACGAAGTCAATGATAGAATTTTGGGGAAAGATTTCTCAAGATAGGTTGAAGAAAATCTTCACTTTTGAAGATGTATTATTTCTTCACAAGATTTTCATTGTCCTTAGTGACAATTACTTGGGTGAAGTTGAAATATTCAAAATAAATGTTGACATTGTCTCCCTATTTCTTGGATGGTGTTTAGAGTTGGGCATTATTGCAAATGTAGAGCGGCTAGTGAATTCATCCATACATGAAGAATAGAGAGGTGGCTTTGATGATATCCTAATTAGGACTTGCATAGGGGTGGGTATATTATTGAGGATAGAATAATAGATGCAAATTGGGGATGTCAATGAACTCATCAACCCATTTATGCTCTAAACTTTGTATGGTGATCAGGAGGTTAGTCGATCCTCCACGTGCATCAATCTAAGTGGTATCAAGAATTACCTACACATGAAAGAGATTCAATCTCATCATGGGGAGGAGGTGACTGAAAAGGAGCATCCAACATGTAGACATGGGCATCAACCAAGGAGTTTCAAGGTTAGAAGTTGGAGGTAGCCCCATGTTCTCCAATAAATTAACTTGTGCAAGAAATTTGTGGTTTTACTTTTTGTACTTTTTGTGTATGAGGGTTTTTTTATGATGTTTTACTTGTCCTTTGATTTGTATTTTTATATCTACACATGGTGTATTTGGTCCAGGGGGTTTTTTTTCTCACATTATTAACTAGGAGGGGGTTTTCAATTTTATATTTTAGTGGCCCAATGATTAAATTCTTAGAGAACAACATGGTCTATATGGGACTCCAATGTTTAACTTTGTTTATATCTTAATATAAAACTCATTTTTACCAATTATGGACTGTCAGACTCCAAGATTGCTTCCTGAAATATTTTATATAATATTTTTTACTAAGGCAAAAATAGATTTTGAAGGGACTCGAAACCCTTTACAAAAATAGTACATAAGATTTAGCTATAAAGCCCACCAAAATGAGACAAATCAAAAAAACATTGGACTAATAGAGAAAAAAACCTAGCCCAATGCTAGCAAAAAGCCAGCAAAGCACCATAAAATGACACCTTACAGCCCCAGTAGAGAGGACAAAATTAACCCAACTTCTTTTAGGTATTAGCGACCTTATCCTTTAGCTAATTCTTCTTATGAGTCACATTTTTAAAATCAAATATGTCCTGAGGCATAGAATAAGTCTTCTTCTTTGTATTTTCCATGGTTCTCTTACTTGGACCCATCGTATCCTTAGTTATAGCCTCATTTTCTTGATCCAAGTCTACAAAGGTCCTATCATGATAAAATTTCTCCACTTTGTCCACTGGAGTCTTCATATTATCAGCGGAGTGTTGGAATTGGTTTTTGATGTTGTTTTTGGAATTCATGTTTTGTCACTAATTTCAAAATATGTTTCTATGGAGGCAGAACAAACTGATTATTACTGTTGCTTAGATGAATAACATAAGTGTACGGGTACTGTACGGTTGATTTAGAATGAGAAAAGATGGTGATGTGTACAAAGATTTTTTTGGATCTTATATCTAAGGTTGTGTGGCTTAATATATAAGATTGAGTGAGTTACAAATGTTTTAGTGAAGATTGGGTACTGGACTGTGACAGTGATTTTTTACAGAGTTAGTCTCTGGGTTTTTAAGATAAC
Organism: Thuja plicata; assembly: GCA_018584345.1. Lineage (NCBI taxonomy): Eukaryota > Viridiplantae > Streptophyta > Pinopsida > Cupressales > Cupressaceae > Thuja > Thuja plicata. The sequence goes on from MU225537.1 coordinate 744,599, forward strand.
TTGCAGGCAATATGGATTCATGATAGGCAAACTTGGAGAATGGAGAAAGACATGTTAAGGAATGTTTTTTATGATTCTTGGGTCGCAAGACTCTTGGTGATGTCAGTTATGGCATGTGTTTTAAAGGAGACCTATTTTGGGGCCGACTTCAGAGATGGAGCGTGTATTATGGAGTGCAACCATGGATTACAAATCTTGGATTATATTTGATGAATTATAATTGATGTTTACTTGTTATAGGTACCATTTTTATCTTAGAAAGGGGTTAAGTAATTATTTTTACATCGGGGAAGTCTTAATTGGCCGACCTAATTGCTTATTGTAAATTTGTATAAAAGGAATTTATTTTCTTTTATGAAAGTGTGGTAACAGCGAAGTGTAGAAGTTGCGAGCTTGTTTGTGTGAAGTCTACTGGATGTAGATTAGAGTATGTGATTAAGAGACTTCATTGGAAGTGATCAAGAAAAGATAGTTTCTATCAGACAGTTCATTGGATTGTATATTTTATATACACTTGTATTTTGGACAGTAAGTCCTGAAGCTGGATATAACCTTCTTTAGGCAGTGTGCCTGGGCAGTGAGCCTATTGTTACTCTTGACTCCTAATAGGGTATTTCCTTTAACAAGGACTATGTAATATAATGTATTAATATGCTCCTAACAGGGCTAAATATTATAGTAGGGATACTATACTCTCAGTACATTATTTTTGGGTGCTAACTCCCACTAGTGTTTTACCTTTAACAGGGTTTCCTCGAACAACAAAGGATTGTGTTATGGTGTTGCATTTACTATGTTATCATTTGGATTAAACTTTTGGTTTATAATGTTTAATGTTTAATAATCTATCTCACAACTGATTCACCCCCCCCCCCCTTCTCTTAGTTGTGTTGGGGGACTATTATTCCTAACAATTGGTATCAGAGCATCGGTTCCTTAGAGAGAAAGCTTAACAGCTTGAGGTGATCCCAAAATGGCATACTATAGGAAGGATAGTCTAAAGTTTGATCCTGAAAAATTTGACAACTAGAAGAACAAAATGAGAACTCATTTGTTGTGTTTGGGAATTGATTATTGGATTATTACAAACAAGGATGAGCTGGTCAAGACTGAATATGAACTGGATAACGCTATTGATGATGAAAATAAGTTATTTTATTTTGAAATAGTTCCAAGTGGAGCACTTATTAGTGTTCTCTCTCAAGGTGAATTCACATAGGTTAAATACTTGGATTCTGAACATAAAATTTGGTCAAGATTGGAAGCACTATATGAAGGAGATAAGTTTACTAAGAAGACAAAGTTGCAAAACTCGAAGACAAGGATGGAAAATCTGAAATGAAAGATGATGAAAACATTAGAGCATATGTATAGAGAGTTACAGAGGTTGTTATTTGCATTAGAAACTCTTGAGGCACATACAATGAAGATGAAGTGATTATAAATATTCTTAGAGCTTTGACACATGTTTACAAAACTAAAGTGCAAGCTATAGAGGATATCATACCTTTGACGGATAACTTCAATAGAGAGATAATGATTTCAAAATTAACTAATTTTGAGGCCACATAGCTGGGAGACTCATTATTTAAAATTGAGACATCATTTAAGGCGATTCTGCATAAAAATAAAAAGACTTTATCAGGGATTGCAAGCACCAGCAAAAGTGACTTGAGAGAAGAGCTTGGTGAATATGCTGATGACTAGGAATAGATATAGGAAGAAGAAAGAAAGTTAGATGAAATTGTGGCCCTAGTTTCTAGAAGAGAAAAGAAAGGTAAGGGTAAGTTTGAAGGAAAGTTACCTCTAAAATGTTTTTCATGCAATAAGATAGGTCATTTTGCATCTAGATATCCGTCAAGGGTTCCTAAGCATAAATCTAAGTTTTATAGACCTAAGTATTCCAAGGATAAGGAATGTTACTATGCTCATGAAGGTAATTTTGATGATGATGTTATTAATTATGATGAGATTGGCTTTATTGTTATGAAGGATGATGAACCTATTCATGAAGAAAGAGCCCTAGTGTCCCATATTGTAAAGAAATTTTAATGGCTCATAAATAGTGGTTGTTCACACCATATGACTGGGGATAGAAATAAATTTGTTAAGCTAACCAAGTATGATGGTGGTGTTGTGAGATTTGGTGACAATACTCCTAAGCTTATTATTGGAGTTGGGTCTATTTCTTTGGATGGAAATACTAATACTGACGATGTGTTACTTGTTGATAGACTTGAGCATGATTTTTTGAGTGTTGGATAGCTAGTGGACAAAGGTTATCAATTGAAATTTATTTATGGGAAATTCTCTATCAAAAGTAATTCAGGAGATTTGATTGCATCCTGTACTAAGTCAAGAGGTAATGTATTTGAATTGAATACATCTGAGGCTTCTTGTTTTTTTGTGAATGTTAATGATAGTTGGTTATCGCATAGAATATTTTTTCATGTGAATTTTGATAATATTATGAAGGAAAGTATGACTAATGTTGTTAGAGACCTACCAAAGATTTTGAAACCATCTAACACCATCTGTAGAGAATGTGTAATAGGGAAACAAACTAGAAGCATATTTAAAAGAAAATCTTACTTAGCGAAGGGAAGTTGGATCTAGTGCATATAGATCTGTGTGTTCCTACAAGAATGGGATCTTACTATGGTGAAAGGTATTTTATACATTTTTTTGATGAATTTTGTAGTATGATGTGGGTTACATATCTGAGAGAGAAATCTGAGGCTTTTGACAAATTCAAGATATTCAAAGAAAAAGTTGAGAATGAATCAGGTTTAAAGATAAAATGTTTGAGATCAGATAGAGGTAGAGAGTTTACCTTAGACTTTTTCAATAACTACTACAAAGAGAATGGAATATATAGATAGACATATTCTCCTAGAACATCACAATAGAATGGGATAGCAGAGTGAAGAAATAGAAAAATATTGAATGCTACAAGAACCATGTTGCTGGAAGGAAATCTATCACATGTTCATTGGAGAGAATTTTTTGGTACTATTGTTTATACTTTAAATAGAATTCATATTAGAGAAGGTACAAGTAAGACTCCTTATGAATTATGGTTTAATCATACTCCTACTACCAAATATTTTAGAATATTTGGTAGTAAATGCTATATCAAAAGAGATGATGAGATAGGAAAGTTTGATACTAGAAGTGATGAAGGAATCTTCCTTGGTTATTCCACTAAGATCCAAGCTTATAAATGTTTCAATCTGAGATTAAGGAAGATGATTGAAACTGCTAATGTGAGGATTGATGAAAAGTTACAAATTCAGGAAAGAATATATGACTATAACCAAACTACAGAGATCAAGGAGGTTACTATAGATCAAGAAGAACCTTTTGAGATTGATCATGAGATTGAGGTATGTCAAGATGACTCAAATGATCCTACTGAAATTCTTAAGACTCTGAGGTATGTTAAGAAAAACCATCCTGAAAATCAAATTTTTGGCATTGAAAATAAAGGAATGATGACAAGATCAATATTAAGAGATGAAATTTGTTTAATTTCTCAAGTTGAACCAAAATCTACTGATGATGCATGTAGAGATGAATCTTGGACTAAGGCTATGCAGGAAGAATTGGAATGGATAAAGAAAAATAACACTTGGGAACTGGTTCCTAGACCCAAAGATAAGAATGTTATAGGGACTAAGTGGGTTTTCAAAAACAAGATGAATGAAGAAGGAATGGTTGTAAGGAATAAGGCAAGACTGGTTTGTAAAGGCTACTCGCAACAAGAAGGTTTAGACTTTGAAGTTGTTAATGTTTGTAGCTTCAGTCGTATGATCATTTAGAATACATATAATATATGTTGATTAATAATAAAAATATATTATATATAGTATATTATTATTAATCATATGAAATTTAATATTCAATATTAATCTATTATATTATTCTAAATTAATAATTGATTGATGAAACATTATAAGATTGATTAAATTATAATTAATGGGAAGAGACGTGTCCTTTAAGGACATGCCTCTCTAAAGGCATATATACATAATCAATTGTCATTATATTAATCTCAATAATAATGATTAGACATGTCCCATGAAGGGACATGTCTCTCCTAGCCGCATTCCCAATATAAATGAAAGAGAGATTGTTGCATTTGAAAAATACATACAACATAGAGTGCTATTATATTTGCAGATATCCTAAAACTTAACATGGTATCAGAGCTAGAATGCAAATGTAAGAGAGTAGTTTCTTGATGGTGAATGTGTGATTATCTAAGAAAATACACTCACAGTACACCAACCATATCTCACAAATACACCATTGGATTTTTCTAAATTGTGGATATGTTTGTGAAAAACCAAATGCGGATAATTTCACCAAAGAAATTGGAGAGAAGATGTCGGGTTCAAAATTTTTGACCGATTGTGTATGGTTCTATGTGAAATTACTGAAAGTGGCTTTCATTAAAGAGATATATTAATTTGTTATGATCGTGGTCAAGAATTAGCAAACAAGCATGTATTCAAGGAAGGGTGTCTCTTTCTAGACAGAAAGTATTAATTATGGAGTGTCACCTCTCTTGGAGCAATCAAGTCATTTCACAAGAAGACATGAGAATTGTTCAATGATATAAGAGTGGGAATTGTACATTGTGGGGGGGAATAATAACCAATTATACATTTCCATTTGAACTATCCATAGTGGGGAGATAATTCAAATGGGATGTCTCTCAAATAATCTGAGAAGGTGTCTTCTAATTTGACGTATATGGACCTTCATTGAAACAACTTGTGTCAAGGATGTTGATGTGCATATAAGTATCTATTATCCTTAAATATTATATTTATCTACTCATTGTAGTCTCTCTCTCTCTCTCATCAATATTTCTATACGTACTATAAGAGATATTTGCCTTGATCTTTTTTGGGGATGCTCTTGTAGGAAAATAATATTGATATCAAATTCAGAGGGAGTCCAACATTTCATACATAACTTTAGATGAGGATCTTAGAAGATTGATATCATATTCAGAGGGTCTGACAGTTCAGCTTAATAAATCTTGGATAAAAGGATCAACAGATTGATATTATCTCAATGAGTTCTTCTTTGTGAGATAAGTTCGAGGTGAAATCTATTGTTTCCACCCTCTGTGTTGAAGCATTATGGATGTCATGTGTGTGACTCCATATTATTTAATGGGCCTACCCCCTGTGTACATCATGAGGAAGCAAGGCCTTCCAAATGATTATCTCTTGTATTTGTTAGAGTTATTGGAAGGTGACAACCTTATAATAACTTGACCTTCTATTGTGATAGACATCGTGTGATGATTGAAACATATCACAATAGATAATTTCCTGCATGGTGGATTCAATTCCTTATACACACCATTGACCTTCTATTGTGATAGACATCATGTGATGGCTAAAAGATATCACAATAGATGATTTCCTACATGGTGGATTCAGTTCCTTAAACAAACCATTAACCTTATATTGTGATAGACATCATGTGATGGCTGAAACAAATCACAATAGATGATTTCTTCCATGGTGGATTTAGTTCCTTAAATAGACCATTGACCTTCTATTGTGATAGACATTGTGTGATGATCTTCTATTGTGATAGACATCATGTGATGGCTGAAATATATCACAATAGATGACACCTTACATTAAGGATACATTACCTATGGAAATTTTTGAGTTATGGTGAATATCATGAGACTTGATATTCTTGGTCAGACCATATCTCTTGACATCATGATGAGGTGATATATTATCTCTTAAAAGTAATGGATCTATTGTGAATTGCATTTTGATGGTTTTTATCTTCTCTAGCTAAGAGAGAGTGTTGATGTTTTGTGTAGCTATGGTGAGGGTCCTAGGTGTTGACACGGGAGACCATGACTACATGTTATGTTTGATCATCCTCTCTAGCTAAGAGGGGGTGTTAATGTTTTTAGCTTCAGTCGTATGATCATTTAGAATACATATAACATATATTGATTAATAATAATATATTATATATGTTATATTATTATTAATCATATGAAATTTAATATTCAATATTAATCTATTATATTATTCTAAATTAATAATTGATTGATGAAACACTATAAGATTGATTAAATTATAATTAATGGGAAGAGACATGTCCTTTAAGGACATGCCTCTCTAAAGGCATATATACATAATCAATTGTCACTATATTAATCTCAATAATAATGAATAGACATGTCCCATGAAGGGACATGTCCCTCCTAGCCTCGTTCCCAATATAAATGAAAGAGAGATCATTGCATTTGAAAAACACATACAACATAGAGTGTTATTACATTTGTAGCTATCCTAAAACTTAACAGAAGAAAAATTTTCTCTTGTTCTTAGGATTGAGGTTGTAAGATTATTTCTTGCTTATGTTACACACAAAGACTTCAAAGTATATCAGATGGATGTGAAATCTATATTTCTGAATGGAGATCTAGAAGAGGAAGTATATATTGAACAGCCTGATGGATTTCCTCTGACAGAAGATGAGGTATGGTTTTCAAGTTGAAGAAGGCTTTGTATGGATTGAAACAAGAACCTAGAGCATGGTATGCAAGATTGGATAGTATCTACTTCATCTTGGTTTCATAAAAGGTAATGCAGACATCAATTTGTAATCAAGAACTAGTTAAGATGAAATTCTAATAGTTGAAGTTTTTGTTGATGATATCATTTTTGGAGGAAACGATCGTGTAATGAGTAAAAAGATCTCTAAGGAAATGGAAAATGAATTTGAGATGTCAATGATTGGTGAGATGAAAATTTTTCTTATATTGCAAATTAATTTGAATAAGAATGGTATTTTTATTTCTCAGACCAAGTATCTTAAAGAAATGTTGAAAAAGTTTGGAATGGAAGATTGTAAAACTACTAGAACACCTATGGTTACTGTTAACAAGATTACTACTACAGATGAATCTAAGATTTTTTTTTAGAAAAAGTACATATCTATGATTGGAGGCTTACAATATCTAACTCACACTAGACCAGGTATTGCTAATGCAGCTGGAATTGTGGCAAGATATCAAGCAGATCCTAAAGAGACACACCTTTCTATTGTAAAAATAATATATAGATATCTAAAAGGAACACTAGATTATGGCTTATGGTATAAAAATCTGGTGATTTTGATTTGCGTGCTTATATTGATGTTGATTGGGTAGGAAATGTTGATGACAGAAAGAGTATAAGTGGTGGTGCATTCATTCTTGGGAAAAGATTGGTTTGTTGGTGTAAAGATGAAAAAGTTTGGTTAAGGGGGGTTTGAATTGTTAATTGTTATTTGTGTTGATTCCCTTAACCCTACTTTACACTTACTTAAATTTGATTGATTGTATATTGCAATTGTGATTGTGATTAAGGGAAGATAAGATGCTCCTTTCTTTCACCCTCAAATACACAAATAGGAGATCCAATTTTGATCAACCCCAAAGGGTTAATACACAAATGAATCCACTATTTGGAAAGAGACCAAGAAAGGGGATCTTAAATTCTGTAAATTGATTGATTAATATGATTAATAACAGTAATTTGAAAAGAATAGGAGAAATTACCAACCTTACAAAATGGCAGATCAAAGAACGTTGTTTTCTAAGGTCTGTAGGTTGTTTCTGGAAATACTGACAGTTGATACCGAACCAGAATGCAGAGATGAAAAAAACCTAGAAATATTTTTCTGATCCAATGTCATCTTATGAAAAAGGTCGACCCTGTACCACTTTTTCCAACTTGATCTGCTCAACTCTGAAAGTGTCCCTGTTTGCACAGTCCGAAAGAAATCTAAAAAGGGTATCCTGATCTGGTCTCAGATCTACAGTCCCGAACTTGTACCTACAAGAAAAAAAGGTTTTTTGTTGTGGGGGAGGGGTTTGCCTTGGTCAAACCCCAATTTTGGAATTAACCTTATAATATAATTGAAATTGTAGAAATAAACAAAGTAAACACATAAATTCACCTTGCTTATATGGAAGCCCTTGTGGCAGATTCAAATCCGTGAATCCACAAGTATGTATACATCAAATGGATCTAGAATGTAGAATTTATCATGTAGGATGTCTTCAATCAATCTCTTGTAGATCTCCAACACCAAGTCTTGAATGGGTTCTTGAATTTGGAAGAGGCTTGGAAGAAGGTGGATGGAGAGA
>MU225537.1:766235-809632 GCA_018584345.1 Thuja plicata
AGGCTAGGGGAATGGGTTAATTGCAAGTGGGTATTTGATTTAGGAATTTATTTAATTCCTTTATAATTAAATACTATAGCCATGTTTGATTTTGATTTGATTTGATTGGTCGAAATTGATTTGAATTTCATGGCTATAATAGTTAATATAAATCAGTGATAAAAATCACCTAGGATATTAAATTGATTTAAAGAATTATGCCAAGCAATAACTAGATCATTTAGACATAAATCGAGGGTATGATCACACTTAGGGAAAATAGGGTCCATAGTTGCGATAGACCAAATTTAGGTGGTTACATCAAGCATACAGTAAGGCCAAGATAATTGGAAGGGAGGGATCCAATCTCACAACCAAGAATATTAGTGATGCTCATTTGCCTCTCATTAGAAGTGTTAATTAAAAAAATAGAACTCTTATTCCAATTAATGAGTTGACTAGAAGCTTTGCCATAGAGATTCAATGTATGCTTTAGCATTCTGTCTTCCTTGATTGATGAGATTACCATCATGATAGTGTTATCAATAAACTATTGGTGAGAACACACTAAATTTGATGAATAAGGATTCAACCCCTTATCCATCCCATTAGAGACCTAGCATCTACATGTATCTCCCTAAAATTTCAGCCATGATGGTGAAGAGAATATAGGAAATAGGGTCTCCCTATTTGAGACCTCTTGATGGCTTAAAGAAGTGAGATGGGGATCCATTAACAATAATAGTAAGAAAAGAGATAGAAATTATTTTCCAAATAAGTTGAAGAAATCTATCACCAAATCCAAAGGCCTTGAAATTTTGCATAAGAAATTCCTATCATAGGCTTTGCATAGGTCCATCTTCATCAAGAACCCTTTCTTATTAGAGACCTCCAAAGAGTGAATATAATTTAATTAAGGATTTATCTCCCTAGGACAAAGCCATTTTGTTGAGGGGATATAATAGAAGGTGGGTGGATCAATAACCTTAAAGTTAAAACCTTCAAAATAATCTTATAGATAGAACTGCAAAGGCTGATAGGGTGGAAACAATCTATAGAAGCAACCCCAGAAGATTTATGAACCAAAAAAAGAAAAGTAGAATTCATCTCCTTCAGTAATTTCCTAGCTCCAAATAATTCCTGGAAAATATTAACAACATCCATCTCCACAATGTGCCAAAAAGACTGAAAGAAGAACATGGGAAGCCATTAGGGTCGAGAACCTTATTGCCTTCAAAAGAGAACATTGAATCTCTAATCTCCTCCTTGAAAGGGATAGTCATCAAAAATATATTCTTCTCTTCACCTAAAACTGTATAAATGACCTCCATCAAGTTGTTTTGAGCTTCAACATTCAGGCTAGGATTAACTGAAAGGAGGGAGGAGAAGATGCAAACAACTTCCCCCTAAATTTATTCTTCCTTAACCATATCCTTTCCATCAATAGAAATGCGAGAGATTCTATTGGCGGCCTTATGTTTTAAAGTTTTCATGTGAAATAACCTTGTATTTTTGTCACCAGAAAATAGCCAAAGTGCTCTTAATCTTTGTTTCCAAAACTCTTCCTCCTTCACTATAATATCCTAATATTTGATTAAAATCTCATTCTCCATAGCAATAGAGACAGAAGTGTATCCCTCTAGTTTAATTTTATCTTGGATCTCTTTAAGCTCAATTTAGATAGTCGCCTTTGAAGTAAAAATATCACCAAACACCTCTTTGTTCCAGTGCTTCACACTATCTTTGATAAACCTTAACTTCATGGAAATATTGAACATGGAAGATCCATCCAATGAGATATTCCACCAGTTCTTAATACTTTCCTCAATCTTAGGGTGAGAAAGCCACATTTCTTTCAAACCTGAAAGGGAAGTTCCACTTACCTGAAATAGCTTCAACTACAAATGTGATAGGGAAGTGATTAGAGCCAACTCTAGAGAGAGTCATAAGAGAAAAAAAAAATTCACCATCCATTAATTTGATATAAGAGCCTGATCAAGATAGGCTTGTATCAACTCCTTTCCAGCTCTTTTATTAGTCTAGGTATAGATGGTTCCCTGAAGATCAACATCAAGTAGAGCTTGATTATCAATAAGCTCCAAAAGAACCAATTGTCTCTCTAGATGGATTTGAGAACCACCAAATTTTTTCATTTCCTATAGAGGTGTATTAAATTCTCCCATGACTATCCAGCTATCTTCTAAAAACTTCAACCGACAAGACTCCATCCTTTTCTATAATTTGCATCTACCAGATTTAGAATTAGGAGCATAGATATTGGTTAAAACCCATCTAAAATAATCCCTTACATGGTTAAACCTGATAGAAAAAATATTCTCATCTACCTCAAGAGGCACACCCTTAATCTAATTTGAATTCCAAAATATCAATGTTCCTCTTGAAGAAACCTCAAAACTACTTCCAACCACACCAAAGTTTTTGAAAATCCTAATATTTTCCACCTTTTCCTTGGTCATTTTCATTTCTTGAATTAGAACAATATTTGGTTTGTGATCTCTTACAAGATTCCTAATAATTTCCTACTTATGGGGGTCATTAAGTCCTCTTATATTCCATGAAATTAATTTCATCTTTTACTTAGGGAGAAAACATCTAAGATGGTTTTCTGACTACCATCCACTATATTATGACAACACTCCTACTCTCTATGTCATTTAGCTAATTTTCTATCTGGTGAAGATTTGGGAGTTCCAAAATCTACCTTTAACCTATTCCTTATGGAAACACTATCTTGAGAGATATCTCCAACCTGAGAGCCAACTTTTCTCCCTTTCTTCTTTTCAATAAGCATGAAGCCCTCATCATCCCCAGCATACTCTACACTCTTCTGGTTCTTCTTGCCATCCTTAAGACAATCATCTACCCCCTCCTCCTCATCTCAATTCAGATTTATCTTGGCCAGAAAGATAGGAGACATATCATATTATGGGAACATCTATTTGAACACCTCCAAAGATCCCTAGGTTCTAGACTACAAAGAAGAGTTGCAACCCAAAACATTACACAATTAAGAGTCCTCCATAGTTTTTGAGTCCTTCACCCTTTATACCTCCAATTCCTTTGTGTCCATATTGATTGGGGAGCTAGAATCACCATCCCCACTTCCATTCTTATCTTGTGGCATTTCTCCCTCTTTTAGACACTGGACTGGGTTCAGCGCCAGCATGGGAACTTCAAGCTCCTTCTGATTTTATCCATTGCAAGAAATCTCTTGATCTCAATTTAAAAACCTTTTCAAGGGCACTAACTTGATTATCTTCCTTCCCCTTTCCATCCATCTTAGGTTTTAGTGTAGGGACTTCCTTTATGGACTCATGTTGCACCTTTGGATCCTTCTCATGGTAAGGGATCTCCCCACCATCAAAAGTGCTTCCCTTTCCTTCCTTCTAAATCTCTTTCTTTTCTTTCCAAACCTTCTTCTTGGAAACAATATTATGGGAAGCCTACTTCTTTCCTTACAAGTTACACTTTTTTGCTCAATGCCCAGATTTCTTGTAGAGAAAAAAAATAAAAGGCAAGGTTTCAAATTCCATTGACTAAACCCATTTTCCCAACTTAGACACAAACTCAATAGAAGTAAGAAGGTTAGTATCTTGGCCAATACCAACATAGATTCTAGCATAAATCAATCTCTTTCTAGCCACAGTCATGGGATAAATCAATATAAGCTCACCAAAAGAGCTAGCTAAGCCCATAAAGACATCTTCATACTAGTATTCCATCGGCAACCCCAGGAGCCTCACCCATACAGGCGCAGAAGAAAAGATAGAATCATTTAAATCAAGATTGCGACCCCATCTCTAAAGATGTAGAGAAGCCTTCTCAAACACCCATGGGCCACCACATAACACATTAGACAAGTCTTCCTCACAAGAAAAGGAAAAAGAGAAGAATTCTTTCGACATGGATGTGATTTCAACCTACCATTTCAGCTGGAATTTATTTTTAGAAAAATCCCTAACCAAATCAATATTGGGCCTATGACCCTGAACTTACCAACAATAGAAAGAGACATGACGGATATATTATGGTTAATTAGTGGGTCTAGGATAACAATAGCATACCTCCTAGAGGTAGGATCAAATATATTATTGACCTATGGGAAAATAGATTTTTCAGTCAGTTTAATCCCAAAAAGGAAGGAACAAGGATGATGCCTAGCTGGGGAATCACCCACATCCCCTCGTGATTCCCTAGACCAAATCCCATCACATGACCCAAGAGGACCCCTCAAATCAATGGGTAACCCACCCTCCTATGGGTCACCATCTTGAGAGTCAGCACTGGCACCCTAGCTTTTAGCTATCATGTTTCCACCCTAACCAATGTGTCGCACACATGGTTGTGGACTAGAAGCACCCTAAGTTATAGAATTCCCCTATTAGTTTCCATGTACAGAGTTCTCACCTAAACTCCGTATTAAAATATTTTTACAGAGCTAACATCAAATTCCAGAAGAATCTTCTATGTTGTTTTCTAATCTAGAGAATGTTCCTTACTAGATATTTTTATCATTAAGAATCATATAAATATTTGAATTTACTCATTCAGATTTTTGAATTGTTGATGCATTATATGATGGATAGTCACCTTGCTAGCCCAAAAATTTGAAAAAATTCATCCCCTTCATCAAGCCCATGTTATGGTTTAGATCACGTTTGTAGTTAAATCTACTATTACATTTTGATTAAGTTGTTCCTTGTGGTTGGCCCTTTGTTGAATTTATGAACAAGGTTGGAAAGATCTTGAATTTTTAAACCTAAAATTTAGGGTACAAATGCTCCTAGATTCATCATCTTCCAGACCATTCAATGGAAGAAAGTCTTTAGTATTGGTCGTCTATATGTAACAAGTCTTTGTATTAACTAATCTGTCATCTTTTAAACTTTTGTAATCTCAAATTGTTTGGTTTGTAATTTTACCAATTCACCGACTGACTGAATTTAAATGTGGATCATGTCATCATTCATATGTGTTAATGGAATATTTTCACAAACCATCCAAATCTATGAATTTTTGTACTTTTTAAGACATGATCTTATTGGAGCCTGCAAAAGTACAAACCCCTTAATGACAGATTAGATGGCGAAAGCATGCCAAGGTATTGGCACAATTTTGAAAATAAATTATGAAGTTTCTCACTTTTTGAGAGATTTTTTTTGGAGACTCAAGTGTTACTCCAAATGAGCTTTGAAGGTTGTCATTAGTATTCAAACACTCAAATGGACAGTCAGTAACAGAGTCACAAACAGACCAGTTGGTTTAATCACTAAAGTACAGAGTTAATCAAGAGAACTGATCACGCGCAAATTTAACTAAGTGCAGTGATTACCAAGTAGATAGACTTTATCAAGCTATATTATAACTGAGATACACAATATAATTGAGATACATAGAGAACACTGAGAAACAAGAGACAACATTTACTGAGAGGACCAGAGGCCACATAAAAAAATTTTATGCCACATCAATCTAGGTAACAACTTTTTTGCAACCTGGATAACGGTTTACAATGATCGAGGATAACATTAATTATGGATTCACAACATTAATTGTTTATATCTCCTTTGTTTAGATGATTAAGGTAAATTATGTACATCCTTGATCTTAGGTTAGGGATGATATTGTAAAACCCTAATTAGGTGATAAATTTTGATATATAATGTAAAGATGTCATTTTGTAATGTATGTTGATCAGGTAGCCACCATACTATGTACATCAGAGATCAGACAAGGGTTTTAGGACAAGGACTACATTCCAGTAATCAGTTTTCATAATAGAGGCAAGGCTACTGAGTAGAGAAGAGAAGAAGGTATTATCATTCACAGTAAGGTGATACATTTTATATGCACTTAAAGGATCTGTATCAAAAATAGTGAGATTGTAATTTGTTCAGATCATAATTCTATTACTCTCTAACAATTGTAATAGACCCCAAAATCTCCTAACAGGGTAGACTTAACTGTCTTTGTGTATATCTCTTAACCGAGTGCACACATACTTTGTGTTGCTAAATCCTCTCATGAGGTAGATCTAATCAATCTGATTATTACTCCTAACAGGGTAAGATCATCAGAAGTGATCAATATTTGTAAGCTTTAATAGGCTACTTTATTTACTGCAGTAGTGAAGTTTTGTGGGTCTCATCCCCACCATAGTTTTTACCTTCTAATAGGGGTTTTCTGCGATACCAAAATACTAGTGTCATGACTACTTAAATTTCATGTATGTGTATTATTTACTTTACATGCATTTACATTTCAGCAGTGACATTACATGTTTGGTGAATATTATCTACTCAGTCAATTATTAAAAAACATTTGGTTACAAAGATTTGTTTGAAAGTTCTTAAGCATACTAATTCACCCCTCCCCTCTCAGTAAACACCTCTCCATTATCCCAACAAGTGGTATCAGAGTTTGGTCACAGGTTTGAATCACGCAGGCCATGGTGAGTCATGCTGGGAGGGGGATTGTTGGCAGTGGGTAGCGTCCCTCGTGGGATTCATGACATGGTTTAACAACCTCCTATGGATTCTATAATTCTAGTGGTTGTATCGAGCATTGACGGTTCAATATTTTGGTGCAAATGCAACCCTAGCTTCTACCAAGTGGTATAAGAGCTAATTCTCTTATTTAGAAAGTTTAGTCGCTGAAGAGAAAAGATCTTACAATGGAAAGATATACACTTGATAAAACCATTGAAAATCATAATTTACAGTTGCAGATCTATGTTGAACAATATAAAGAAGCCAAAGAGAAACTCAAGGATATGTTGATTAAGAGAAAGGACATGGCACTTCACTGTCGTGAGACTGATTATCAGGAAGAAGAGATTCATGACCCATGTGACACATCTAGATCTAAATCTGGTAGCATATTTGATGCATCTAAAGGAATCATATCAAAGCTATCTAAGAGAAATAAACAACTTACTGAACAAGTGAAAGCACTAGAGATCGGTCAAGATACACAAATGGTTAGAATGGTTGAAGTCTTGAATGATGCAAAGAAAGATAAAAAAGATAGAAACATGGTTGTTGATGATAGAAGACAGATGACTGAAAAGTTAAAAGAAAAAAAATCTAAGATATTGAGACTTATTGAACATTATTTTGATATCACCAATCAAGTGGTTGCTATGAATCATGAGGCAAACCAATTAAATACTAAAATTGCTAGAAGAATAGAAGAAATTGGTGTATTGAAAGAAGAGAATGAAAAATTGAGAAATGAATTGAATATTTTACAACATAATAAAGTGATTAAGAGATCTGAAGAAAGTACTAAGAGAATGGATGAATTTTTGAACTATCAAAGAAGACTGAACAACAATAGCAGATTATGGTATACCGAGAAAGGAGAATCATCAAATCAAGTTGAACAAAGGAATGTATACTCAAGTATGAAGCCTAAGAATCCCTCTTGACATCACTGTGGAAAACCAGGCCACACATCAAATGTTTGTAGGAGCAAAGTAAAATTTATTCCTAGAAAGACTCCTAAATTTAATGTTATTTTCTATAGTTGTAATAAGCATGGACATCAAGCACATGAATGTAGATCCAAGCTGAACAAACCATAGAAAAAACCATACATGGATAAATACTGTCAGAATTGCAACATGCATGGTCATACATCACAAGCATGCAGAAACAATACAAATCAAATCTGGAAGCCTAAAGGACAAGAAAAGGTAAATCAACCGAGAAGACAAGGTAATGCTTATGCTTGGGATTATAATACTTGGGGTAGTTGTATAGCATGTGGTAAATATGGGCATATAGCAGTAAACTGTATAAGACAATGGTGAACTAAGTCTAGGAATTGGTCAAACTCTGGTATGGCATGTTCTCACTATCATAAAGTCGCTCACTTAAGCAGAGATTGTGCAGAAAGAATAAAAACTTATGGAAATGGGAACACAGTTGAAGAAATCATGAGGATCAAAAATCAAATGTGGAGGAGAGCATCAAATGATAATGCATGACCAAGCACAACAGTCGGTGACACCTCATCCAATGGATTAGGTGGCTCCACCGTCTCCACCTGAGCAATTCAAGCAGGTAAGGAACAATGTTTTGAAAATCTATATCTTACATCAGTTCTTGCATTCATTATACAAATGCCAAATTAGCATGAATTAATATGCACTATGGCATTATATTTTTTATTACTTTGGTCTAGTTGAGTCGGTTAATATGTACCGAGTTAGTAATGTCAGTCAGTGAATATCTATGAGACAACTAAGTTGCTAAGGTAATTGAGCATTTGGTATACTCACTGAGCTGAAGTATCATCAGTTTTAACTGAGCATAACATTTTTACCACCAAGTAGTTGGTGATGAGCATTTATTGTGGCGCCTAAAGTTATTTTCTATAAATTTGATCGATGTGAACTCATTTTTTCACATAGAGATCATAGAGTAGAGAAGACAAAGGAGAGAAAATTTGCAACAGAGTATTTTGAGCATTTTACAAAGATTCTAAGTATATTCCAAGAAGCTAAGAGGTTATAAGTTATTCATTTTGCACTTACTGAGTCATTCAAACACTTTTGTGGAAACCCTAAATAAGAAATTAATGGCATCCTCATCTTGAACTATGAAGGCAAAGATAGAGAAGGAGAAAAAGGTAGTTCTTGTTAAGAAATCCACTTACACAAAGCCAAACTACAAGATACATCTGTAGGTTGTAGCCCAACCTGATGACAAAAGGGCATTTTCATCGATATCGCCTAGGGTTTTATTAGTTAAAGATGTGCATGCATGCATTCACTGTAAGATGGGTGAAATAGGGGATTTTGAACTTATATCTACATACCAGTCACTATGCACAGATGGGAAGCTAAAATATGATCATAAGCATATGGAGGTGAAAGGTTTAACCAATTCCCTAAATTTCCCTAAGGTATTTTGAAATGAATGGATCTGCATTATTTTGAGTAGAGTACATGATGGGAAGCTCTGGCTGGATAAACCAAAAAAGGTAACCAAAGATGGTATTCACATAGTAACTAGGTATCCCATATCTAAAAAATCAAAAGCCCTAAGGAACCCATCCAAAACCAAGATAGAAAAGCTTACAAGAGCCAAGTGGGACGGAAGAGGTCTAAAAATCAACTCAATCAGTGATCCAAAACTTAGGCTTGGTGCATATGTTATTGGATACAAGATATTCTAGTCGAGCAGACCGAACAACATTGCATGTGGAGCTATTGACATTGCCTACAAGATTGTAAAGAAGGCTTACAAATTGACCTCGCCGAGTTGTTGCAGAGACAACTTGAAGAGAACATTAAAACTATTCGATCAGCATGGCCAAATACTTGTAAGTTTGGTTCACTACTACTTTGCACATTCTTCTATCTTCAAAACTTTTTTCCCTCCGTCGGTACTGTGAAATGGAAGACCAAACGACCGATTACACTACAAAACAGTTATTTTATTACAAGTTAAGGTACAAATTTTGAACCAGATATGAATGATTATTTTGCTAAGTTCAAAGCTAGGATGGAAAAGAGAACACGAATGTCATTGCACTTGGTAGAAAAATACAAAGATGAAATCTATTTTGTAGTTAATACAAATACTACTCTCATCAAAGAAGTACAACCAAGGATAGCATGGCTATCTCTAATGGATTATGAGTTAGACATTGAAATTTCTTCTGAAGCAATAGAGAATTTGTTAAATGAACCAGTTGACAAATCTTCCATGAGATTTGGCACATATGATGAAGCACAGACCCATATATCTATTGGTCTACGAGTTGAAAAGATGGGTAGGAAGAAGACTAAGATAGTCAAGACCTTAAAAAGAAAATTTTCTATCACTGATGAAGAAATGGACAAGTCAATTGATGATACCGAGGAGAAGACCTTAGTCGGTAAAGATGAAGAACCTAAACAAGATGTTGATGCCACCGAGTCTGATGAAGAAAAAGTTGAGGCACCTAAGGCCAAAAAGGGAAAAAGCATAAAGACTGAGTCTCCACCAAGGACAAGATCATAATTGGTGACAACAGATTCACCACCTTTAAAGAAAGGAGTTGCAAAGATAACAAGGCCCTCACTGAAATTCACATACCAAAAAAGGAAACAGAAGGGCACTATCGAGAATCCTACACCAAGAAAAAGAAAGAAATATGTGAGGAACAAGGATGAAAAGGATGATTCTGATGAAAATCTTGATCAATTTAAGGTTGTGTAGAAAAAAGCACCATAGACCATTGATGAAATTGGAGAGGCAATCAGAACAACCAGACAGTTAGGACATCCTAAGATACATGCATATGCAGATCTGACTATTGAGCAAAATGATAAACTTGAAGAAGTAATCATAGGCATGATGATCAACTTAAAACAAGTTATTGTTGAATTTTCTACTTACATTCCCTTTGAATTATATGATAAGATGTTAACACAATGGTCATATGCACTCACCACCAAGAAACTGATGAGAGAGGCAGCTCTCACTCTAATTAAAGTTGATTTTATAGTAGAGAAAATCAATGATATTATGCAGCAGTATGCCAATAAATTTCCTAAGAAGGCATGGAAATTGAATATCCTACAAGGAAATTTTAAGGAAGTGGATGTAGAGAGCACCCAAATATGGAACAAATAGCTCAATCAACCCGAGGAAACCAAGGACACCAAGGAAGAAACATACATTGCATCTACAGTCGATACTGAGGGACATCAACTGAGAATAGAACCAATTAATGTTGAAGATGCAGCTATTGATAATGTAACAGATGGTATTCCTAAACTATTGATTAATTTAGGTCATCTAGAGATCACAATAAATGACATAACTGAAGGTGATCCTAATGATAAGGCTAAAGAAGATGAGATAATCAGAGCTACCAAGACAATAGATGAGCAAGACACAACAGAGGTCACCTGAGAAATGGTACCAGGCCAGTTGCCTATTTTGGTACAAGCTATTGAGATAGAGAGTGAAGCACAATAGAAGACACATGAGCAGGTTATAGAAATAAATGAAGACAAGGGTGATACACAAGGTACACAGACCAAGCATAGTGGTGGAACAACACAAGGTGATGCACCTAAAGATACCACTGATGCAGTAGACAAAGGTGAAGGTAACACAGAAACAATGATGGTAGATACTTATACTACTAACACCAAGTCAGCTACCGAAGCACCTTCACAAGTGATCACACCAAGTGTTGATCCATCCAAGAAAGCAACTGAACAAAAGGCTCAATTAGCATTGACACTATCTCCTTCATCAAGCACAAAAGAGAAGAAGAAGAAAAAGAAGAAAGGAATCAAGGGTCCCATGACACTTGATTAAATCATTGACATTACTGGTTGTGATCCATGGACACTTGCCCCTGAAGCTTTAATGAGGTATGGTGAACTCTACACCTGAAAAGAAGCACAGGATAAGCTGAGGCAAGAATGCAAAAGTGCACAGGTGCTAGAGACCACTAAGGAGATTCTGATGCAAGTTGTTCTAGATGTGAACATAGATGAATCAACCCCCATTCTTGATCAGCTTGCACTGCTCACCGAGGCAATAAACAGTCCTGATATTGATGTCGAGCAGAAATTGGAAGAGAGAGTTGAAAAAAAGATACAATACAAGGTTACTGAAAATATCAGCCAGGCAGTGGTAGTAAACAAGGTAACTCCGTCAGAATTTGTAAATGGATTAGAAAATGTTTTACTAAAGCCATTACAACTCTACAAAATTTATGCACTTTAGATCACTTCACTACCGAGATTAGTGAAAAGATGAAGAAAATAGATCAAGATCTAACAGATAGTGCTAATAGTTTGTCAACTGTGCAACATGCATTGCAAATGCATTACACCAAGGTTCTCCAAAACCAGTGGTTGAGACTTGATCTAAAGAAGGAAGAGGACGAAATCAGAGAATAGGTAACTGAGCTATAGGAAACATTACTACCACATTTGTTTATGATGCAGAAGCATGTGACATTGGAAAAGAATTTTATTTCCACCCTAGAATTGCCAGTCACAGAAAGCATATATGATATGCATGCTCAAATAAACTTAGAGCTATTGACCCTTGAGGATTTAAAGGAGGAATGGGAGAAGCTAATGGAAAATCTCAAGCAAGCTCATCCTAACATTTTTGACAAATTGTAAGTTTTATTCCTTTTGTCATTATTTTCAAAAAAGGGGGAAATATATGTATAGTAAGGGGGAAACTCTAATCAGGGGGAGTCATGTACATATACCGAGCATGTACAAAGGGGGAGTCACTATGTATAGTAACTTGTAAATGATAAGTTTTTGATACTAATGCCAAAGCACGAAAATGTTACTCCAAATGAGCTTTGAAGGTTGTCATTAATATTCAAGCATTAAAATGGGCAGTCGGTAACAGAGTCACAAATAGACCAGTCGGTTTAATCACCAAGGTACAGAGTTAACCGAGAGCACTGATCATGCACAGAGTTAACCAAGTGTAGTGATTACTGAGAAGACACACTTTACCAAGCAACAGTATAACCAAGATACACAATATAAATGAGATACACAGTATAACCGAGATACACAGAGAACATCGAGCACCAAGAAACAACATTTACCGAGTGGACCAGAGGCCACATAAAATTTTGTTATGCCACATCAATCTAGGTAACAACTTTTTTCCAACCTGGATAATGGTTTAGAATGACCAAGGGGAATATTAATTGCAGATTCACAACATTAATTATTTATATCTCCTATGTTTAGATGATCAAGTTAAATTATGTATACCGTTGATCTTAGGTTAGGGATGATATTGTAAAACCCTAATTAGGTCATAAAGTTTGATATAATGTAAAGATGTCATTTTGTAATGTATGTTGATCAAGTAATGATCAAGTAGCCTCCATACTACATACATTAGAGATTAGACAAGGGTTTTAGGACAAGGCCTACATTGCAGTAATCAGTTTTTAGAATAGAGGAAAGGCTACCGAGCAGAATAGAGAAGAAGGTATTATCATTCACAGTAAGATGATACATTTTATATGCACTTAAAGGATCTATATCAAAAATAGTGAGATTTTAATTTGTTCATATCATAATTATGTTACTCTCTAACATTGTAATAGACCCCAAAATCTCCTAATAGAGTAGACTTAACCATTTTTATGTAAATCTCTTAACCGAGTGCACACATGCTTTGTGTTTCTAAATCCTCTCATGAGGTAGATCTAATAGATCTCATTGTTACTCCTAACAGGGTAAGATCATCAGAAGTGATCAAACTTTGTAATCTTTAAAAGGCTACTTTATTTACTACAGTAGTGAAGGTTTGTGGGTTTCATCCCCACCGTAGTTTTTACCTTCTAATAAGGGTTTTCTGTGATACCAAAATACTAGTGTCATGAGTACTTAAATTTCATGTATTTGTATTGTTTACTTTACATGCATTTATATTTCAGCAATGACATTACATGTTTGGTGAATGTTATCTACTCAGTCAGTTATTACCGAACATTTGGTTACAAAGAATTGTTTGAAAGTTTTTAAGGGTACTTATTCACCCCTCCCTTCTTAGTACACACCTCTCCATTATCCCAACAATTTAAGAAGTACACCCCTATTAATGACATATCAGATGGCACGAGTGTGTGTAGATATTGGCATGATTTTTGAAAATAAGTGATCTTACTCCTTAGTGCTAAAATTTAATGAATTGAAGGGTTTGTCCATAAATGAAAGGTGGCAATATTTCACAATTCATTGTTTTTTTTGCAAGTAGGCTATTTAATATGAAAATTGACACACTGATGATTCAATTAGAGAAGTAGGAATTCACAATTTCTAATAATTTATGTCTCAGAATTTCTAGAATCAATATTTGAGATGGGATTATTGCTCACTCTAAGTTAGTATAGTGCTCCATTATGAGGATTTGCTTCCCTTGGTTCAACCTAATTTGATTTGGGTTCAAAGAGACCAAGAAGCTATTATTTCATAATTGGATACAATTGTATGGTGACAAAAGACTAGTTACATAGAATATAGGAGGATAGATTTTGTTTTAAATCAAGAGGTAGACAACCAGAAGTTAACAATCTTCTCCTAGAGAGGGAAATTATTGTAACAAGAAACCCTATAGTTAGGGTGAATTGATTTACCACTTAGTGGAAGTGTACAACCAACTAGGAGTACATTTAGCTATAAATAGAAATTGGAGTGGGGTAAGATGGTTCTCCCAAGAGAGGGTGTTGCTCATGTAATTCATCCTTCTCAAGAATTAGTTGAAGACCCACAAAAGGATGTTCTTTATCTATTGACAACTTTGGCGTGGAAATGTAAAGGAAGCTTGACATAAAATATAAGTGTCATTTTAGTGTTGGAAAAAGAAGAAGAGAATGCAAAAATGTTGGATGCCCAATTTTAGATGATGATAGTAGTGGCGAGACACCATGTTCCTCAAACTAATTAATATTAGTTTAGTTCATAGACTCGTGACAAGTATGGAGAGTGTGGAATTCAACTCTAGTGGGTCATTTTTTGTTTTATTTTAGTAACTTTTGAGTTTCTCTTTGGAAATGGTCATTTTGAAAAAGACCATTATTGTAAAGACAATTGCTAAATGTTATTTATATATGTTAGACAAAGGACAATGAATGTATGATCTTTTTTTACTAGTTTTATAGATACTTGACTATTTTTTAATAGGTATAGATGAAACAAATCTAAATGCAGTTTCAAAGATTGTAAATTTTGAGTTATGGTTGATGGATTGTTTATTACTTTTATGTTAAATACTCTACTATTTGGATTATCTTCTGTTGGAATTTATTGAATAGTTTATGAAATTTTTGTGTGCACATTACTGTGGATGTTTGGCTTTGGGAAAATAGAACAATGATGTTTTGCTTGTTATAAATCTTAAGTAATAAAAAAAATCTATAAATTGAGATAAATCCATAATTAACTATTTCTATTAATCTATTAAAAAAACTATAAATTAATGGAAACTCAGGCTCAGAGTTTATTGGCATTTATATTAGTAGTCCTAAAAATTAGGAGAAAGTTGAAACAAATTTAATGTTCAATGTGTGTGTGTGTGTGTATGTGTGAAAATGTGAAAAAATAAAATCATTGAGATACTAAGCTAACAATCTAAGCTACACAAAAATAAACAAACACTCAAGATAAAGAGATAAAAAGAATTTAAATGAACAACTAAGTAATAAAGTGCAAACTTGAGCCTATTTTTATGAGGATATTCCTTCAATTTTATGATTTTCTATATGTGCTCATGTTATGGCTCCCAAGGGTGCTCAAAATAGCTCCATTATGATGCAATAAATTGAGTATGGTGATTTGATGATGAGCATGCAACTATGACAATTATCCTAAGTTTAGTGTGATGTTACTAAAATGATACTAAATGGATGCAAAATGTGTGCTAAAATGACTAATATGGGTGATGAGTTCCAGAGACAATTTAGCGTTATAATGTTACCATGCGTGAAAACTGGATTATTTGTGAAGGAAAATGGGGAGATTAAATAGGAAATGGAGGTAGTATGAAGGGTCTTCAAAATGCAAGACTTTCACTCAAAGAGGAAAAGTGGCATTGCAATGGATGACATGTGGAGGGGATGACAAGTGTCAATTTTAGAGATTTTCCACCCAAATTGAGGTTCTTTTGATTATTAAAAATAGGAATGTGCAAATATTCAGAATGACTTGGATAGGGTCGATTAATTAGGAGGTTTGAAAGGATAAGGTTGGTTTGAACCAAGGGTTGGTTGGAGGGTTATTTAGTGGGTTGGGGGTTATATGGAGGTTAAATGGGATAAGGTTTATTTGAACCAAGGGTTAGTGTGTAGGTTATTTTAGAACAATGGTTAGGGGATGGTGAAGGTTAGGAGTCGTGTGCTCAATTAGGAATTATATCATTAATTTAATTCAAATTTGGAGAAAGGAAGAAAAGGATAAAAGTGAATTAAATAAGACAAACTAATTTATTTGTTTTATTTAATAAAGGAAGGTGGGAGAAATTTATTAATTAAATAGATATGGGTTTCCATTAATTAATTAGTAGGACTATAGCTTAATTATTTGAATTAATTTAGCTAGGGGGTAACATGAATTAATTAATTAATTAATACATAATTGTATCATCCTAAAAATTAATCACCCTTATTAGGTTCTCATTTTTAGCCCCATTTTAGTATGTATCGGTTCCCAAATTGATTTCACTTTCTTCTAGCTCTTATTGGACCTTCAAGTTAATATTATTTGTTCAAAAATTGAGGTTAGTTCTTGCTTTTAGTCAAGATTTTTCCTTTTCCTCCAATCCCATAATGCATTTCCTCACCTAGGACTTCTCCATTTATTTTCTGATTTTGGGATCTACCCTAACATCGTGACTACTTGCATCTTCTCCTCCCGCTTTTTCACACTTTCCCCGACATTCCCTAAGTTTTTGTGCAATTTCTACTGGTAAAATTCAACTTATCAACTTTTTCCCTAGGTTATAGTCAAGATATCAACTTTTTGCTTGAGGTACAAGTCAACTCTTGACTTGTCCCTATGATTTAGAACCTAGATCTGGCCCACGATCCAATGTCGGGATCTTTTTCCAAGGGTTAGATGCATGTTCATCCTAGACTCAGTTTGGGCTATGAAATCACTATAAAAGGACCTCTTCTCCCCTCATTTTCACATCCATAATCTATATATAGATTCATATGATCTATCATACTTTCATTGTGCATTCAAGCAATCAAGCAATCAATCAAATCCTCAAGATCTTCAAGTCATTATTCTTCCTCTTCATCAAAAATTGTGGCAAAATACAAAATCTATCATTCAAGGGTTTGGTTTCATTATTTCATATTAATTTTTGTGGATTTCAAGCTATTGCATCAACACTTATGATCACATCCAAAGAGGCATTGCATCATTAAAGTATAAGGTGATTCATATTTCAGATCTTTCATCTTTCCTTATTTAATTTCAATTCAATTTCAGGGTTAATTCATAAATAGGGGTTTGACCAAGGAAAAATGACTGGTCCCTACCATTTTCGGTGAAATTTCTAGTGCAGAAAGATATGGGTCTCAATTTTCCAGTTTCAAAGTTACAACAGGATTTGACACTTTAGTGACAGTCAAATTTAATTTCAAAATTACCATCCTCTTCATCTCATTTCTAGGTGCATTTGTTCTTACTTCTTTTCCCTTTCATTTACTTTATCAAATTAAATTTACCTGAAGGAAATCAAATCCTCATTGAGCATAGATCGTGCATTAACACCCATCCTCCTTTTGGTTGTGTTAATCAGATTTTCTTTGTGAGGGTTTGTATTTCCAATGTATATAATATCTTGGTGAGTGATCTACATCTTTGCATTGCTCGACATTTTCCATTTTTACATTTTCATGAACCCAACTTATAACATTTCCATTCTGATTTTTATGTTAGATTACATTTCTATGCATTTAGATATATGGATCTTTTTTATATGCATTTGCATCATATTGCTACAATCTATGAATTTGGATATTTTGGTGGTTAGATCCTCCCTTTCTATATTTAATTTTTATGAATTTAGATATTATTTTAATGTATTGCAATGTCATATTCTTAGCCACCTAGATCTAATATAGATATATTCATAGATTCATTGCATCCTTGGATTTTAGGTTGCATGTTTCAAAATAATGACAAAAATATTACAAAAATATTTAATTCCATGCACTAAATCATAAAGCTCATTTCATTTCTTGTTTATTCACTTAAAATAAGGATGTAATTTCATACATTTTCATATTCCATTATGAATATTGTCTATAGGTTAATCTATTTTTCTCTCATAAGGACCCTCCTTATCATGAGGACATATTAAGGCAAGATAATAATCCTTTCTTAATGATCTCCAAATTTGGGATGAGCCATTACAATTTAATATTTATTCTTCTCTTAATATGCATGAAGATGCCTTAGTGAAGGACAATGATGTTCATCCCCTTAAGGACACTTTACCTTATATTCATTCAAATTATTCCCTCTACCAATGAAGACTTAATGTGTGATGATCCTTCTCCTATGACAAGCTCATTTTATGAGGATATTTTAGAGCATGAGGACATTATAAATACTTTTCTTAATATAACCTTACCTTCATTTGATACTCCTTCTAGATATGAAGCATTAAATAAAATCCCTAATCCCTATTCTAAGAACATCTTGGAAAAAGAGTATAATATCATTACTAATAGCCTTAATGCTCTCCCGTCTAGTGGTGAACCCATGAAGAATCAAGAGCTTGATCAAGTCAATGTTGTCAATATTTTGAGTACACCCAAAAAATAAATTCATGCTCAACCTAAGGAAGCCAACAAACCTATGGTTATTGTTAAGGGATATAATCACAAAGGTCCTCAAACTTCCAACACACCTATGATTATGAGCAAAGGATATAATCAACCAAGTTCTTTTCAAACTCTAAATGAGCTGATTATAACTATAAAAGGAAAACCTAGGAGTCCTTTAGAGTTTATTAAAGAATATTATGTGGTGGCTCACACTTATCAAACAAGAAATAATCCTCATCCTACTAATCTGGTTGTTCCTACTTCTCTTCCAGCTTCCCAACTTGTTCTTCCTTTGACACCATGTTTATCTCCTAATCTTGGAAAGGACTATGATTTGGTAGAATAATTACATGCTACCCTTGCCAAGATATCCCTTTGGGAGCTCTTTCAAACTTCTCCTACATACTATGAAGCATCACCAAAAGATTTAACTACTCTTCCAACCCCACCACCTTCACAAGACAACATCAATTCCTTTTTGGAATGTATGCATGCTACTCCTGTTCTAGCTCAAATTGTGTTTACTCAAGATGATTTACCTCCTAAAACATTTCAAGACCGACATGATAAGATCAATGGGAGTCTCATTTGTAGGACCTTAATTTATAATGGATCTAGATTATATGCTCTTAGTGTTGACATGTTTCATGAAATTAAAGTCGATACTTCAACTATTAAGCATGACTTCCTTCCAATTTTTGGCTTTGATAATATTGCTAAGAAAGCATTGGGTATTATCACATTAGATGTTAAAGTAGGTACAGTTATCCTTGACACTCATATTCATGTGATTCTTGTACCTCTTAACTACAATATTCTTTTGATGCACCCTTGGTTACATGTTATGCATGATGTTCCTTCAACTCACCATCGTAAAGTCAAGTTAATTCATGGCAATCAAATGTAAACACTTGTCACAAACGATAAACTAAATATTTGTTTGCACATTGAATCAAATAATAAACCAGTCTCTCTTGGATAAAAAAACATCCTGAACCTAAGTATGACACTTCTCCTATTAGTGTTCTTTTAGATGGTGATTGGGGATCCTTAGATTTTACACAAACTTATTTTGGAGAATACAAAGTCAGAACATTTGACTCTCAACAATCTAAATCTGACCAAGAATCCAACACAAAAAATTCTCTTTCTACTAATCTTATTAATACTTTTGTTTCTACTTATAATCCTAACGAATCCTTAGATTTTATTAATCCTTATTGTTGTGACATCGTGATGTATGAGGCTCCATTGAATTTTTTTTATATGGCTTCTTTTTAAGGTTTGGGTTATCATTTATTAGAAAAATATGGATTCAGTGAGAATGGATGTGAAGACATGGAAAAAAAATTCAAATTACCTTAAGAAATAAGGGCCGTGAACATTATTTTGGATAAGGTTTTACTCCTTATAAGCATCTGCAAACATTTACTCTCAATGTTAACACTATCGTGAATCACACTCCCAAATACGGTCTAGGATGTGCACAACAAAGAATTGAGAATAGTGAGAAACCTATTCAAGAAATTGGCTTTGAGTCTCCTCCTTTGTCTGCATCTTCCTCTTTATCATCTAACACTTCTATATCTACCTTTAATCAAGATGTCATTTTTCCTAACCTTCTTTGTGCTAAGGTGATTACTAGGCCTAAACAAAAAATGAAGCATAGTAAAAAACTTATGAATATTCCTTTTTGCATGCATCACTGATATCATGACCACTCTACTAATGAATGTCAAGCCTTACATTAAAAAATTCAAAAACTCATTGATAGTGATGTTATTCACATATCATGTTGCAATGAGTTAATTTTCAATTCCGATTTCTTTGAATAACATTTAAGTCCCTATCATGTTGCTCCACACTATGTAAAATTGTTATCATATCCCTTGGGGGCTCATTGTCATGCATTTTTTGATCATACTTTGTGATTAGCATAATAGGTCCTCTTTCTCCTCATCCTTGTCTCCACACTTGGGGGCAAGGACACTATATCAATCTCTCTCATCCTCTCTAAGGATCCACTTTTATGTTGAATAAGTGGTATTTGTCTATTATGCAATATACAATTGTACATAGATATGTTGGTTTTCATTAAGGATTTTCTTCTATACAATATATTTTCATCCTTGATCATAACCCCTTTATTGTTTGCAATTAGGTTTCCATGGTAAACAAATCCCTTAACTTGGAGACTAAAAGTGTGTCATCCTTCCTTTAAGAATCCATTTACCTAGCAATAGGGAAGGTGTCAATTCTTCCTTTCATATTCATAATATATTTTCAACATCCTTCAAAAGGATACCTTTTACACTCCTTGCATTGTACCTCTTTGCATTTGTCCCTTCCTTGACCTCATAGGAGTTGTGACCTCTTTGGCTTGGACTGGGTGCTGCTTGTGGATATTGTCTTGGTATTAAAAGTGCTTTATCCTTGTTTATATTTTCCTTAAGATGTCATAAACAATACTTATTTTTTCATCTTAAGGCGGGGCATACATTACCTTATTGCAAATACTTTAAATTATGACAGATAGAGTACACTAGCATAATACAATTTTCTAGGGTCATATCACTCTCCTTTATACACATTTTTAGGATGTCGTCAACTATCATAACATAATTTTCTAGACCATTTGACCTATCACTTTTCAAGGGTTGACTAGCATAACATGATTTTCTAGACCATAAAATCTTGGTCCTTAGACAGACTGTGCAACATTTTTAAGCTACCAATAGGCACAAATTTCTCAAGGTAGAGTTGACTAGTATAACACAATTTTCCATACCATCAATTTTCCTTCCTCTCTCTTCTCTTTCTCATGGATCACCTAGGGAAACATAATTTCCTAGAATGTGTGATCCATGATTTTATTGATCCCTCCTCCATGATTCCATAGCATAACACACTTTTCTATTAGATCGGATCATGGAGTCTTACCTTATCTTTGATGTGTGCTCTTTCCCTTGTCAGGTGACGACCGATGCTCTTGCAATAGTTTTCTGAGCATGATGCTTGTGATTGAGACATTTTCTCTAACGAGGTATCTTCAACTAGTTGACTTTGAATTTTAGTAAGCTCTATGATTTTGTTGTTGTTTTGTGTATCTTTTCATTTGGATGTATGAGTTAAGCTCCTTGGTTTGGGGGCTTGTGTCCTTAAACTTAGTGATGCATTATCTCCTTGTGATTTTTCCATTATCTTCATCTTTCTCTCTTTCTTCTACTTTACTAGGAGCATGAGGCAGGCTCATACTCTCGCTAAAGTGGGGGATAAATGTATTGTCCTAAAAAGTAAGCACCCTTATTAGGAGCTCATTTTTAGCCACATTTTAGTATGTATGGGTTACACATTGATTTCACATTCTTCTAGCACTTATTGGACCTTTAAGTTAATATTAATTGTTCAAAACTCAAGGTTGGTTCTTTCTTCTATGCATGATTTTTCATTTTCCTCTAATCCCATAATTTATTTCCTCACCTAGGACCTATCCATTTATTTTCTGATTTCAGGATCTTTCCTAACATCCTGACTACTTGCATCTTCTCCTCCCACTTTTTACACTTTCCCCAACATTCGCTAGGTTTTTGTTCATGTTCTACATGGGACAAGTTGACTTCTCAAATTTTTCCATGGGTTACAATTTGGCTCTCTACTTATCCTTAGGACCTAGATCTAGCTTAGGGCCCAATGTGAGGATCTTTTTCCAAGGGTTATATGCATGGTCATTCTGGACTCATTTTGAGCTCAAAAACTAATATAAAATGACCTCTTCTCCCCTCATTTTCACATCCACAATCTATATACACATTCATGTGAGCTATCATAATTTCATTGTGCATTCAAGCATGCAAGAAATCAACCAAATCCTCAAGGTAGTCAAGGCATATTTCTTCCTCTTCATCAAGCATTGTGGAAAACTACAACATCTATAATTCAAGGGTTTGGTGTCATGATATCCTGTTAGGTTTTGTGGAGTTCAAGATGTTTCATCAACACTTGTAATCACATCCAAAGAGGCGTTGCATTATTAAGGTATAAGGTGATTCATATTTTAGATATTTCATCTTTTCTTATGCAATTTCAATTCAATTTGAAGGTTAATTCATAAATAGGGGTTTGACCAAGGCAAACCTCTTTCCACAATCATTTTCCATTTTCTATGCATAGAAACTTGTTTCAAGACTTGCACATCTGGATTTGGGAAGTGCAGGTGCAGGCTCAAAAAATTAGAAAGTTTCATCAGATTTTGAGCTACTGGGAACAAGTCAAATTATCAACTTGTCACTAAAAAAATGAATTGTTCCCAAAAAAATGACTTGTCACTTCCATTTTTTAGTAAAATTTCTGGTGCAGAAAGATACAGGTCTCAGTTTTCTAGTTATGAAGCTACAGTGGGATCTGACATTCTGACGATAATCAAATTTAGTTTCAAAGTACCATCCTCTTCATCTCATTTCCAGGTGTATTTTTTCTTACTTATTTTCCCTTGCATTTACTTTTTCAAATCAAATTTCTCTTAAGGAAATCAAATCCTCATTGATGATAGATCTTGCATTAACACACATCCTCCTTTTGGTAGTGTTGATCAGATTTTCTTTGTGAGGGTTTTTATTTCCAATGTATATAAGATCTTGGTGAATAATCTACATCTTTGCATTTCTCACCATTTTCCATTATACAGTAATTATTTAACCAACAAATGTGATTTAGGATAACTAATTGTAATTAATATAACTAATCAAATTTAGGTGTCTACATTTTGGCCCTCTTCGCAGTGGCACTAGAATATTGTTAGTGCGAAGAAAAGAAAATAAGAATAGACAATGTAAATAAAAAGGAGCGACAAAATGCCCCAATCGGATGGGTAAAACATGTAGTCAAGAAGATCCAATGAATGGTGGAGTTAGCAATGTCCCCTTGAGAGGGTGCATGGGAAACAAAAGCCCAAGTGGTGTCTCAAAATAAATTGTGCTCCAACAGATAGAGAGAATGAGAGTATGAAATTTAATCTAGAGACGAAATCCATAGGAATACATGCACATCCCAAATCATGACTGATTAGGGAAACAAACTAGGTAGGGAAATATGATGGATGAATGCAAGTGAAATGATAATAAAATTTTCATGGAGCTTGAGCACCCTTTATAATAGGTTGTCATGTAGTGAGAACGTATTTTAATTTAGCAACATCATTGACTAGCAAGGGTATCAAGAACCAAGGTTGTAGTATAAATACTACATAGGACTTACACAACAAATTAAAAAGGTTAGACCAAAATCACACAAGAGATATAGGGGATCAAGGTGCATATGATTCTATAAATAACCACAAGAAAGATATGCCTCAGTAAACCATGTCACCATAGGGATCATATGTGGAAGTACAAGGGACACATCTAAACTCACATGTAGAAATAAAAACAAAATCATGCCCCAAGTTTCATCATTCATAGCACACCATGATATAAAGGATCGTGGTGACCGTGAGGAGATAAAAGAAAATATCTCAAAGAAACATAAACAAAGATCTAAAAGATCCAATACCAACATGATTGTAACAAACATCTTTTTTCAAAAGGGATGATTGATAGGTTGGATTTGATTGTGACTTAAGGAAGGATACATCCTGTACAAACCAATGATGGGTTAATGAATAACATGTTTAGATGACAAAAGATATCTAGTATACATAATATAGAAAATATGCTCTAAGATGACTATTTAAGCACCAGTTGAAAAGACATGATCTTAATGACACACAACTAAATGATGCAAGAGATGGGATCTAAGGAAAAGTATGTACAAATAAGTCTAGATGGAGACACAAAATTTATGCAATGGACAAGATAGGATTTACAAGATGTACACGGACTAGGGAGGATAATAGAAGGATGGTATATTTTAATTGGTTCGATCAGTTTGATGTTGGATTATTTTGATTGGATAGGATTACTTGAGAATCTAACATGAGTTGGAAATCCCAATGTATATAGTGATAATATGTTCACCTAAGATGATGTTCTTGAGAAAAATGATGGTCAAAATTTGTCTAATCTCTAGCTTGAGGTGATAAGGCCACGACATATTGAATGACTCTAGACATGATATAGTCAAAGAAAAATTACTAGTATGATGCTCACTGAGGATATATACGATCGCAGATGATGGATTGGATTTTATTTGAGTGGTTTATTTGATTTGATTAGATTGGGTTGATTTGATTAGTTTAATGGGAGTATGGACACAAATATTGGTGAGGATACATCTTGATGATGAGGATTGGATCGTGATCGAGGCATGCAACAAGACCAAGGATGTTATTGGATGATTGGATTTAGATTTGGATTGATGGAATGGATGTCATTGTATTTCATGGGGTTAGCCTATAGTTAGATACCAATGACAATGGATTTTGAGGTAAGGGACTAATATGGTAAGATGGATCGAAAGGGAAATAAGGATTTGGAAATGGATTTATTATGAGACAAGGATTGGGAGATGTTAGGATTATGAAACAAGGATTGGGAGATGAAAGGGTTATGGATGAGAGAATGGAGGAAACAAGAGGTGAAAGGATGAGGGATGAAGGAAGGAAATAATGGATAGTGTGTGTGTGTGTGTGTGTTAGGGTCTCCAAGGACTATGTGATAAAGAAATAGGAGTCACACTCTATATATGACATGTATGAAAAGTCATTAGATGGAAGATGGTGTGATGGATGATAGGAAGACAAGAGGGTGAGGAAAAGGGGATATAAAATAGGATGATGGGTGGATGATGATGGGGGAGGTATGTGGAAGAAATATATGGATGGGAGGAATGATGGGTAGAAAGATATATGCATGAAAGGTCTAATGGGAGAAATGGGTTCCAAGATATTCCCAAAGCATATCTAAATGGAAGCCTTTATCTTTTTCTTTTCTTTTTCATCAAAATCCAAAGGAGGATGGATGAAGTAGGATGGATAGAATGTGATGTAAATACTGATAGATAGGATGGGGGAGTTGGTAAAGGAAATAATGGACGATATGATAAGTAGATAGCTAGAGGAAATTACCCACAAGTATGGAGAACAAAAAGATGGAGGGAATTATGCATGAGGCCTATTTTCCAAGATTTTATCATGGTACTTGTCCAAGGCACATGTTTTCCAAGTTTTAACCATTGGATAGGTTTTTCTCTTTACTCTTTTTGTAATATTGTTTTGGGGGTATTTTAAATAGATTTAGAAGATATGTGACAGTGGAGATGGAGGAAGGAATCAAGCATCAAGTTCTATATCAAGGTAATAGGAGCCCATTTGTACTGATAACTAGGGGTTGGTAAAACCTCATTAGGATGGAATAATTATGTAAAGGTTGGGATTAGGTGGTTTTTATGGGAGATATATGTAGGATAAGGAATATAGTGGTAGGAAGTGTATTGAGAGAATGGTGGAAGGTTATTGTGATGAGGGTATTTCATTAGGATCAACATTGGCAATTGTTGTAGGGGATGTAGAATGAGGGGAGGAGAGAAAAGTGGAAGATGTGGGTGTGATAGAGGAGTAATGATGAGAAATTCTGGTACATAAGGACCTAAAATGGATTTAGGAGATGGAAGAGGGGGACTACTATCTTGTGGAGTAGCAACTTTGGATGCCAATGGGGATATTTATTTTGGAAGCATTGCTTCTTTTTTCTTTGGGATCTACATAGTTTTTATTTTTTCATTGGTGGGATTTGGTATCCTTTGGAAGTCATTGTTAGGAAAATGGTCAGTGCTCCCCTCAGGATTCATGACAAGGGACTAACGGCCTCTTGTGGATTCTATAAGTCTATTGGTTGTATCGGGCATTGACAGGTTGATATTTTGGTGCAATGGTAACCACACTTGTAACAAGTGGTATCAGAGCTTGGTCATAGGTTTGAATCCCCTCGAGTAAGACTGAGAGGGAGATTATTGGAAAAATGGTCAGTTCTCCCCTTGGAATTTGTGACAAGGGATGAACCGCCTCCTATGGATTTTATAAGTCTAATGGTTGTATCGGGCATTGATAGGTCGATATTTTGGTGCAATGACAACCACACTCGTAACAGTCATTGCATTTTTATATTTGATTTTGCATTGTGGTAGCATGTCTCTTTTATGGGACATGGTGATATTTTTTATTTATAGATTTTTGCATTTTTTAATTGACATCCAAATAGTTATTAGTAGAATTAGAACAAGTGTGAGAAGATGTATGGGATGGCAGAAATATGAGTGGAATACTAGGTGTGGAGTGATGATAGGATTTATGGGTATGTTTCATTGTTGATCCTAATTAGGAATGCAAGGATTAGGGTGCTTATAATGGGTGTTAGGAGTATGGGATTTTTGTATGAGAGGATGAGTGGGATAAAACCCAAAATGGAATTTGTATATGGGAGATATGTGATGGTGGATTTTTGGATATAAGGACATGAAATAGATTTATATGATGAAGGAGGAATATGGAAGGTTTATTTGCATTGGTATGATGGAGGAGGGGGAATGGTGGAAAATAGTTCAGATGAACGATGGGAAGATGTTGTGGGAATTTAGATAAGTGTGGAAGGTGGAAGATAAATAACAAGTGTTGGAGGTGGAAGAGTTCCATCACAAGTTTCCTCACATGATGGAGTGGGATGACATTACTCATCAACTTTATGATTTGAATTATGTATTTGCCTCTATGTGATGGATACTTAAAGGACATCATGAATAAGACACTTGTGTATTTGAGGTTGAAGTAGAAGACTAGAATATGGAGGAGTGGGTTTAGATGCAAGATTATGCAAAGGTGGGTGAATGAAAGTATGAATTGGAGGATCAAATATTATATGGGGGATTAGGACTAGATGAAATATTTGGATGGGCTAGGGAATTAGGTTGGCTGAAGGTTTGAGGTAGGAAAAAGTGGATGGACAAATAAGGTTAGATGAAGTGGATGGTGGAGGATTAAGATAGGATGAAGTGGAATATAGATTAGGAATGTTAGGGGGGTCACAGAAATGGATTAGAGGACTAGGGTTAACCAGGGTAATGAGACTATGGATTGGAAAATGTATTGGGGAATAATAGGATAATGGATTTGGATTTGGGATAAAGGTGACAGGGTTATTATGTGAAGATGGATGTTGGGATACCACCATGGGAGAATATTGAGGAATGAACATTTCCTGAAGGGGATATGAGGGTGTGGCATAAGAGAGAGAGATGAAAATGGGTGACATGATGGATTTTCCTTGGAAAGGTTATGATAAGGATTACCATGGATATCAATGGTAGCTATGAATGAGGGCATTATGTGGTATCTAGAAGGAATGATTCAATTTTGGAAGGCACTAGGAGAAATCTTTCTAGCAATGATGGCATAAATATTTTCAAAATACATGTCATGACCAATAAGAATCTCATCGTCATCAAGATAAGAAAAAGTGAAGGGAAAATGTGGATGGAAAAACTCATCAAAATAAGATTATGACATGAGAATTAGTTGATGAGTCAAGTGGGAACTAAGGATGAAGATGGAGGATTGAATAAAGCTCAAAATAGGATGATCAATAAGCTCAAACTAGGATGAGGACCGAATTAGAAGAATGTGGGATGAAAAGGGAAGTGATGAAAAATGATTCATTTGGCTATGAACATGGAGGAAGGGAAGAAATGATGGGGGGACAATAATGACAACATAAATTTGTATCTATGATGATTGATAATGAGAATAATGCACTTGTAGGATAAAAAATGAACAATAATGAGAATGCAATTTTCAAACTAGGAGGACAATTATGATGATGTAATAGGAGAGTGGAAATAGGAACAATGCAATTTTTGGGATATGGAATGATGATAATGAGAGAACTATTTGGAATATGATAATGATTTTGGAGACAATTTAGTTTTATAAATGGAAATGGATGATAATGAGGGCTCTATTTTGATGCTTGGTGGATGACTATGATGATGCAATTTTGGAATGAGGGTGGAAATGAGACCAATGGTTTTTTGGGGTGTAAAGATGGATGATTTTTGGAAATGCAAATTTTGAAATGAAATAAATATACTAATGATGTTATTTGGGAAGTTGAATGGTAATGGAGACAATGCAAAATGGGTGATAATGACGATGTTATTTGGAAATTAAAATGACAACTATGACGACATGATTTTGGAAATATGGAGACAATACAATGTTCGAGAATATGAGATGATAATGATGACAATGCAATTTGGGATTAAACTTTTTTTTTTTTTTCCAATGTGGTGGACAAGTGGACTATTTGAGCAAGTGCAAATCTACTATACAAAGTGCAAAAATGGTTTTATAAATTTTAGTAGAGTAACAGTATGACAGTTCAATCCCACTAGATGATAGTGCAAACTCGTGATTTGAGATAATAAAAAAACCCTCAATTTCATAGACAAGGGTAACTGACTTTAGAAATAGTGTGATCCCACAAACCCATTGGATTAGTTTAGATGAATATATGCAGCAATATTACCATTTCTCACAACAAACTTTGATGGAATGCAAAAGCAAACCTATGGGAATGAAAGTAACAGTGATTATGCTAGGTGTGTCACTTTTAGCTCTAAGACAAAGGAATTCTTGTTGGGTGTAGGTGCATTCCCATTGGATTCAAATGCATTCCTGTTGGATATAAATGCATTTCTACTGGAACTCAGTGCATTCCCATTGGAACTTAGTTTTTACTAAAACTGACTTGTTTTTGGACTTTTTGGCAAAAGATTGACTTGTGATACACACAAATCAAATATAAATACAAAATTTCTGACTTAAATGACCAACCAACAAGGTGTTTAGGGTCCTACATTATCTCATGATGAGATCTCTTTGGCATGAGAATACTTTAAAACATTACAACCTAGGCTGGAAAGTGGATATTACTTGTCGAGTCACTCATTAGATAAATCCATATACTTAAGACAAAGCAAATAGATAGTGACCTAGTGGTGCTTTATCCACTCCATTGTCCTAACACACCCTTTCACTTACCTTGAAGATCCAAAGATCTTGTGAAATGAGGGATTTCCTATATCAACAATGAATAGTACATAATGGGGCATCTTCAGAGGTCTGACCTCCTACATCAATAAGTATAAGATATGGGAATACAAAAATAGTTATCTTGTAGTGGGGAACTTTCAAGGTATTCTATTTTTTATACACACGGTGGCTAGCACATTTAAGTGATATCCCATCCCTTAGAACAAGGGTTTTTACACACCTCACACACAAGCACCAACCACTTTTGACTTTGATCAAGACCATAATTTTATTTGTGTATGGGTACTAAGAGAAATAGATAGTATAGAACAATTACACCAGTTGATTATGGATTTCACCAAAACCACAGTTATTTGTATAGAAGAATGAAAGAAATACTACTTGGATTGCCTTGGGGTGAGTACTTTTTCTAAACAAAGAAAAGTGGTCCACACTCTCTTACACACAAGGTTGCATGGAGTGCAAGAGGAGAGGATACTTGTGTGTCACTTTAGGGATCAAATCTAAAATAAAGAATGAAAAGTTATAATAGTCTTGATTCTCAAGGTCCATGGAAGGAGACAAGAGAGAATATTTTATAAATTTTCCAAACACGTCAAGTACATGGGTTAATTCCTTAATTGAATTTAAGTGTTCCTATTTTAAAGAAGACACATAGAAATAAATGTTCCTTTTAACCCAAAATACTTTATTTTGGTGCGACCCCTCTTTGGAAAACCTACACACAATATGTTAGATTTTAAACAATTGGGGTTTTCTACAAGCTAATCTGCAAAACCCAATTAGAAACACCAACAAACTAAAC
This sequence comes from Thuja plicata, assembly GCA_018584345.1. Taxonomy (NCBI): domain Eukaryota; kingdom Viridiplantae; phylum Streptophyta; class Pinopsida; order Cupressales; family Cupressaceae; genus Thuja; species Thuja plicata. Next base: position 796,418 of record MU225537.1, read on the forward strand.
AATGGTTAGTAGGTTAGCATTAAACCAATTAGAAATCAAATCTCAAAAATGCCAAAAATTAGTAAAATAACATTCCCGCTATATTATAGTTCATTCCCACCATTTCTTAATTTTACTCTCATTACTGTCATTTCAAAAAGCATTCCCACCATTTCTTAATTTTACCCTCATTCCTTCCATTTCAACAAGCATTCCTACTATTTCTTGTTTTTTGATAAAAGGATAAACCAAGAGAAACATAAAACATAGATAGTCAATTTAACCAGCACAAACCCGCCATTTAAGAATTCATTCCCACCCCTTTGCAAAATTTAGAAAAAACAATAGAATAAAGAGCTAAAAAAACATAGAAAGTTATTTTACCAGTGTCAACCCTATAGATCAAGTAGCATTCTGACTATTTCTTCTAAAAATCATAAAATTTAAAAGTGTTTGTATGATGGCGAGAGTGCGTTCCCACTGCTTTTGGTGTCAATCATGTTATTTCTGGTGGTGTTCTTGTCATTTCTTAAAAAAATGGAATTGGATTTGAAATGACATATGCCAAAGCAGAAATCAACCTACTATGTCATGTTTCACCTACACAAATCTTGAAATCTACAAATGAAATACTAAAATAACATGTTAATAGGTTAATTGACCTGTGAAGTGGGTCCCACCGGGCATGCCAAAAATGTGTGTGAAAATGTGAACAAATAAAACAATTGAAATATTAAGCTAACAATATAAGCTACACAAACATTAAACAAGCACTCAAGATAAGGAGATAAAAAGAAGCTAAATGAACAACTAAGAAAGTAATAAATTACAAGCTTGATCCTCTTTTGATGAGCTTTTTCCTTTTATTTTGCAATTTTCTATGTGTGCTCACATTATGGCTTCCAAGGGTGCTCAAAATAGCTCCATCATGATGCAATAAAATGAGGATGGTGATTTTATGGTGAGAATACAAGCATGATAATGATCATAATATTGGTGTGATAATGCTAAATAGATGCAAAATGAGTGCTAAAATGACAACTAAAATTACTAATATGGATGATGAGTTCTAGATACAATTTAGCATTATAACGTTAATATACATGAAAAGTGGATAGTTTGTGAAGGAAAATGGGGGGATTAAATAGGAAATGGATGGAATGTGAGGGGTATTCAAAATGAAACACTTGTTCTCAAAGAGGACAAGTGGCATTGCAAAGGATGACATGTGGAGAGGAGGCCAAGTGTCAATTTTGGATATTTGCCACCCAAAATTGAGGTTCTTTTCCTATTTATTAAAAATAGGAATGTGCACATATTTGAAGGGATTTGGATAGGTGGTTAATTGGGATGTTTGGAAGGCTAAGGTTGGTTTGAACCAAGGGTTGGTCAGAGGGTTAGTTAGTGGGTTGGGGGTTAGATGGAAGTTAAATAGGATAAGGTTGGTTTAAACCAAGGGTTGGTTAGTGGGTTTGTTTAGAAGATTGGTTAGGGGGTGGTTAAGGTTAGGATCCATGTACTTGATTAGGAATTAAATAATTGATTTATTTCAAAATTGGAGCAAGGAAGAAAAGGACAATAGTGAATTAAATAAGATAAATTTATTTATTTATTTTATTTAATAGAGGAAATGGGGACAAATTAATTAATTAAATAGATATGGGTTATTGTTAATTAATTAATAGGACTATAGCTTAATTAATTGAATTAGTTTGGCTAGCAAGCTAAAACTAATTAGTTAAATTTAATATGTAATTATTTAACCAATAAATATGATTTAGGCAACTAATTTCAATTAATATAATTAATCAAATTTAGGTTTCTACACCTTCAAATTTAAACTAGAGCCATTATAGTTAGCTACTAAAAAATCATAAAAATTTACGAATTGAGTTAAAAATATTGTTAACTACTAAAAATCTATAAATTAATGACAGTTAAAGAAAAAACTGCAATGAATGCAATAGCCAGAAATGGAAATTAACACTAAGAAATGGTCATTAGTTTGAACATATCTTAGTTGTTAGTTTCAACTATTAACTCCAATAGATTGATTGCACTCAGTAATTTGTTGATAGTTTGAGTGTTGTGGGAAAGATAGTTCATTGCTGCAACTATGATTTGTGGTTCAAAAGTTTAGAAACCCTTTGTTTTGTTTGAATATCTTAATGTGTTTTAATTGTTTATAATGGATTCCCTTATTGTGCGTCATTTGAAATGTTTATGTCTTTGTAGTCGGCCACTCGAGGAATATCGGGCCCTGGGTCCTGATCAGTTTTAGAAAGGAATAAAAAACTAGGCTTATTACCAAGACACAAGGATTGGGCATTCCATCTGAGAAGATATCCTCCTTATCATAAAAACTCATCCTAGAGATGTGCTACTTGAAATAGGCCAGAAAAATATATGCACTGAGAGCTGACTCGGACCATGCTAATCTATAACTGTTGCAGGAAACAAATTGTTGAAAGGAAGCTAATCTATTATTGCAGAAAACAAATGCTAAAGATAAATGAAGGAATGATAAATCTTGAAGGAAATGCTTGAAACTCAAAACCACAATGCTTCAGTTGTTCTTCCACTTTGGATGCAAGAAGTGACAGCTAACCTATTGCTTTGGCTGCAGGAATAGTTTCAACATCAGAATTGAAACAAGTTGTAGAAATGAAATATACATTAAATGAAGATAACTTTTATGGATTCCTCACCAAGTGGGACCGCTTGGATGAGTACCCCAAAACCCAATTACACAGTATGAAATTTCAACACTCCACTATTTCATTGATTCAAGAACAAAGTACAGTTGCATTCATAAAAACTAGAAAATATGGCCAAATAAAAATAAATTCTAAAAAGTACTAATGTCCTCCCTTCTCACGCAGGAGTGAGGATTTATTGAAATGAAATGAAATATAACTACTAAACTTCTCACACCATGAAAATAGGTGGAGACTTTATTGCAACTCTAGAAAATAGGAAAGAGATCATCCATTAAAATAGGAAAAGAACTGTTACAACAGACATGAAGAACATATCTAGCTTCTTTATATTTCCTATATTTCCTTAAGAACAGAATAATTTATTGACCCAATCATTTATCAGTTGTTGTCACCTTCAACTTCCCAGAACCATAACCTTTATTGCACTAGCCCTTCGTTAATCGGTTCACTTTAGGACTAGTTCTGACTGAGCATCGTACGGGCACAATACCTGGTCATTCTTCTTTACTAATCATAATCAGCATCAAGATGTTTAGAACAAAGACATCCAGGATAAAATTCAACAACAAAACACGCATACACACATTTTCATCCAAACAACTAACTACTTAAGAAAACATAATTACAGATTTGTCATATTTAGTATATATAATTCATGATCATGTATGCATGTCAAAGTCTTATAAACATATCAAATGTCTATGTGGTTGCATGCCACTTAATTTCATGAAAAGGGTAAACAGTTTTGAGAAAAAGCATAATAAAATAGGAAATAGAGTATGGAAAAAGTACTCTAGACATAGCAAAGAGGTTTAAAAAGATTGTATAAATATGCCCTATCATTGCCCCCTATGAAAGCTAGTGTCAGTCCTCAAGCACTGTAACATTATAGATCTGAGAAAGCATTTTGAAATCCCCCATTATTGTTTTTCCCCCACTGGTGCTACCAAGGAACCAATAAAAATGATTTGTTCTTTCCAGTTTGCTCCTGCGGCTAGCCTCTAACTGCTCATTTATTTCATTGTCTATGTAGCTATATAGAGGTCACAAGAGGGGAGGAGGTTGGAAAGTAAGAGGAACCCATAGCTCTGGCCTACCCTATCTACCTATGTGGATGTACCATTGAACCCTATGGATTGTAGCTCTAAAATTAATGAGGCTGTGTGGTTCAGCCTTTCGTAATGTCATAGTTAATCTGCTCCATCTCTGCATAATGCCTTCTCCTACCCTCTACCCCTCATGATATGGAATTTTTTCAAAATCCTTACAAACATGTTCTTTGAGACCTAATATCTTCTTTCTATACTCTATTTTATGAAACCCATAGGCTATTTCCAGCCAATCACAATACATTATCCTGGGTTTACCATTTTCTGGTCTCAAGGGAAGCTTTATTGCTTGTTCCCTTTCCCTATATTTCCTCAATTGTTCTCCATAATTAATTTAATTTCTTTCCCATGTCATAAGGGTTGAAAAATGTATATATCCAATGAACAATAACTAATTCCAATTGGGGTCAGATGGAACAACATAATTATGCAGGTAGGACTCACATAGAAGATTTCTAATAGAGTCAGGTGACCTATCATAAGCATCCACAAATTCTGGTGGTGAATATATTCTTGGATTAAGATCCCTAACAAATTTTATTAATTTTAACAAAAGATATTGTTGCTCAAGGCATAATGCATACACCCTTGGAGGTGGTCTACATTCCATTTTTTGAGGAATCAAGCCTGTGACTATATCTAACCTTTGTTGCAGATCTTGGACTTCTTGTTTCTGCTTATTAACTTCTTTTCTCAACTCATTCCTCTCTACTTCCCACATAGCTTTTTCATACTACATTTGTTTATAAAAATCTAGAGATAGAGATTTAAAAGTCACCTTTTTTGTTCACTTTCTGGGCCCTGCCCTTCATTTTTCTCTCCATCTCTATCCTTTGCAATACCCTGTGTTATTTCATTCTCAGACGAATATTGTCATACTATCATTTGCCAGTGGTTCTCCTATGGGATTTTCTAGAGCTTCTTCTTGTACAGCCTTAGAGGTTGTGTCCAGTGCTACTAATTCTTGTGTATGTAGTTGATCACTTATCCTTAGAGGTGTTTCTATAGTAGTTGTAGGACGCTTCTTTGAGGAATTCTTTTTCTTAGAGGCAGTAGTTGCAGGAGATGGAAACGTATCAACATTAGGTTTTCTCCTCTTGGAACCCATGGAAGTGGGTTTGAGAGTGATTACTGATTCCTTCTCAGATATTTTTACAGTCATTTTTCCTTTCCCCTTGTCTTTCTGATTGTTGCTTTGAGTTGTTTTAGGATCTTGTGATGCTAGTATCTCATGCTCAATCATTTCAGCATTACAGTTTGGACTTCTTGGTGCCCTCATTTCCTACCCTGCTTCCTCAAGGAAAGGGTTAGAAGTAGATGGCTCCTATGATGGAGCTTAAGTTTCTTCTGGAACATTACTTTTCTCCTCATTAACCATCTAATCAGGCACTGCATTGATTAATCACACTTCTTGGGCCAAAAAAAATTCCTCCCAGGTCATGGAGGACACATCTCTTAAAGACCTTTCCACCAGTAATTTGATCAACCCTTGATGGGTTACAACATTTTTCCATCCTTGTCTGACTTCTTCTAAACTTAAGTTCAATGTGGAATAAAGAAAATTAGGGACATTCACATGTCGCCCATGTCATACATGGCTAAGTAATTTGAAATGCACTGCATGTAGAAATGAGAAATCACCTTCACAAGTCAAATACTTGATAATATGGACCACCAATTGTGGATATGCCTCAGGTGTGGATAATCATTTTTCTCCTTGTTTGTTTACCTCAAGCCTTGGGTCAGTTGGAATGGTGAATTTATCCTATGCTGACCTTGCATTGTGTCCATGAGGATAAGCTTTTCCCACAGCTGGTGTTACTCCATATTGGTTTGAAGGTTGTCATTAGTAGTCACAATGCATAGTCAGTAACATGGTCAATATAGTGTAGTCTATAATGGTCACCAAGCGTAGAGTTAAATAAGTACAGTGATCACTGAGCAACAGCATTACCAAGCAGCATACACCAAGCACCGAGAGATAGTATTCACCGAGTAAACTAGAATTTACCTACAAGTTTGTAATGGCACATTATCCTAGGTAAAAAAATTATGTTGAGATGGATAATGGATTACCAAGATTGAGGATGACATTAATTATGGATGTAATCATTTATTAATTATGTTTCATATGCATAGATGATCAAGGTAAATTTTGTAAACTGATGATCTTAGGTTTTCAAAGATAGTGTAAACCCTAATTAGGTCAAACAAGTTTATATATGAATGTCAAGATGTTATTTTAAAATGTAATGATCAAAGTATGATCAATTAGTCGCCTCACTAAGGACATCTAAAGATCAGACAAAGATTTTAGCACAAGGATTTCATTGAATCATTCAGTTTATTCAGAATAGACACAAGGCTACCGTGAAGTACATAAGGTATTATCAATCACAACCAGGTGATAAACTTATTGCACTTAAAGGATCTGATATCAGCAATATTAATATTTTATTATTATGATCACAATTTCTTGTTACTCTCTAACAATTGTAACATACTCAAAATCTCTTAACAGGGTAGAATTAACCGTCTTTGCTTAAATCTCCTAACCGAGTGCACACATACATTGTGTTGTAAAATCCTTTCATGGGGTAGATCTAACAAATCTTATTGTTACTCCTAACAGGGTAAGATCACTAGAAGTGATCAATCTTTGTAAGCCCTAACAGGCTACTTTATTACTACAGTAGTGAAGCTTTGTGGGTTCCATCCCCATCGTAGTTTTTACCTTCTAACAAGGGTTTCTGTGATACCAAAATACATGTGTTATTTGTATTTGATTTTCATGAATGTATTATTGTTTTTATTACATGCATTAACATTTATGCAATGGAATTTCATGTATGGTGAAAGAAATCTACTCAGTCGATTATTACAACCTATGTTTACAAGGATTTGTTTTGAAAAGTTTTTAAGGGTGTTGATTCACCCCTCCCCTCTGAGTACACACCTTTCTATCATTCCAAAAATTTGTATTAGAGCTAGTTCTCTTATTTAGGAATTTTACTCATTGAAGAGAAAATATCTTATGATGGAAAGGTATAATCTTGACAAAACTATTGAGAATCATAAATTGCAGTTGCAGATCTATATTGAACAATTCAAAGAAGCCAAAGAGAAACTGAAAGAGTTACCAATTAAGAGAAAAGACATGGAATTTCATTGTAATGAGACTAATTATTATGAAGAAGAGATATATGACCCTTTTAATACATCTGGATCTAGATCTGGTAGCATATTTGATGCATCTAAAGGAACCATATCAGATCTATCTCAAATCAATCAACACCTTAGTGAACAAGTGAAAGAACTGTAGATCGCTCAAGAGAAAAATAGTTAGAATGGTTGAAGTCATGAACAATACAAGGCAAGCTAAATAAGAAATAAATATGGATATTGATGATAGCAGAAAAATGACTGAAAAGTTACAAGAGAAAGAATCTAAAATACTGAGACTTATCAAACATCACTTTGAGATCACCAATCAGATGGATGTCATGAGTCAGGAGTCCAACCAAGTGAACATTGAACTTGCTATAAAATTGGAAGATATTAGTGAACTAAGAGAAGAAAATGAAAAACTGAAGAATGAAGTGAATATTCAACAATAGCATAATGAGATGATTAAGAGAGTTGAAGATAGTACTAAAAGGATAGATGAATTTCTGAATAGTCAAAGGAGACTTAAAAACAATACTGGTTTAGGGTATACCAAGCATGGAGAATCATCAAATCAAGCTGAATAGAGGAATTTCTATGAAAATACAAAACCTAACAATCCCTCATGCTATCATTGTGGAAAACCAGGCCACACATCAAATTAGTGCAAAAGAAAAGCAAGAGGTATTCGTAGAACCACTCCTAAATTCAATGGTAATTGTTATAATTGTAACAAGAATGGACATAAAGTACATGAATGAAGATATAAGATGAATAAACCATAGAATAAACCCTAGATGGAAAAGTATTTTTATACTCGCAACATGCATGGTCACACATCACAAGAATACATAACTAAGATGAAACAAATATGGAAACCAAAAGGACAGGAAAATGCATATCAACTGAGAAGAGAAGGTAATGCATATACTTGGGATTATAACACTTGGGTAAATTGCATAGCATGTGGTAGGTAAGAACATATTGCAGCTAACTATATGATAAAGTGGAGAGGAAAATCTAGAAACTGGACAAATTTTGGAATGGCATGTTTGCATTGTCATAAGGTCGGTCATTTAAGTAAATATTGCAGAGACCGAGTAATAGAAATAAGTACTTTTGGAAATGGAAACACAATTGAATAAATCATGAGGATTAAGAATAAAATGTGGATGAAAGCATCCAATGAAAATGTTGGGCCAAGCACAACAGTTAGTGACACCTCATCCAATGGATCACGAGATTCCACCACCTCCACCTAAGCAATGCAAGTAAGTATGGAATTGCATTTTGCAAAGTTATATATTACATCATTTCCTTATATTCATTGAGTGAATTCCAAATTAGCATGAATTAAGATACACTATGGTATTATTTTTTTCTTAACTTGAAACTAGTTTAGTTGGTTAATCTGTAGTGAGCAAGAAATTCCAGTCGGTGAACATGTGAGAGACAATCGAGCTGATTAAGTCAATAGAGCATTTGTAGTACTCACCGAGCTGAAGTATTTTTAGTGTTAACTAAGTGATTTTTTTTTGACTGAGTGGTTGGTGAAAAGCATTTATTATGTTGATTGAGGTATTTGCTATAAATTTGTGGGAAGTGAACTCATTTGTTCACACAACAATCAAAGAGTGAAGCAAAGTGATCTAAAATGAAATTATAGCAGAGCATTTCAAGCATTTCACAGAGATTCAAGCATGTTTTGAGCAGTTGTCGAGTATATCAAGTGAGTATCTGAACTTACCGAGTTGTCTGTAACATTCATTAGAAGCCCTAAATTTGGGAAACATGATGGCATCTTCATCTCAAACCATGGAATGAAAGATTGAGAATAGAAAGAAGATAATTCTTATTAAGAATTCAACATGCACTGAACCCCACTATAAATTTCATCCAAAGGTTGTTTCACAACCCAATGACAAAGGTGCATTTTCCATAATACCGCCCAGGGTTCTTCTGGTTCAAGATGTAAGAGTGTATATACATTGCAAAATCAATGAGATAGGTGATTTTGAGCTCATCTCAACATATCAGGAGCTTTGCAACAATGGAAAACTCAAAGACAATCACAAGCATCTAGAAGTGAAAGGGTTAACCAATGCCCTACTTTTCTTGAAAGAGTTTAAAATTGAATGGATTTGCATTATGTTAAGCTGGGTAAATGATGGTAAATTATGGTTATATGAACCTATGAAGATCACAAGGGACATGATACATGCATTCATAGGGTATCCTACAACTGATAAAGCAAAATCCCCAAGGTACCCAGCCAAAACAGAGATTGAAAAGCTAATAGGAGCCGAGTGGGATGGTAGAGGTCTGAGGATCAATACTATCAGTGATCCTAAACTAAGGTTTGGAGCCTATGTCATTGCATATAAGATATTCCTATCTAGTAGACCCAACAACATCGTGTGTGATGCAGTGGACATTGCGTAGAAATTGTAAAGAAGGGTTTGCAACTCGACCTAGCCGAGTTATTGTTAAGGAAATTGGAAGAGAATATGAGGAAAAATAGGTCATCATGTTCAAACACATGTAAGTTTCATTCTTTACTGGTATGCACATTTTTCTACATGCAAAAAAAATTTCCTTCCGTCGGTAATGTAACTTGGGATAACAACCGACCAATCACTATGAAAGTTGGTGAATTCATTAAGAATCTAGGAGCAAATTTTGAACTTGTTATGGAAGATTATTTCAATAAGTTCAAAGAGAGAATGGAGAAAAGAACAAGGATACCAACCCAGTTGGTAGAGAAATATAAAGAAGATATATGTTTTGTGGTAGACACTGACACCACACTTATCAAATTAGTAGAGCCAAGAATAGAATGGCTAACCCTAATGGACTATGAAATTGATGTAGATTTAGCCTCAAAACCAATAGAGACATTACTTAATAAGCCTATAGACAAATCTTCTATGAGATTTGGTACTCATGATGAAGCTAAAACAAGGATAAAGATTGGACTTGAAGTAGAGAAGATGGGAAGAAAGAAGACCAAAATGGTAAAGACTTTGAAAAGGAAATTCAGTGTAACTGATGATGAACTTGAAAAATTAGTAGATTATACCAAGGAGCAGACTCCAGTTAGTGAAGGAGAAGATCAAGATGTCGAGGCCACAAAATCTGATGAAATACAAGAAGAGTCACCTAAGGCTAAGAAGGGAAAAGGCACAATGGCAGAGATCTCAACTAGGACAAGATCATGATCGATGATAGAAAATTTTCCACCTTTGAAGAAAGGAGTTGCTAAAATAACAAGAGTCTCACTAAAATTCACTTATCAAAAGAGGAAGTCAAAGGCCACCACCGAGCTCCCTACACTGAGAGAAAGGAAAAGGTATGTGAGAGGAAAAGATGACATTGATGAATCTGATGAAGAAGATACTGATAAATTTCATGTTGTTAAGAATAAGACCCACAAACTGTTGATGAAGTAGTTGAAGCAATAAAGTCAACTAGAAGGTTGAGTAATCCAAAGCTACACAAATATGCAAGCATGAGCATCGAGGGTCATGACAAGTTAGAAGAAGCAATCATAAGCATGTTGATAACCTATAGAAGAGTACATGTAGAATATGCTACATATATACCAAAAGAAATCTATGACAAAGTATCAACAAGATGGACATAGGCTCTGACAATAGATAAAAAAATGAGAGAAAGGTCACTCATTTTACTTATGCCTAAAAACACAGTTGCTAAAATTGATGAAGCCATGAAGACATATGCAAAGAAATTTTCAATGCAGTCAAGGGCATTCAAAATTCTTCAAGGAAAGTTAAAAGAAGTAGATTATAAGATAAATATGATATGGACTAATCTTTTGAGTCCTACCGAGAAAAAAGAGGCTATAACATCCAGAGTTAACACTGAGGGAGATCAACCGAGTCCTGATCCTATCAATTTTGAAGACACAAAGAAACCTAAGGAGGACACACAAATAGTAGACCTTACTACTGATGTTGTCAATGTCATGGATGGAATTCCTGAATTGATAACCACTTTTTGAAATGTAGACATCACAATAAATGATATAACCAAAGGTGACCCAGATGATAATGCAAAGGAAGATGAAGTAATAACTAGTGCTACTAAGAACCTCAAAGAAAAAGAAGCAACCGAAGTAGCCTGTACATTAGTACCAGGTGTATCATCTTAAAATGGAAGCACTTCCATGTTAAGAACATTTAGCCCTCCTTAGGGGGTGTTTTTTACCATCATCATATTGTCCCCTCATTTCTGCATCCTCTCCTACTTATGTGCCTGTTTAGGACCCTGATTGGGCCTCTCTAGACACTATCCATCTCATTTGGCACCCTAAACTGCAAATTGAGATTTTTGACCTCAATGTCAAAATTGACATTTATGGGTCAAGGTAGGTTAGAAACAACCTTTTTTTGACCCAAGGTCCAGATTTCATGTTTCCAGGGTTTCCGGGTATCGGGCTTCGGAAAGATTTAATTCCCGCTTCTAGGTCAGCTGTTTCGGTCTTCGGAGCAATGATTCTTAAATTATATTTAATATAGGTCATCTTCTAGGGATATATATCTAATTGGAATTTAATTCTCCTATGTAGGCCTCTATAGAAGATTGTGCCCTAGATTCATATATAAGGAGGCTTTCTCCTCTCATTTTCTAGAAGTAAGCATCAACTAAGTGAAATCTAAGCATGAAAGTTATCTACATGTTCTCAAGTTTTCAAAGTTTGACTGAGGTTTTCAATTCTTCCTCTCAAAAATTCAAGTTCTCCATTGAAGATCAAGGATTCAAGCATTCAATCCTTTGAAGGGATTTGGTTTAAGCATTCAAGATTCATCATTCAAACCCTAGATCTATCCATCATGGTGGTATAATATTCCTTCAAGATCCTTTGTGCATCCTCAAGATTCATCCATTCTCTCTTCAAGGTGGATTCCAAGCATACAATCGTGGAGATTTATAGTTTCTAATATTGATTCCCAGCTTTTATATTTACATACTTGTTTACATACAAAATATAATTGCATATTTATTGAATATCATAGCTTCATTATTAGATCTACTTCTACTACTTGCTAGCATTCTTTATTCCAATTATTGATTTCAAGGTTAATTCCTAAATCAGGGTTTGACTAAGGAAAACCCCTCCCCACCAACAATCAAACCATTTTTCTTTCAAGGATGGGTCTGGAATAGCGAGTTGGAGTGCAAGTTTGATACCCTTTTCAGAAAACTATCAGGATCTGGAAACAGATTTTCTATCAGAGATTTTAGGTCAGAATCAAAGGTTGATTCTGCCCTAGGTCAAAATTAGAAATTTTGGATCAAAGGTGACATTGACTTGAGGGTCAAAATTTGAACTGAGCCAAATCACAAAAATATTTTTGGGTTTTGTTCATCTCTTCATTTCTATTCCAGATCTGATTGTAGATTTTCCAGAAACTGAGTGCAGAACCCCAAAAAAAACATTTTTTAGATCTGTAGCATCTTGAGGTTAGTACTTTCCTACAATTCATTTAAATTAAATTTTATAATCTTCCTAAATCTATTTCACACATTCTTTTCTATAAAACAGAATCTTAGGTCTTCCTCTTTACTCTCATTTCCAATCGATTGATTCATTTATGCATTGATCCTTCCTTTGCGGTTAATCAATTTGGATCCTTCCTTTGTGTATTTAAGGTTAAAAGGAGCATCTTATCTTCCCCACACATTTCATATCTTACACTCTCAATTTTATCCCTTACATAACATTTTTATATCTTACATTTTGGTGACATCAACATCTATTTCTTATGTTACAGTTTGGTGAACCCGCGATAGACAACTCTTTCTTTTTGGTGTTAGATGCTTTGCCTCTTTTCCTTAGAGACTACCTTTTTCATACATACTGAATTAGTTTTATTTTATGATCTTGCATTTTAAAATACAAGAAAATCTACATACTCATAAAAATATAAAAACATTTCTTGCATTTCATTCACTATGAGAATCTTTAAGATGCTTTGGTGTATGGTTATTTTCCTCATTAGTCTTCTTTTAGCATCTCTTTATATTACTTATGATGTTTATGAAAGTATCATCCATTTCATCATGTTTTTCACTCTTCATGTTTCACTTGCTTATGCTATTATGAGATTAACTAATACTAGCCTTCCCACTTTCAAAACTTTCATCAAAGATTTGTGTATTGGACTTATTGCTCTTTTGGATTATGTGAAGAATTGGGTAGATGACCCCATTTACTAATC
>MU225537.1:809682-830031 GCA_018584345.1 Thuja plicata
AGATTTGTGTATTGGACTTATTGCTCTTTTGGATTATGTGAAGAATTGGGTAGATGACCCCATTTACTAATCTTTCTAATCCTAATCCTATCATCCCTAATCTAGTTCCTAATCCTCCTAATCCTCACCCTATCCTTCCTAATCCAATTCCTAATATTCATAATCCTATTTCTCCATCTTCTATCCCTAGTTCTTCCCACACTTATGATGGGGCACAAACTAGGGTGTATGATGCAAATGTGCGAGAATTCTTTCATTTACCTTCCCCTTCTTATCTGATTCATGATGATATTAAAGGGAATAACAAATAAACTTCTTCTAAACCTATCGTTCCACCATACACAACATTTTCTCATGACCACCATAATCAATCACCTCCTATAGAAGCTTTGAAAGATATGTACACTATCGGATACACTATGGTGGATAAACAAGGCTATATGTGTTTAGGGCTCAGAGTTAATGAACATGGCATTAAAAACCTGAGTCATTCATCCCCTAAACAAGATATGCATGGTATAGTTTCCCTGCCTTCTCAAATCAAGGTGGTTGATCTTAACGATCGCCATCCTCTTCATGTTCTTCTTCCAACACCTTCCTTAGATCACCTTGATACTCCTCAATATGTGGCTAAGAAAGTGTATTTCCAGTTAATGAATTCTAAGAAAGAAATCTTTAAACCTATGCCAAAAAATGCTCTCTCTAAATACAAACGCCCTTTCCACTACAGTAATACACATTTACTTGCTGATTGTGTGCATTTCAAGCTATATGTTAGAGAAAGAGTTGCTCTAGGAATTATATCTCATTCCCATGCAGTATTACGATTTCTTTGTAATTTTGATATAGGGCATTCCCCTCGTTCTTCTATAAATTAGACCATTTTTATCCTCTTGTCTCTTAAATGGGGGCCAAGAGGTATTTCCTTCTAATCTTCTAGGATCTATTATGCTCTTATCATGTTTTTTTTTTTGAGCTTAATTAGTTATTCTTTCTATATTCTATCCCTATGATTTTGTATTACATACTTTCTTCACTCATAATCATTCATGATATCTTTTCTAGGACATTTATTTTTTAAAGATATATCTTTGTCACAAACATCTCTTGATATAATTTAGTATATCCCTTGCTTTCATTCCTGGGGGGCAAGGTATTTTCCTTCTTCCTCTATCTAAGGATTTACTTTTCTTAGCTTAGTGGCATTTCTTTATTCTACAATATTATTTCCTTATAAAGATTTATGTTTTGAGCTATGGATACCCTCTTGTATGAGAGGTGATTTTCCTAGGTCACCACCTCTTCATTATTTTGCAAATTATATTTTTTATAAACTCTTGACCTTGCTTTGGGTTAGAGTTTGATTCCTTCATTCAAATATTCCACTTCCTCTTGATTACAGGGGGCTTGATGAGTGAATCTCTGGTCCCTCTTTTCTTTTCTTTTGGAAGATGATATTTTATCCTAAGAACTCCTCCATGGTGGGGGTCTTGCTGATAAGATCTCTTCCTCTTTGAGGATCATTTTTCCATATGTCACATATCCATTTCACAATTATCTATTATCTTAGATGTAAGGCTTAATACTCTTCGCTAAGATTATAGTGTACATCATTGTCAAACTAGATATCTCATTACCTTGTGAAGTAAGTATCCTCTCTCTCTTCCTTATCATGCCTAGTGGGTAGTCATGATAAGGAGGGGGGAATATATAGGGTCTCCCTTATACTATAGTTTACATTTTCCATCATGCTAAATCCTCAGAAGGTAATGTACATAAGTTGCTAAATCCTGAAGAGACACGCATTTTTTATTTATTTATTTATTTTGCTAAATCCTCAAAAGGTAACGCACATAAGTTGCTAAATCCAAAAGAGATACGCATTTTCCAATATGCTAAATCCTTGGAAGGTAACGCACATAAGTTTCTAAATCCTAAAAAGACACACATTTTATATTCCATAGTGATACAAAAATGTGGATCTATGGGTATTCCAAAAGCCATCAGAAGACGCATTACAATTACAAAGCACAGATGGGTGAACCTGTTGGGCTCTCCCTCCTTGGTGATTCATGGTAAGGTGGGAATCTTACTAGGCGAGGTAATCACTTTCTCTTTCCTCCCTTTTCCTTTCATGTTAGTAGGATTAGATCATGAAGCTATGTTATCTATAGTGTTTCTCTTGTCTTGCTTATGTAGTTGTGTATGCTTTCTATGATTAATTTCTCTTTTCTTTCATACCTTTATGAATGTATTTTGAGTTATAATCCTTGGTCTGGGGGCTCATTTCCTTGACTAAGTTATGTTCTACCTCATTGCGATCCACCAAAGTCTTTTTTCTAACTTTACCGTGAGTATGTTCGATTTCCATACTCCTGCTAAAGTGGGGGCTTAATGTATCATCTTAAAATGGAATCACTTCCATGTTAATAAATTTTAGCCCTCATTAGGATTTTTTTTTACCATCATCATATTTTCCCCTCATTTATGCATCCTCTACTACTTTTGTGCCTATTTAGGACCCTAATTGGGCCTCTCTGGACATTATTCATCTCATTTGGCACCCTAAACTGCAAATTGATATTTTTGACCTCAAATCAACCTTTCTAGGTCAAGGTCAACCTCAGTATTGACCTAGGTTAGAATCAACCTTTTTCTGACCCAAGGTCCAGATTTCATGTTTCCAGGGTTTTCGGGTATCGAGCTTCGAAAAGATTTAATTCCCGCTTCCGAGTCGGCTATTTCGGTCCTCAGAGCAATGATTCTTAAATTATATTTAATATAGGTCCTCTTATAGAGATATAGGTCTAATTGGAATTTAATTCTCCTATGTAGGCCTCTCTAGAAGATTATGCCCTAGATTCATATATAAGGAAGCTTTCTCCTCTAATTTTCTAGAAGAAGTAAGTAAGCATCAACTAAGTGAAATCTAAGCATGAAAGTTATCTACATGTTCTCAAGTTTTCAAATTTCAACCAAGGTTTTCATTTCTTCCTCTCAATAATTCAAGTTCTCCATTGAAGATCAAGGATTCAAGCATTCAAGCCTTTGAAGGGATTTGGTTCAAGCATTCAAGATTCATCATTCAAACCCTAGATCTATCCATCCTGGTGGTGTGATCTTCCTTCAAGATCCTTTGTGCATCCTCAAGATTCATTCATTCTCTCTTCAAGGTGGATTCCAAGCATACAATCATGGAGTTTTATGGTTTCTAATATTGAGTCCAATTCTTATTTACATACTTATTTACATTTGAAATACAATTGCATATCTATTGAATATCATAGCTGCATTATTAGATCTACTTCTACTACTTGCTAGCATTCTTTATTTCAATTATTGATTTCAAGGTTAATTCATAAATCAGGGTTTGACTAAGGAAAACCCCTCCCCACCAAAAAACAAACCATTTTTCTTGCAAGTACAGGTTTGGAACAGCGAGTTGGAGTGCAAATTTAGAAACTCCTTTTGGAAAACTATCAGGATCTGGAAATAGATTTTCTGTCAGAGATTTTAGGTCAAAATTGGAGGTCAATTCTGCCCTAGGTCAGAATCAAAAATTTTGGGTCAAAGGTGACATTAACTTGAGGGTCAAAATCATAACTGAGCTAGATCAAAAAAAAAAATTTGGGTTTTTTTCATCTCTGTGCTTCTATTTCAGATCCGGTTGCAGATTTTCTAGAAACTGAGTGAAGACCCCCAAAAGCAACATTTTTCAGAACTGTAGCGTCTTGAGGTTAGTACTTCCTTGCAATTTATTTCAATTAAATTTTTTAATCTTCCTAAATCTATTTCACACATTCTTTTCTATAAAACAGAATCTTAGGTCTTCCTCTTTACTCTCATTTCCAATCGATTGATTCATTTATGCATTGATCCTTCCATTGGGGTTAATCAATTTGGATCCTTCCTTTGTGTATTTAAGGTTAAAAGGAACCTCTTATCTTCCCCACACATTTCATATCTTACACTCTCAATTTTATCCCTTACATAACATTTTTATATCTTACATTTTGGTGACATCAACATCTATTTCTTATGTTACAGTTTGGTGAACTCGCAATAGACAACTCTTTCTTTTTGGTGTTAGATGCTTTGCCTCTTTTCCATAGAGACTAGCTTTTTCATACATACTAAATTAGTTTTATTTTATGATCTTGCATTTTAAAATACAAGAAAATATACATACTCATAAAAATATAAAAACATTTCTTGCATTTCATTCACTATGAGAATCTTTAAGATGCTTTGGTGTATGGTTATTTTCCTCATTATTCTTCTTTTAGCATCTCTTTATATTACTTATGATGTTTATGAAAGTATCATCCATTTCATCATGTTTTTCACTCTTCATGTTTCACTTGTTCATGCTATTATGAGATTAACTAATACTAGCCTTCCCACTTTCAAAACTTTCATCAAAGATTTGTGTATTGGACTTATTGCTCTTTTGGATTATGTGAAGAATTGGGTAGATGACCCCATTTACTAATCTTTCTAATCCTAATCCTATCATCCCTAATCTAGTTCCTAATCCTCCTAATCCTCATCCTATCCTTCCTAATCCAATTCCTTATATTCATACTCTTATTTCTCCATCTTTTATCCCTAGTTCTTCCCACACTTATGATGGGGCGCAAACTAGGGTGTATGATGCAAATGTGCGAGAATTCTTTCATTTACCTTCCCCTTCTTATCTGATTCATGATGATATTAAAGGGAATAACAAAGAAACTTCTTCTAAACCTATCGTTCCACCATACACAACATTTTCTCATGGCCACCATAATCAATCACCTCCTGTAGAAGCTTTGCAAGATATGTACACTACCAGATACACTATGGTGGATAAACAAGGCTATACGTGTTTAGGGCTCGGAGTTAATGAACATGGCATTAAAAACCTGATTCATTCATCCCCTAAACAAGATATGCATGGTATATTTTCCCCGCCTTCTCAAATCAAGGTGGTTGATCTTAACTATCGCCATCCTCTTCATGTTCTTCTTCCAACACCTTCCTTAGATCACCCTGATACTCCTCAAGATGTGGCTAAGAAAGTGTATGTCCAGTTAAAGAATTCTAAGAAAGAAATCTTTAAACCTATGCTGAAAAATGCTCTCTCTAAATACAAATGTCCTTTCCACTACAGTAATACACATTTACTTGCTGATTGTGTGCATTTCAAGATTTATGTTAGAAAAAGAGCTTCTCTAGGAATTATATCTCATTCCCATGCAGTATTACAATTTCTTCATAATTTTGATATAGGGAATTCCCCTCATTCTTCTATAAATTAGACTATTTTTATCCTCTTGTCTCTTAAATGGGGGGCAAGAGGTATTTCCCTCTAATCTTCAAGGATCCATTATGCTCTTAGCATGTTTTTTTTTTTTAGCTTAATCAATTATTCTTTTCTATAAAACAGAATCTTAGGTCTTCCTCTTTACTCTCATTTCCAATCAATTGATTCATTTATGCATTGATCCTTCCTTTGGGGTTAATCAATTTGGATTCTTCCTTTATGTATTTGAGGTTAAAATGAACATCTTATCTTCCCCACACATTTCATATCTTACACTCTCAATTTTATCCCTTACATAACATTTTTTATATATTACATTTTAGTGGCATCAACATCTATTTCTTATGTTACACCAGGTAATCTTCCTATACTGGTCCAAGAAATTGATATTTTAAATGAAGCATAATATGAAACCAAGACATTCTAGCATGTCACAGATACACAAGAAGATAAGGGTGATGAAACTAGTCAGGAGACCGAGCATAGTGGAGCTACTACACAGGGTGATACACCAAAAGAAACCATTGATGCAGAAGATAAGGGTGAAGGTAATATAGAGACAATGGTAGACACTTCTACCACTAACACCAGGTCAGTAACTGAGCCACACAAATAATTCATCACACCCACCGAGCCACCAAAGAAAAATACTGAACACAACACTCAACTCTTATTCACACAATATCTTGCCTACATTCTACATGAGAAGAAAGGGTCCACTCACACTTGATGAGATAATTGACATCCTTGAATGTGACCCAAGGACACTTGATCCTGAATCCCTGAGAAAATTTGTAGAACTTTGCACCTGAAAAGTAGCTCAAGAATAGGTGAGGGTAGAACATAGGAACTCACGGGTGTTAGAAGCAGCCAAGGAGATATTGATGTAGGTTGTTCCCGATGTAAACATAGATGAATTAGGCCCAATCATTGATCAACTTGCACTGCTCACCAAGGCAATAAATGGTCCAAATATTGATGTTGAGCAGATGATAGAAGAATTAACCGAGTAGGAGATTCAGTACAAGCTTACTAAAAAGATCAGCCAGGAAGTGGCAGTGAACAAGGAAAAACTTTCAGAGATTGTAACAACCCTAGAAAGTATTATTTCTCAAGTACTCACAATTCTTTAGAAGTTATGCACTCTAGATCACTTCACTATCATGATTAGTGAAAGGATACAGAAATTAGATAATGATCTAAAGGATAGTGCCAGTCATCTCACAATTGAGAAATATGCATTTCAAATGCATTAATCTAAGGTTATACACAACCATCAGTTGAGACTCAAATTGAAGAAGGAAGAGAACAGGATAAGATAAGAGGTAATCAAGCTTCAGTTCATGTTACTACCACATTTAACATTGATGTAGAAGCATGTAACAGAGGAAAAATCTTTGATTTCCACCCTTGAGATATCATTCACTGAGAATATATATTATATGAATGCTCAACTAAACTTGGGGCAGTTGACCCTTGAGCATTTAAAGGAAGAATGAGAGAAACTAATGGAAAATCTCCAGAAGACCCATCAAAACATTTTTGACAAGTTGTAAGATATTTATTTTTGTCATTAATTTCAAAAAAGGGGGAAAATATATGTAAATGGGGAAAACATATGTGTATTTATGTACATACCAAGAGCATGTACAAATGGGGATTCACGATGTATGAGTTACTAGGTGTACATATAAAGTTTTTGATACTAATGCCAAAGGGGGAGAATGTTACTCCATATTGGTTAGAAGGTTGTCATTATTATTAGCAATGCACAGTCAGTAACTGAGTATAGTGATCACCGAGAAATAGCTTTATCGATCAGCATACACTGAGCACTGAGAGACAATATTCATGGATTAAACCAGAAGTTACCGAGAGTAGTATTCACCAATTAAACCATACGTTACCAAGAAACAGTAATAGTCACCAAGCGCAGAGTTAACCGAGTACAGTGATCATAGAGAAACAAAATTACTGATCAGCATACACTGAGCACCGAGAGACTATATTTACCAATTAAACCATAAGTTACCTACAAGTTTATAATGGCACATTATCCTAGGTAACAACTTTTTGCCATGTTGGATAACAGAGTACCAAGATCGAGGAGGATGTTAATTATAGATGTAATCATTTATTGATTATGTTTCATATGTATAGATGATCAAGGTAAATTTTGTAAACCCTTGATCTTAGGTTTTATAAGATAGTATAAACCCTAATTAGGTCAAATAGTTTGATATATGAATGTCAAGATGTTATTTTGAAATGTAATGATCGAAGTATGATCAAGTAGTTGCCGCACTAAGGACATATGAAGATTAGACAAGGGTTTTAGCACAAGGATTTCATTGAATCATTCAGTTTATTCATAACAGAAACAAGGCTACCATGCAGTACATAAGGTATTATCATCACAGCCAGGTGATAAACTTATTTCACTTAAAGGATCTGATATCAGCAATATTGAGATTGTATTATTTAGATCATAATTTATTGTTACTTTGTAACAATTGTAATGCACTCAAAATCTCTTAACAGAGTAGAATTAACCATCTTTGCTTAAATCTCCTAACCGAGTGCACACATACATTGTGTTGTAAAATCCTTTCATGAGGTAGATCTAAAAAATCTTATTGTTACTCCTAACAGGGTCAAATCACCAGAAGTGATCAATCTTTTTAACCCCTAACAGGCTACTTTATTACTGCAGTAGTGAAGCTTTTTGGGTTCCATCCCCACCATAGTTTTTACCTTCTAACAAGGGTTTCTACGATACCAAAATACATGTGTTATGTGTATTTGAGTTTCATGAATGTTTTATTGTTTTGATTACAGGCATTTACATTTATGCAATGGAATTTCATGTATGGTGAAAGAAATCTACCTAGTCTATTATTACAGTCTATGTTTACAAGGATTTGTTTTGAAAAAAAATTTAAGGGTACTGATTCACCCCTCCCCTCTTATTACACACATTTGTATCATTCAAACAAGTTAGTAGTCCTAAAACTTTAGCAATCTGTGCTTCTGTAGAGACTACCCTTAGGCCCTTTACTTGGGCCTCTCCATTGTTCAAATTTCTAAGAAACGCTAGGGTTGTCTCATCATTATAGCCATTTAACTAAAGAAAATATGTTATCCACCCTACATTATTGAATATTTGCATGCTCGCATGGTCTTGCAACAAAGATGAGTGATCAAATGGTTCATGTCGTATAGGTAGTCTGCCCATTCTGAGAAATACCCAACCCTGCCAATGTTGATTTGTTTCCAAAATATGCCACCTTCTACCTCTAATCTATTGGAAATCAACTATTTGGAATAATTTTTCTATTTGAGCTTCAAATTTTACACACAATATTTATCAAAGAGGGTATTCACAAAGTTAAACTGTTGATTTCAAAATCATAGAGATAACATCTAGGGTTCTTGGAATGATTTAAACAAGGATGGAAAAATAAGAAAGCTTCTCATGTGAGGATTGTAACATCAACTCAAAAAATGGCTCAAATGGTTGCAGAGTTTAAATGAAAAAGGACATCATTTCAAACAATCATGACAGGGAAAAGGAATAATCAATTAATGACGATTAGCTATCTATCAGTGCATTTAATATCTCTACCCCCTACAAAAAATGTAGCAGGTTTTCACACATACAGAATGGAAGGACAATGACGTTAGAATGAATGTTATTTAATAAATATAAGTAAATCATTATCATGTAAAAATAAGTAAGCTAAGTGGCTAATAAATATACATGTGTACCTGGAAGTTATTACCATTGAATGTGCTTCAAGTTCGGAAAGATTTTCTGATGTCCGTTGAAAAAGGTAGATCTCAAAGCAAGAATGGCATGCATAAAGGAGTAACATGGAAGAGTAACGACGTGAAGTGGAATGAAATGTATTTATTATGGAAAGGAGTGGTTTCTTAGAGAAAAGGAAACTTTATTATGAATAACATGACGTATGTGGGTTTAGATAGAAGAACAAAGTGGAAGGATATTCCCTTCGGCTACAAGAGGTGTCTTGTCAGAAGGAGAATCAAATTGTTGTAGGAACTCAGCCTTTGTGGATGGTTTATGGTATAGATGGATTCTATGACCATTTACCAATTTCTTGAAGTGCACAAGGTCTATTTTTTTTAATTGAACAACACCATTTTCAAAAACTTGTTCTATTTCATAAGGCCCAAGCCAATGGGATGTCAGCTTACCTTGGGTTTCCTGGAAGCCTGAATCATAGAGCATTGCCCAGTCACCTAAAGAAAACCTTTTGTTCTGTATGTGTGAATCATTCTACTTCTTTTGTTGCAATTTAATAACCTCAATTTTATGTAGGGAATCCTTCCACATCTCATCAAGAGAATTAAGTTGTAGGAGCCTCTCCCTTTGGACTGTAGGAAGAACGATGTCCAAATCTAGTGTTGTGTGTAAGTTTTTGTGCTCAAAATTGATGGGCATCATGGTGGACTTCCCATACACTAGTTCGAAAGGTGTGAACCCTATTGTTGTCATCCAAGTTGTTCTGTACACCCAAACATCTTCTTGAAGTATGCTTCTCAAATATCTCTTGTGTATCTACACTATTTTTGTTGGGATGGACTCAATTTCTCTGTTGGTAATTTCTACTTATTTGTTAACCTGAGGATGGTATAGTTTTGACTTCTTGTGGTCAATGTTGTACTTGTTCATCAATGTAGTAATCAAGGTAGATTTGAATTGTGTACCTTGATCTGTGACTAGCTCCCTTGGAACACTATACCTTGTGAAGATTTTCCCATACAGGAACTCGACCACTATGTTATCTCTGGCATGTTTCATTGCAAAGACCTCCACCCACTTAATAAAATACTTTGCGAAAACTAGTATATAATAATTATCATTGGATGGAGGATAGATTGGTCCTACAAAATCCAAGCCCAATTTGTCAGAAGGAGTGACCACCACTTGAGGGCTTAGAGGAATTTTACTAGACTTTGTAGGTCTGTCCATTCTTTGACATCTATCACATTTTCTAGTGTATTTTGTTGCATCTTTGTATAAAGTGGGCCAGTAGTAACCTATTGTGAGCACTTTCATTATTGTTCTCTTTGATGCAAAGTGACCTCTATGTGGCTCATCATGAAAATCATGAAGAATTTCATAAGTTTCATCCTCCCTTACACATCTTCTCATGACCTGATTAGGACCAATATAAAATAGACAAGTTGTAATCCAAGAGAAATTGAAATTTTTCTCTATTAAAAGAATCTTTTCTTTTGAGGAAAAATATGGAGGTACCTTGTTGGAGACCAAATAATTGGTAATGTATGCATACCAGGGAGTTTTAGCCAATATGGAAAACAAGTGTTCATTAGGAAAACTATCACCATTGACTTGAGAATCATCAGCGTTCTATAACCTTGACAGGAAATCAATAACTACATAGCTTGGCCAGGTTTATCAACTATAGTGATATCAAATTCTTGTAGAAATAAAATCCATCTAGCTAACCTCCCTATGATAGTAGGTTTATTGGCCAAATACTTAATGGATGCATGATCAGTGTGTACATAGATCGTATATCCAGTGATATAACGATGAAATTTGTTGAGGGCATAGATGACAACCAAGAGTTCTTTTTTTGTGACTGTGTAATTTAGTTTAGGTCCCTATAAATTCTTGTTGATAAAGTAGATTGCATGCTCAATAGTATCCTCTTTCTTCCCTAGAACAACCCCCAAAACATAATCAAAAGCATCTGTATGAATATAAAATGGTAGGGACCGATTTGGGCCCCTTAAAATAGGTTCCTGAGTAAGAAATGACTTAAGCTATAGGAACGAGTCATCACAAGTTGAATTCCATAGAAGCTCATAATCCTTTGTGAGAAGGGAATACATTGGGCCCTTCATTTTTCTAAAATCCTTGATGAATCTTCTATAATAGTCAGCATGCCCCAAGAAACTTCTGACATCTTTATGTTTTTTTGGTATGGCCAGGTTCATGATAAATTTTATCCTAGCAGGGTTAGCCTGAATACGAGCAGCAGAGATATAATGTCTAAGAACTACCCCCTCTTGCATCATCATAAATAATTTTTCACTATTCAGGGATAGATTTTGCACCTCACATCATTTCAAAACTCTTCCAAGATTAGACAAAGCTTCCTCATAGGTTTCCCCATAGGTTGTGAAATCATCCATGTAAATCTCCATGCAGTCATCAGAAATATCAGTAAATATACTAATGACTTCCCTTTAAAATATTGTTGGGGTGTTGCAAAGACCAAGGGAGGGACATAATAGGCAAAGGTTCCCCATGGAAAGGAGAAGGTAGTATTTTTTTGGAATTCAAGAAGAATCCTAATTTGATTATACCCACTATACCCATCAAGGAATGAGAAATACTTTTTGCCTACCAAGGAGTCTAGCACTTGATCTATGAATGGTAAAGGGAAGTGGTCCTTTTTGGTAGCATTATTGAGTTCTCTGTAATCTACACGTACCCTCCACTTGCCTCCTTTCTTGGGAATTATCACTAATGGAGAAACCAACTAATTTTCTGAGATAGGGTAGATAAAACTAGCACTTGGTAGTTATTGTAATTCAGTTTTCACTATCTCTCTTAAAGAAGGATTAACATGCCTTTGGAACTATCTAACAAGGGATTTATCCTCTTTTAGATATATCCGATGTGTACACAACTTAGGATCTAAACCATTCATATCTCCATAATCCCATGCAAATTCTTTAGGATGGTCTTCTAGGAGTTTGGAAAGGGAGGTTTGTTGTTGAGGAGTGAGTTGATTGTTTATGTGCAAGGAGTGTCTTGGGGAGACCTCTAATTGTTTGGTCAGCTCTACTATCGAAGCATCAGTGAATGAGGGTACTTGAATTTCATGTGGAAGAAATTGGTGGTAAAGTTGTTTGACTGCAGGAGATGGGGATAACTCACAATCAGGATATAAAGGTTGCAGGGAGTAGTGATGGAAAGAGGAATAGTCCAAAGAGTGTAAACTCAATCCATACTGATTATGCATGATATTTTTGATCATGGTATCTTCTTCTTGAAGCTATAGGAAAGGGTCTCTTTTTAACATCATTAACTAAGCCACTGAATTTACTACCTCAAAATCCTCCCCTATGTTTGGCCAAATTGGTGTGGAAAACTCAATTTGCGGCTAGGCAGGTGGATATAAGGCTAGCTTTTTAGTAGAATGACCATCAGAGATAGTCATATCTCCTGAGTGACAACCTATTTAAGTATCTATGGTGGCTAACCAGGGCCTGCCTAGAATAATTAGATATCCCCCTAAGGTATCTTTGGGTGAAAGTATCATGAATTCAGTAGCGTGCGACCAAGATTCTAAGGTTACAACAATATCTTCTACCATCTCAACAGGCTTGACTGTGGAACTGTCTACAAGCTACAGTATAGTAAGTGTAGTCTGGAGGTTGGAAATTCTAAGTTGCTGCATAATATCCTTGGTAATAACATTGATAGCCACTCCTAAGTCAATCAAGGCATTATTTATGGTTGTCCCATTAATAACAACCTCGACAACTGGGCTCCCAGGGTCTGAATATTTTGGGACAACCACTTTGCCAAGCATTATGTTTGCAACTTTGCCTAAGACATGAATAGTCTAGGGATCCTTTCTTTTCTGGCTAAGTTTCTTGAAATAGGCTTCCTCAATGGCTTTTTAATAGGTAGGCACATCCTTGATTACTTGAAATAATGGTATTTTAGCACTAATGTTTTTAAGTTGATCAAGAATGTCAAAAGTTGCATCTTCAACATGCTTGGGCTTTTTAGCTTGCAGACTCTATGGAAAATTAGGAGATGTTGGCTAAACTTTATCAGGTGGTATAGTTGAGCTTGCTAGAGTATTAGAGGATTCATTTGGGTGGTCTAGTTCTTCTGAGGATATATATATTATAACATGCGGATTTGGAGCAAGTAGTGTAGTAACATATCACAAATTGATATCATTAATATTTATAGCATAGGCAGGGTATTAGGTAGGGTCTATTGCATAGAAATTATTTTTCTAGGCCAGAGGTCTATTGTTATGATTTGGTTGAGGTTGGGTAGGAAGATGATTAGGCCTTGGAGGTGTAGAAGTGGCTACAAAAGGTGGAAAAAGTGCATGTTGTGGCAGCTAAAGAATTGGTTGCAGGAATCCTTGTAGCTGATTTGGTCATTGCTAACCTCCTTGCCATTGTTTATTCTTCTACCAATTACCTTGTGGTGACTTCCATGCCCCTTTGGGTTGTTTCCAATGATGGTTTGGGAAATTTTTTCATTGAGGTTGAGGGTTATTCCAAGGAGGGTACTGATAATTTACATGAGGTTGTCATTGATTACTATAAAATGGACCACTAAATGTCAGAGGATCCTGAGGCATACCTTATCATTGAGACCATGGTATTCATTGTGCAACAAATAATACATTTTCATCCTCTTCCTCAACTTGCTTGAAATCAATGGGCAGCTGAGCAACCTCCAGATTAGCAACCAGCTTACACCTGCAATCTCGCTTCTTCTGTCGGCAATGGAAGTAGAATTTAGCCAAAATAGCTTCATCTTATTTATTTTTTTCTTTTCTTGCAAATTATCTAGCTGATTTTCCATTTTTTTATATAATATCATGCTTAAATTCAGACAGGAGATGTGTTATCTTTGTCCGAGAGGCTCCAGCACCATTTGGTTTTCCTGTAGTAAACCTATATCCTCGGCCTTTTTTAGTAGTAACTATGGAGTAATTAAGGTAGATATTTTTAATATCATCCCATGTGGATTGGGTGATATCCACTCCTGCCATCAGGTCCAAAGCTTATGTGCATCCTTCTTTAATAGCCCTCAGAAAGAGTAACTTTGGGGACTCTTGGTTGAGTTGATGTTGAGTGTTATTTTGTAGGATAAACAAGAACCTTGACACATAATATTCAATACTTTAATCTTCCTTTTGTATCATCTTAAAAATATCATCTCCCCTCATGTCATTTCCTCTGTAGTACTCTTTATATTTAGTCAAGAAGGCATTCTTCATTTCATCCCAATCATGGAAGACATCAAGGCTTAGACCCATAAACCATCGCAAAGAAAACTCCTTAAGAGTTGAAAGAAATAATTTAAGCCTATGGGGATCCATGGTATATCATAACTATGATAGAGGATACCAAACTCAAATAGAAATGTATCTAGGTCCTTTGTAACTAGGCCATAGAATTTGGGAAGAGTCAAAGATGAAATATTCTTGAGGTTATTATTGTCGCATTGATCAGTAATGGGAAATGGAAAAGTGGGAGTTTTTTCCATCATAGGTGGACCTTGAGGTAGATTTTAAGGTTGATAGATGACTAAATCCAATGATTCCTCTCCTTCTTGATGATCAGGGTATTGAATTTGTAGATTGGCCAAGGCTTCAGCGAAATGGTTAAGCTCAAATGGTTCTTCAAGGGGATAAAATCCTAAGGGTTCACCTTGAGAGGAGGAGGAGGATGATGATATAGGAAGGTTTACAATAGAATCAAGAAATGGACCCTCCTCTTCTTCTTCTAGTGCAAAAATTTATCGTAACTAGTTGTTGGGGTAATTTGGCAGGTATCTTCCTAGAGAATCTCTTCTTCTGTGCGTACAGCTAGAGTGGAGTTTTGCAGAATTTGTGTGAGAAATTTCTAGGAGTGGGATCTACTTCAGTTAAAATAGGAAATGAAAAACTAAACTAAGGCAAATTCTACAAATGGCTGAGTTAGAACTTGGCTCGACACTGTCCCCGGTAACGGTGCCAAAAATAATTGGTTTTGGAAAGGAATAAAAAACTAGGCTTATTACCAAGACTCAGGGATTGGGCATCATATCTAAGAAAATATCCTCCTTATCATAAAAACTCATTTAATTATCAACCTAGGGATGTGCTACTTGAAAAAGGCCAGCAAAATATATGCACCGAAAGCTGACTCAGACCATGCTAATCTATAACTGCTGTAGGAAACAAATTGTTGAAAGGAAGCTAATATAGTGTTGTAGGAAACAAATGATTTGAAAGATAAATGTAGGAATGATAAATCTTGATTAAGGAAATGCATGAAACTCCAAACCACAATGCTTTGGCTATTATGCCACTTTGGTTGTAGGAAGCAATAACTAACCTGCTGCTTTGGCTGCGGGAACAATTTCAACACCAGAATTAAAACAAAAGGTTGCAAAAATGAAATATACAGGAAATGAAGCTAACTATTATGGATTCCTCATGAAGTGGCCCCCCTTGGATGAGTAATCCAAAACTCAATTACACAATATGAACTTTCAACACTCCACTATTTCATTGATTTAAGAATAAAGTACATTAGTATTCATAAAAATTGGAAAATATGACAGAATGAAAATAACTTTTAAAAACTACTAATGCCCTCCCTTCTCATGAAGGAGTGAGGATTTATTTAAAGGAAAGGAAATCTAACTACTAAACTTCTCATACCATGAAAAGAAGAGGAGACTTTATTGCAACTCTAGAAAATAGGAAAAAAACTGTTACACCAGGCACGAAGAGCAGATCTAGCTTCTTTTTGTTTCCTAGATTTCATTAAGAAAAAAACAACTTCTTGACCTAATCATTGCTCGGTTTTTTCCACCTTCATCTTCCTATAACCGTAATCTTTATTTCACTATCCCTTCATCGATCAGTTCGCTACAGGACCAGGTCTGACTGACCAGCGCACCGGCGCAATACCTGGTCATTCTTCTTTACTAATCATGATATGCATAAAGATGTTTAGAACAAAGACATCCAAGATAAAATTCAACAAAATACGCATACACACATTTTCATCCAAGCAGCTAACTACTTATGAAATCATATTTATAGATTTTTCATATTTAGTATATAGCATTCATGGTCATTTTTTCATGTCAAAGTCTTATAAACATATCAAATGATGATGTGGCTGCATATCACTTAATTTCATGAAAATGGTAACCAGTTTCAATAAAATCATAATAAAATAGGAAATAGAGTATGGAAAAAAATATTCTAGACACACCAACAAGGTTTAAAAAGAGGACATAAATATGTCCTATCAGGTCTCCATAGTTCACATGGTTTAAGTCCTTATTATCTTCCATGTATGTTACTTTTTTATTGTTGGCAAGATGTTCATGTCTTGAATCTTTTCTACTCCTAATCACATGGTTAAAAATTTTATAAGATCAACGAATCCCTGAGGACTCGTCAATTAAGCCTTGTATCAATCACCTGCTTCAAAAAGTCTTCATTGTTGGTAAGTGTTGGTAAATAGATTTTTCTCCTTCGCCTTAACTCCAAAGTACCCAAATATTGAAGAAATAATCAAATACAACAGTTGGGAAATGTAAATGAATAACTAATTTGCCTATGAATTTGAAGGTACATCTCCCTTAAATGAATGATTTTCAATGAATATGAATCTTTCCTAATCTAACAGGGGTATGTTCTTAACCTGAGAACAGAAGAGGAAAACCAAGCTAGGCCTAGATAGGAACTAGCTCAGGAAAATTAAATTCAACTAAATCTATCCAATCTGAAGATCTCAATAATCATACAAGCTCTAAAGACTGGTAATGTAGTGACAGATAATGAAGATACAAATGTAAAACTAGGGATTAATGACAAAGTAACAATGAGTCGATCTATTTCCAAGGAGCACCTCCCAAACATAGATTAACACTATATTCCCCTCAGGTTAACTGTATCAAATCATAATACAAAACTTTGGTTCAATCATAAACTGTAAATATAATTTCAAGGAAACATCCAAATTAGTAGAAAGATAAATGCAATGCAATGGAACAGTTAAAACAATGGTATTCAGAAATAAATAAATTTGACTTACCAAAATGTCATTCTTCACACCAAAATTTATCCGACCTTTGTATTGATTTGTAAAGTACATTTAGAGTTCTAGAGTTGGACCGTTACAAGAAGGGTAATCGAAACGGTTCCACTTCTCTAATCATAAATGATAAACAAAAGTTTATCCATTACAACAAATATCAAAATTTAGTACAAGAGGGAATCTATCTATGCTTACATTTTCTTCCCCTTGTCTAATTTAGCCCTATAAGTCATGACAGCTATAATGATTGGGATGTGCTCTTTGTGCTATTGATATGGACATTAGTATATCTGATGAGCCATCTGGAATGTTCTTTCACCAGGCTCTTGATCACATCCATCTAATCTTTCAGTTCTTTCATGGCTTTAAAAATGCATCTGCTCAAATGTTGGAGTTCTGGCACCTTATCCAAATGAGATGAAGACTTCTCTACCATCTTATGCACATAGTCAGAAAATGATTTATGTATACTAGCCAATCCGATCATTTCTTTGCCTTGACCACTTGTTTGTGATTATGTATGCAGATCCTGAAGGAGTTTATAATCTTTGTTTTGTTCTTCCTTGATCTTGACATCTATCTGTTGAAACCTTGTTTCAGTTTGGATGATCATCTCGATCTTAAATTCCAAACTTTGAAGCCATTCAATCAAAGGCTCATCTCCTTTCTACAAGATCTTGGCCTTTAATTCCTCCTTGGTCTTCATTTTAACTACCACGTGCAGCATTACTATACATTCTTGACATCTCACCCTCTCTGAAGTGAGAGTCTACAAATTCTTATCAATATTATTCCTCTCTATTTCCAGCCTTAAGAGAGCATTACCCAGTTGCTCAACAACTACCAGTCCCTCAGATTTGAGTCTCTTGATCCATCTCTTTCCGTTCTACCCAAAATTTCTATCCTCTTGCAACTTGGCTATGATGGCCTAATTTTTTGTAGTGCTGGGATCAAAGGTGATCTGAGCACTAGGGACACTTGCAATTGGAGTGATCAACTGTCTGATGAAATTTGTCAACTCATTAACTTCTGCCTTGAGTTGTACTTTAATAGTTTTGAGCTATTTGAGCTCTTCTTCAATTACCACATTGGTGGACTTCCATCAATCCACCTTAGTGTCATGACGAGCCAGTCCCATGTCAACCGACTGTAACTCAAAATCAGAAGCATTCAAATCTTCAAGCTTGCCTTCCTTAGTTGGCTTTCCTACCTCCATAGTGAAATGTCTAGTTTCAAGATCTCGGCCTAGTGTAGACATTGTATTCACCTTCTTTACTTTTCTCACAGTGGTATTTGGTTGCAAGGCCCATGAAAGGGTATCTTTTCTCAAAGTTCCTTCTTCTACTCTCTTCCTTTTGCGCTCCAAAGTACTCTCTATCCAAGATTCAGCACTAGTAACTTTGGAAGTAGAGACCAGTTCTTCTATAAACAACTTCCTAATTATCAAAGGAGTAGCTTTAGACTTAGAAGCAAATAGATTCACTGAAGTAGGGGATTAGGAAAGTAGTTTAAAAACTTCAGTAATTTTTTGTTTCTTCTCAGCCTCTTCATTTGATCCTGTGGCCGCTGTGCTGGAACTATCCTCGCCCACTTCCACTATGATAGGAGATCCTCACCTCAAATTATCTTAGGCCAAAGTATCACCTTGTGTGCCCATGGTACTAACTTGGGCTGGCTATTCTATTTCTTTATTCTTAATAGATTCAGTAGTAGACTTGACTGGTTTAGTAGAGACCGCTTCTTCCTCGGAGCTAATGATAGGGGTTGAGCCAGCTCCGCATGTCTTGTCCAATGGAATAATCTTTTCAGGAGACTCATCACCTCCACCTGCTGGTTGAGCCAACTCCTTGGCTACAGTTGAGATAGTTTCCGAAGATGATGCAAGAGTACTCCCAGTCTCTTTTGTTGGGGTCTATTGAGATGGAGGCTAACTTTCTGACCGCTTTCTCCTACCTATTGTCCATTCAACCCATTATTTCATCCTTCTATAAATCCCACCAACCAAATTTTCCAATTCATCAATGGCTTGGCCTAACATAGGTTCTGAGCTTATCGAGAGGGGCTTGATCTTCTCTAGGTATGTATCATCATACATATGTTGGTCGTCATCTTCTAGCCCTTCAACTGCAATGTTAACTTCAAACTTTTTTATTTTTTCAATAGTTAACCTTGTGTAGAACCTTTCTCTGCTCTCTAAGTCATCTTTGTAGTTGTCCCAATAATCTTCAATGTCATCAATGTGATGGATCGACCAACCCATTTGCAGATAATCTCGAGCATAGTCCACAGAATCATACTCCGGCCTCAGGACATCATATGTTTCTAAATGAAACCTCTTTGAGAATATTTTTAGAACATTCTTTACATCGAACTGGGATGCACAACTATAGCCTCCAATGGTCATAGGGAAATCTTATCCTTTCTTTTAGGTGCTCACATAGATCAGGTTCACCTAGATCACTTGCCTCATCACTTCAACCAGTATGATCATGTCGTCTAGATATCTGGGCAGCTTCAGAGGGAAATCATTGAATCCTCCAAGACAAATGTATGATAAATTGGCAAATCGAATAAAATAAGCTCCAAACTGGCTGATGAATGCCATGGCTTCTAGATAAAATATCATTTTCAAGAAACCTTGTAATTCCTTGCAGAATCTCATTGTAAATGCATCATTAACCTTGAGATATTCAGTATAAATGTTATACAATTGCAGACAGGGGAAGAACTCAAAGCTCTTCACATCTTCTAGAAATTCTTCTAATCTAGGAAGTCCCAGCCAAAGTTGAATAGTAGCCAAAATGTATAATAGCATCGATGACATATAGAACTCATTTTGATGTTTAGCTCTATTTAGGGAATTGGAGAGTTTTTTTCTTACCATGAGGGCACAATCTATAAAATGGTGTCAAGAGAATATCACCTGGACTAAGAATAAATGATGCTCAACAAAATTTAGTGCCTCGCTCTCACCTTTGATCCTATGGAGAAATACTAAGATATCCATAATCTCCAGCTTTAGGTTTGTGCCATATAGAGTTTTGGGAAACTTACCCTTGTTCGTGTGTAAATGGGTACCTGTCGGAACATACACAAACAATCAATAGATCATTGTATTAGCATCATGGGGTTAGTGAAAACATGGAAAACATATGAAACCCTCTAAAATCGATCTATTGCCT
>MU225537.1:830677-844874 GCA_018584345.1 Thuja plicata
GAACCCAGGGTAGAGGTGGTTGAGATGGGTTAGGTTAGGGTTTAAGGGAATATTAATAAATGAAATAAACTTATTTAATTCATTTAGAAATATAGGAACTAATTATTTAAAACAATTAAATTGCTTTTTAATAATTAGGGGACTATAGCCATTTTAATTAAATTAATAGGCTAGGGGAATGGGTTGGATTGCAAGTGATATTTGATTTAGAGATTTATTTAATTCCTTCATAATTAAATACTATAGCCATGTTTGATTTTGATTTGA
Source organism: Thuja plicata (assembly GCA_018584345.1). NCBI lineage: Eukaryota > Viridiplantae > Streptophyta > Pinopsida > Cupressales > Cupressaceae > Thuja > Thuja plicata. The sequence goes on from MU225537.1 coordinate 830,945, forward strand.
TCCGATTGGTCGATATTGATTTAAATTGTATGGCTATAGTAGATAATATAAATCAGTGATAAAAATCACCTAGGACATTAAATTGATTTAAAGAATTATGCCAAACAGTAACAGGGTCGTTTGGACATAACTCGAGGGTATGATCACACTTAGGGCAAATAGGGTCTACAGTTGCGACAGACCGAATTCAGGTGGTTACAACCCTTGGTGCTCTTTGACTCCTGGAACCATGTCTTCATAATTTCCTTCTTCCACACAACTTTCTTCTCTCCATATTTAGAGACCGCCCGACTGTATGTCATTTCCAAATACTCAGTTTGTTCTGGAATGTGAAGGGAGTTTTGAATGGAATCTCTGTCAATAGAGAGTAGCACGGTGTCATTAGGCAAAAGGATTTTCTTGGTGTCTAGATTATAGTGAGCTATACATTCTCTAACAATCTCAGGAGCTTGAATTTCCATAGGGAAGTCGGTGGCTTCGACTAGTCCACTCTCCATTAGTTTTTCAGTAATATGATGCATTGGGTCTGCCTTCAAGCTGTCCTAGAAACTCTACAGATTGAAGAAATTTAGAAAAGTGTCTGTAATGTTGTGCCAATTAGATGTGATGTCATTCATTCCATCGAACCCCATAAATCTGGTAGCCATGTTTTGATTGATTTGAAATAGGAACTAGGGATGTATCTCGATAATGCAAGATCAGAGAACAACTTGTCAAGAATTTCAAATTCAAATAGTTCATCAAACAGATGGTAGTTCCTGTCTGTATCACTTCATTGAATTTATAATTTTTGAATTCTTACCATTAATGGCCGACTTCCCATGTCACACGAATGAAGAAATGTAAGCATTTATGAAAAAGCCCATTAAGAGGTAAAATGGCTTTATTTGAATTAATTACTTTACCTTTATGAGTTGTTAAGAAACATATTTTCATTTTGATAACTATAATGGTAACTTTCTAGAGGTAGCAGATAATTACTTTTTTGCTTCTCCTTTGGGCAGAGAAATGCTTTTGGGGTGCTCCTTTCTCAGAAATCTGCCAAGGGAGGATTTTAGCCTATTGAGATGCTAAAATGATATGTATTGTTTCATCTGCCTTCTTTATACCTTGGGTCACCTATGAGATGGGTTCTTCTCCAACCCCCTTCTATTTTAATGATTTGGCAGAAAATTTACTTCGCAGGTCAAAACCCGCCTGATGGAGTAGTGGAGAAGACATTTTCTGCTTTTCTACTATTGAGACTTTCTTCTTATATCCTTCATCATTTAATCATATGTCTAACTCGAATGGAATTGTGTTGAATCTAGTTGCCTTTCTAAACTTTAATTATCTATTTCCAACTTCAATCTATCCAATGAGACTTTTGGAAATACTCACAGCGAAAACACACTCTGCAGGTGATTTTTCGCCAAGGAGAAGCCCAAAACCAATTTTCTGCCAATGCTGAAAAATGAAGTGTCAACACTAAAGACTTCAAATGTAAATAGAACCAATGTTAGAATCCTCTGGAACATGACCTTTACTAGATTTGGGAAGCTAACCTACCCAATGAAACATGATCTTAGATGCATATTCCCTCTGGCTTGCAAAGGAGAAGTCAATTTGGGGAAATCCGATAAAGGTCTCCTAGCCTAAGGGGAAAGCTAGACTTAGAATCAAGACGTACATGAATATCTCAAGACCAATGCTAGACAACTAAACTTCCATTTCTATCTACAGGTATGCAGACCAAAAATGGGGCAATAGTTGGCTCTGTCTGGGGACTTGGACATTCACATGTCCAAGCAAGGAACTCAAGTCTCTGGTTTCAAAAAGCTCAATAAAGGACCACTCACAAAAAAACTAAAGTAAAACATGAAAAGGAAAGCAAGGAAAGGAAACCTAACTAAGGAAAACAAAAATGGGAACTAAACGTAAATATGGTACAATACAGGGGTTATCTATTTTAAAATTAGATCTGATACAGCTTCAAGTCTTGACCATTATATGTCAGGGGAAGTGCTTCACCATATGGATAAGCTAATTTGAAAGAATTCTTCTCAAACATTTTATGGATCTTGAAAGGCCCTTTCCATAGCATCTCAAATTTCCCATGCATACCTTTAGGTGCTCTACGTTTGTCCCATAATAGAACCATATCTCCCTCCATAAATTTTTGGGGTCTAATATTTTTATCAAACAAGTTCTTCATTCACATTTGATGTTTCCTCTTCAAGTTTTTTTAAGTAAAGAATCCTCTTTTCTAAACTGTCTTCATATACACCATCTTCTACTGTTGTTCTCAATCTGCAATTCGCTAACTCCAATGGAAATGGGAGACTAGTTTCGATCCTGTAGACAAGCTCAAAAGGAGACACACCAATGGCTCTTTTGGGAGTCACTCTATCTTCCCAGAGGGCTTCATAAATTTTCTTATGCCAAGTTCTCTAGTTATTTGCTACGAGTTTCTTCATGATGGTCACCAAGTTTTTGTTACTGGACTCATCTTTACCATTTCCTTGAGGGAAATAGTCAGATGAGTGACTGATCATAATGCCTTACTCAAAATAGAACTTGGTAATTTCTTGAGAAGAAAATTATGCAGCGTTATCCATAAATAACTTAATAGGTACACAAAAACTAACCAGGATGTCCTCTTTGATGAACTCACATACTACCTCTGACATAGTTTTCTTGGTTGCTTTTGCCTCCACCCATTTTGTGAAGTAGTCTGTCATAGTGATTATGTAGGTATGGCCTGTGCTAGATGTGGAATTTATAGGACTAATAAAATCAAGACCCCATTTCTGAAAAGGACCCTCAACTATCACTAGTTTGAGAGGTAGTGCTACTAGCTGTGGCTTTCCAGTAAACATTTTGCATTTTTCACATCTTGCCACCCAATGACATGCATCTCTAAACATTCCTGGCCAATAATAACAATGTCTCAATATCTTGAATACAGTAACTGATGAGGAAAAGTGTCCCCCGCAAGCTTCATCATGAAACACTTTTAAAAACTTCTCTTGTTGTTGTTTGTCAACACACCGGAGGAAAGTCCCATCTATAGATCTCTTATACAATCTATCTTCCCAAATAACATATTTAAAAGCCTTCAGTTTCAAATCTCTTCTTTGTTGCAAAGTCAATCCTTTAGGATATTCACCATATGTCAGAAAATACACAATATTTTCAAACCAAGGGTCTTGCATACTTACTGCTAAAACCAGTTGTGTCATTTAAGGATCTTCATCCACTTGATTTTTTTTCATTGCTTTGCACAGTGCATTTCCTCTCACCAACTTGGTAGGTTTGATTTCTATGTCATATTATTGAGTCTTAGCCACCCATGCTCCTCTATTATTACATCCCATGTCATATTGATTCAATATACTCTTTACTACAATGTCAGGCACATATACCAAGTAGTGAGAGTGTAAAATATAGAATCTGAAGTTTTTCAAAGCCTTGACTACTGCAAAAGCATGATTTTCATTTTGAGAGTATTTCAACTCATGATTTTTTGTAGGTGTGGCCATAAAGGAAATAGGAGCCTGAACTCCCTCTTTGTTCTCCTACATGAGGATGGTTGACAGGGTATGTTCAGTGGAATAACAATAGATTATGAAATCCTTTTTCTAATCCAGGTGGCACAAAACTAGGGCATTGGCTATATCATTTTTAATGCTTTTAAAAACTTGTTTACCAGGGTCATTCCATTTTAAGTTTACATTTCCTTTCATCATGTCCACTATGCATTTGGTGATTTCAGAAAAATCTGGGATGAACCTCCTGAGGAATTTTACCTGACCGAAAAATGATTTTACTCCAGTTTTGTTCATAGGTAAGCTCAGCTGTTGAATTACTCTGACCCTCTCTAGATCAATTATTATGCCTACTTGTGAAACAATATGACCAAGTAATTTCCCTTCTGTCACACAAAAGACTGACTTCTTGGGATTCAATGAAATCCCATCTTCCCTACACCTTTGCAACACTCTCCTTAGATCATTTATATGGTCTGCTCTTTTTCTAGAAAACATAGTAAGATCATCCAGATACATACCAATTATTTTGTTCTTCATATCATTGAAGGAAAGATCCATACCTCTCTGAAAGGTAGCTCCGGCATTGATTAACCCAAACGACATTTTTTGATATGAAAAAGTGCCCCAATGGGTAGTGAAAGCCATTTTGTGTTGGTCTACTTTCTCCACTTCTATCCGATTGTACCCTGAGAAACCATCTAACATAGACATCATCTCAGTTCCAACCATAGTCTGCAGTAGGTGATCCATGTTGGCAAGGGTGTAATTGTCTTTCAAGGAAGATTGATTAAGATTTCTAAAATCTATGCAAATCCTTATTTCTTCATTCTTCTTCCTCACAGGCACTATATTCGCCACCCAGGTAGAGTGATGATTAGGATATATGATCCTTTCTTTAAGCATTTTATCTACTTCTCTAAATATGGCATCAGCCACTTTAGGGTTGTAATTTCTCTATTTCTTCCTGAATGGAGCAGCCTCAGGTTTTAAAGGAATTTGGTGTTTGAATTTTCCATTCATAAAAATTTTTAGATCTTCATAATTCCAGGAGAAAACATCTTGGTATTCCAAGAAGAGTTTCTTGGCCTCCTCCCTTTCTACTTCAATGCAGAATTTCCCAATGTTGGTCACCTTGGGAACTTCTCACTTTTGATATTAATTCCTTCATATTCACCGGTGATAGGGCCTTTCTCAATTCTCTTATTTTTAACAAAAGTATCATACCTGTTGAAAATTTTTTGAAGTGTGACTAAATGGGGAGGGATGGTATTACCTTGCAACTGGATGATATCTAACTTATCCTTCTTCTTCTTGTCATGATAGTCTCCTTTGTGATTATTAGGGGTATCTCTATGGAAGTCACCACCACTCTCCAAAAAGAGGAGGAGGTTCTTGTCATATTCAAACACTTGCCAATCTTCCACATTATCAGGCACATATGGTCTATACACAACCTCTACTTGTTACTTCTTATCTTTGAACTCTGGGTGAGGAAGGAGTAATGAAGATGATACTGCTAAGGAGTCTGCCTTGGAATTCAATTTTGTCAGTATAGATTCAATAAAGAATGCGTCTAATGCTTCGATTTCATCCCATACTCTGTTTCTATAGTTTTTTAATCTATGATTCTTCATAGAGTATTGATTTTTAACTTTCCGCACAATTAACTCAGCATCACCTCGAGCTCTCAAAATTTTCACATCTTTCTCCTTTGCGGTGATAATTCCTAACAGCAGGGCTTCATACTCAGTTGTATTATTGGTGTTTCTAAACTCCAATTTGCAAGCCAAGGGCTCACATACTCTATCTAGTGATATCAAGACTACACCTACACCAGATCCTGATGACACACAGCTACCATCAAATTCCAGAGTCCAGATCTGTGGTGGTGTTTCTTCAAGGGAAGATTTCTTTTCCTCTTTTTCAAGTTTGTTTTCCCCATCATGATCATCTATGAATAGCATATAGTTTCCAAATTCTAATTCTTGATACAGAATCTGGGCTTTAGGGTAGTTAGATTTTAGCACTATGAACTTAGCTTTCCCTTTGGGAACTAGCTTTATCTTTTTTTTACCCACTGGGATTAAAGCTTGAGACCAATCCAGCTTTATTTCTCCTCCTCGATCTCTACAAAAACTTCTTCTTAGCAACAGACCATAACTAGCAGGTATATCAGCAACAAGTATTGTTAACAACATTATCTTCTCAGCGTGTGCCACTAAAGTCACTTGAGAATATTTGATTTGTCCAACCAGAGGTACTCTCTTGGAATCCATGGAGTAACACCTACCATGAGCTTTAGTGAGGGTAAGACCTAGAGCTTTAGCTATAGTTGATGGCATTACATTGTTTGAGGCTCCTGAGTCTATTATGCAATTGCTTAATTTGCAACCATTAATGTACAATGACACATAGAATGGATCAAGTTTTTGGCCTGGGAAGGTAGCCAAAACATATGACTCTCCATGTTCAATTGGGTCTCAAAATATAGACTCATTTTCTATGGTAGTCATGAAATTTTGATTCAAATTTTGATTCCCTTCATTACAGTAATCTACTAGTTTTTGCAGTTCTATAGGGTTAGACTTAAGATAGTCTATGGGGGGAATCTAAATTCTTGAATCTCTATAGAATTGAATAATGTCAAAAGAGCTTTGTTCCTTACCCAGTTTTAGGATCCTCACTCCTTGGTTAGCCTCCTTAGAATTGGAAGTAGATGTCTCATTATTTTTGGGTGGAGGTATAGAAGCAAGACATTTATCTTTCTAACTCTGAGTCAATACTGTGTAGGAGGTCCCATCTATGGTAGCATAACATGTCACTTCTTGTTCTGAATCTGATTCATACTCTAAATATAAGTTTTCATAGTCACCATGTGAGTATGAATCTAGTTCAGCTCCAGATACTCCCGCATTCCATTCATTATTTTGATGCATCTACCAAGCACGAACTACATCAGGGCAACTTTCTCCATCATGATCTATTATTAGGTGAAATGTACACATGTTTCCCCTTTTGGGAGGAGCTTCTATAGCTAGCCTCTGTGGTGGGGGTGTTAACTCTAATTTCTTTCCATCAACATTTCTCCCGTTGTTGTTTCTTCCAGGCTTCTCTTGAAAGTTTCACTGGTAGGGATTATTAAATATGGGAAATAGTCTTTTGAAGGTAATGAATTCATTGGATAATTTTTGAATCATTTCATCTGATGATATGGTATTACTAGTATTGGCTCTAGATTGTATTTCTCTTTTCTATTTTCCCTTCAAGAACATGTGATCTTCTAATTCCACCGTGGTCCTTTATGCAAGGTCGAAAGTAGTTGGGTTTGTTTTTCTCAAATCATAACTGATGTTAGGAGGCATAGCGCTTATGAAGAAGGTGTTCAAATTACCAGTAGTAGTTTGATTAGCTACAGGGATACGTTTAACTAGCTTGTAAAACTTAGCAACGAAATCCCTCATGCTTATAGAAGGCTCTTTCTTGATAGAAGTCAATTGTGTCAACTGGGCATGCTCGTCTTTAGCAGTTTTAAATCTCCTTTCAAAAGCTATCCTCATGGAAGAAAAATTTGTGATAGAAGAGATAGGAAAATAATAAAACCAATTCACTGCACCATCAACAAGGGTCTCAACAAATAATTTGACTGCAACATCTTCCTCTTGTACTGCCAATATATTAATGGTCGTAAAGAAAGTAGCAATGTGTTCATCCGTAGACACCTTCCCATCTCCAGATAATTTGGGAAAATTCTTCCTTGACCCTGAGGGAAGGGGATTATATGCTTCTAATTACAATGACCTAAGGGACTTCCATAACTACTTGAGGTAGATAGGGTGTTAGATTGATGAGAGGAGGAGCAACCACTCCGTGCAAGGTTAACACTTGGCAGGTGGTAGACAAAAGAGTAAATTTTTTGGGAGGTGAAGGAGGTCTGCTTCTACTCTTAGTATCCTTTTCTTTCTGATGAGGTACTTCGAGCAAGGAAAATTCAATCTCTTCAAGCTTCTCGAAGACTGGGTCTTTGCCACCTTCTTTTCTCACACTTCTAAGGAACCTTTTAGACTCTAGGATTTTAACTAATTTTTATGTCTGCCTTCGTTCTCTGCTTGGCATTGTGCCCTTCTTAAATTCCTCCTTTGAATGGCTTGTTCAAGTGCCTCTGCCTTCACTTCTTCTTGTTCAAGCACTTGACTAGCACTTCTATAATGCTCAGTATTTCTTCTGTGTCTCCAGAGAAAAGTATTCAATGAGGAGATGAGATACTCTTGGTTGTCTTGGGACCCAAGATTTGGTTGGAGCACAGGAATTATGTTTTCATGGGGAAGCACCATCTTTCCTCATGGTATTTCTTCTGGTATAATGACTGTTCATCTCACCAGTAGAGTCACCAAAAATTTGTTGGTTAACAGATTGTTCTCCTTCGCCTTAACTCCAAAGTACCCAAATATTGAAGAAACAATCAAATACAATAGTTGGGAAATGTAAGTGAATAACTAATTTCCCTCCTAATTTGAAGGTATAGCTCCCTTAAATGAATGATTTTCAATGAATATGAATCTTTCCTAATCTAACATGGGTATGTTCTTAACCTGAGAATAGAAGAGGAAAACCAAGCTAGGCCTAGACAGGAACTAGCTCAGGAAAATTAAATTCAACTAAATCTAGCCAATCTGAAGATCTTAGTAATCATACGAGCTCTAAAGACTGGTAATGCAGTGACAGATAATGAAGATGCAAATGTAAAACTAGGGATTAATGACAAAGTAACAATGAGTTGATCTATTTCAAAGGAGAACCTCCCAAACATAAACTAACACTAGACTCCCCTCAGGTTAACTGCAATGCAATGGAACAGTTAAAACAATGGTATTCAGACATACAAAAATTTGACTCAAAAAAATGTCATTCTTCACACAAAAATTTAGCTGACCTTTGTATTGATTTGGAAAATAGCACATATAGAGTTCTAGAGTTGGAACGTTACAAGAAGGGTAACCGATACTGTTCTACTTCTCTAATTAGAAATGATAAACAAAAGTTTATCCGTTACAACAAATATCAAAATTTAGTACAAGAGGGAATCTATCTATGCTTACGTTTTCTTCCCCTTGTCTAATTTAGCCCTATAAGAAGTGAAAGTTGGAATGATTGGGATGAGCTCTTCGTGCCTATTGATATGGACATTAGTATAACTAATGAGCCATCTAGAATGTTCTTTGGCCAGGATCTTGATCACATTCGTTTGATCTTTCAGTTCTTTCATGGCTTTAAAAATGCATCCACTCAACTCTTGGAGTTCTGGCACCTTATCCAAATGAGATGAAGACTGCTTTGCTAGCTTATGCACATAGTCAGAAAATGATTTCTGCATACTGGCCAATCTGATCATTTCTTTGCCTTGACCACTTGTTTGTGATTTTGTATGCAGATCCTGAAGGAGTTTAAAATCTTTGTTTTGCTCTTCCTTGATCTTGACATATGCCTGTTACAACCCTGTTTTAGCTTGGATGATCATCTCGATCTTAAATTCCAATATTTGAAGCCATTCGATCAAAGGCTCATCTCCTTTCTGTAAGATCTTAGCCTTTAATGCCTCCTTGGTCTTTATTTTAACTACCACATGCAGCATTACTATACATTCTTGACATCTCCCTCTCCGATGCGAGAGTCTACAAATTCTTATCAATAGTATTCCTCTATTTCCAGCCTTAAGAGAGCATTACCCAGTTGCTCAACAACTACCAGTCCCTCAAATTTGAGCATCTCAATCCATCTCTTTTCGATCTTCCTGAAATTTCTATCCTCTTGCAACTTGGCTACGATGGCATAATTTTCTATAGTGCTAGGATCAAAGGTGGTCTGAGCACTAGGGACACTTGCAATCGAAGTGATCAACTGTCTGAAGAAATTTGTCAACTCCTTAACTTCTGCCTTGAGTTGTACTTTAGTAGTTTTGAGCTCTTTGATCTCTTCTTCAATTACCACATTGGTGGACTTCCACCAATCCACCTTAGCATCATGATGAGCCAATCCCATGTCAAATGATTGTAACTTGAAATCAGAAGCATTAAAATCTTTAAGCTTTCCTTCCTTAGTTGGCTTTGCTACCTCCATAGTGAAATGTCAAGTTTTAGGATCTTGGCCTAGTGTAGACATCGTCTTCACCTTCTTTACTTTGCTCACAATGGTATTGGGTTGCAAGGCCCATGAAAGGGTATCTTTTCTTGAATTTCCTTCTACTCTCTTCCTTTTGCACTCCAAAGTACTCTCTATCCAAGATTCAGCACTAGTAACTTTGGAAGCAGAGACCAGTTCTTCTATAAACAACTTCCTGATGATCAAAGGAGTAGCTTTAGACTTAGAATCAAATGGATTCACTAAATTAGGGGATTAGGAAACCAGTTTAACAACTTTAGTAACTTGTTGTTTCTTCTTAGCCTCTTCATCTGATCTTGTGGCCGCTGTGCTGGAACTATCCTTTCCCACTTCCACTATGATAGGAGATCCTCACCTTAGAGTATCTTGGGCTGAAGTATCACCTTGTGTGCCCATGCTATTGACTTGGGCTGGCTATTCTATTTCTTAATTCTTAATAGATTTAGTCATAGACTTGACTGGTTCAGTAGAGACTGCTTCTTCCTTAGAGCTAATGATAGGGGTTAAGCCACCTCTGCATGTCTTTTCTAACGGAATCATCTTTTTAGGAGGCTCGTCACCTCCACCCACTGGTTGAGTTGACTCCTTGGCTACAGTTGGGATAGTTGCCAAAGATGATGGAGGAGTACTCACAGTCTCTTTTGATGGGGTCTATCAAGATGGAGGCTTCCTTTCCAACCGCTTTCTCCTGCCCGCTATCCATTTAACCCATTGTTCCATCCTTTTGTAAATCCCACCCATCAAAGTTTCCAAGTCATCAATGGCTTAGCCTAACATAGGTTCTGAGCTTATGGGGAGAGAATTTATCTTCTCTAGGTATGTATCATTGTACATATGTTGGCTGTCATCTTCTAGCCCTTCAACTACAATGTTAACTTTGAAATTTTTTATTTGTTCAATAGTAAACCTTGTGTAGAACCTTTCTCTACTCTCTAAGTCATCTTTATAGTTGGCCCAATAATCTTCAATATCATCAATGTGATGGATCGAGCGACCCATTTGTAGATAATATTGAGCATAGTCCATAGGATCATACTGCGGCCTCAGGACATCATATGCTTCTAAATGAAACCTCTTTGAGAATGTTTTTAGAACATTCTTTGCATTAGATCAGGATGCACAACTGTAGACTCCAATGGTCATAGGTAAATCAATGCCTTTCTTCCAGGCACCTACATAGATCAGGTTCACTTGGATCACTTGCCTCATCACTTCAACCAGCACAATCATGTCGTCCAGATATTTGGGCAGCTTCAGAGGGAAATCGTCGAATCCTGCAAGACAAATGTATGAGAAATTGGCAAACTAAATAAAATAAGCTCTGAAGTGGCTGATGAATGCCATGGCTTCTAGAGAAAATCTCCTTTCTAGGAAACCTTGTAATTCCCTGCACAATCTCATTGTAAATGCATCATTAACCTTGAGATATTTAGTATAACTATTATGCAATTGCAGATAGGGGAAGAACTCAAAGCTCTTCACATCTTCTGGAAATTCTTCTAATCTAGGAAGTCCCGGCCAAAGTTGAATAGTAGCCAAAATGTATAATAGCACCGATGACATATAGAACTCATTTTGACGTTTAGCTCTATTTAGGGCATTAAAGATATTTTGCTTACCATGAGGGCCCAATCTATAAAATGGTGTTGAGAGTAGATCACCTAGACTAAGAAGAAATGATTCTCAACAAAATTTAGCGCCTCACTCTCACCTCTAATATTGTGGAGTAATACTAGGATATCCACAATCTCTGGCTTCAGGTTCGTGCCATATAGAGTTTTGGGCAACTTTCCCTTGGAGCTCTTCAGCTCCTAGAACCATGTCTTCATAATTTCCTTCTTCTACATGGCCTTCTTCGCTCCATATTCAGAGACCGTTGGACTGTATGTCATTTTCAAATTTTTGGTTTGTGCTAGAATGTGAAGGGAGTTCTGAACAGAATCTTTGTCAATAGAGAGTAGCACAGTGTCATCAGGAAAAAGGATTTGCTTGGTGTCCAGATTATAGTGATCTATACATTCTCTAACAAGCTCAAGAGCTTGAATTGCCACAAGGAATCCGGTGGCTTCAACTAGCCCACTCTCCTTCAATTTTTAGTAATAGGATGCATTGGGTCCGCCTTCAATCTATCTTGGAAACTCTACAGGTCGAAGAACTTTAGAGAAGTGTCTGTAATGTTGTGCCAATCAGAGGTAATTTCGTTCATTCCATCGAACCCCATAAATTTGGTAGCCATGTTTCGATTGATTTGAAATAGGAACTAGGGATGTATCTCGATAATGCAAGATCAGAGAACAAATTGTTGTCAAAAATTTCAAACTCAGACAGTTTGTCAAACAGATGGTAGTTCATGTCTATATCACTTCATTGAATTTATAATTTTGGAATTCTTACTGTTAAAGGTTGACTTCCTGCATCACATGAATGAAGAAATGTAAGCATTTATGAAAATCTCGTTAAGAGGTAAAATGGCTTTATTTGACTTAATTACTTTACCTTTACAAGCCATTAAGAAAAATCTTTTCATTTTGATAACTGTAACGGTAACTTTCTGGAGGTAGTGGATAATTACTTTTCCACTTCTCCTTTGGGAGGAGAAATGCTTTTGGGGTGCTCTTCTCAAAAATCTACCAAGGGAGGATTTTAGCCTATTGAGATGCTAAAATGATATGTATTGGTTTCATCTTCCTTCTTTATACCTTGGGTCACCTATGAGATGGATTCTTCTCCAACCCCCTTCTATTTTAATGATTTGGCAAAAAATATACTTCACAGGTTGAAACCTGCCTGATGGAGTAGTGGAGAAGTCATTTTTTGATTTTTCGCTATTGAGACTTTCTTTTTATATCCTTCATCATTTAATCACCTATCTGACTCGAATGGAATTGCGCTGAATCTAGTTGCCTTTCTAAACTTCAATTATCTATTTCCAACTTCAATCTGTCCACTAAGACTTTTGGAAATAATCACCGCAGAAAACACACTCTGCATGTGATTTTTCGCTAAGGAGAAGCCTGAAACCAATTTTCTGCCAATTCTAAAAAATGAAGTGTCAATGCTAAAGAATTCAAATGTAAATAGAACCAATGTTATAATCCTCTAGAACATGACCTTTAACAGATTTGGGAAGCTAACCTACCCAATGAAACACGATCTTAGATGCATATTCCCTTCGGCTTGCAAAGGAGAAGTCAATTTGGGTAAATCTGATAAAGGCCTCCTAGCCTAAGGGGAAAGCTAGAATTAGACTCAAGACGTACATGAATATCTCAAGACCAATTCTAGCCAACTAAACTTCCATTTCTGTCTACAGGTATGCAGACCAAAAATGGGGCAACAGTAAGTTAGGGCATTTCCAAATCTTCATATCGCTTCTTTGCATGGTTCAAGAGTACAAAAATTTTCAATATTCCAACCTAAAGGGATTTCTTCCCCTTTGAGGGATAGTTATTGTTGGAAACAATTGTTTAATTGTGTATTTTCCTTGATGTTACACAAATGTCTTATCATTCATTAGACAGAGTCTACCGAGCTCAGAATGTTCAGCAAGGTAGTTAACCAAGTCTACCGAGCTCAGACGGTAAGAGAAGCTATTTACAGAGTCTACCAAGCGCTCCAGAATACTATACCAAGAAGTTAGTTACTACCGAGCTCACTCGGTCGACAAAAGAAATTTAGTCTCTACTGAGTTCACTCGGTCATCAAAGAAAATGTGAAGGAAAGTCAGTGCTTACCGAGTTCACTCGGTTACCTAAGGATTTTCGCAGCATCTGCAGTGTTCACCGAGCATCTGCTGGTCAACATTGGAATATCATTTCTGGACAGCGTCGGCCTGCGAAGGACTTTATTTGTGAAATGTTTGTGCAGCTGACTAATGTAATATTTGTTAATTAAAACTTGTAATTGAGCCGACTTGATAACCTGAAGGGTATATATGAAAGATCAAGTTGCGAATTCAGGTAGAGTGTAGAGTGTAGAGTGTGAAGTGTGGAAATATGAAGAAGCGTGTGCAAGCAATAATATGATATGCAAAAGGAATGTGCAAATTCTGATGAAGGATTAGAGATATCCTTGAGCTGCTGCAAAGATATATTTGATCAGTAAGGATCTATTGGACCAGAACAGAGATCTGTATCAGCAAGATAAGTTGCATTTAATTCAGGTCACTTCATTGTTACTTTCTAACCATTGTAGTAGTGATACCGAAATCTCTTAGCAGAGTTGGTCTAACAACCATTTCATAA
>MU225537.1:868975-886499 GCA_018584345.1 Thuja plicata
TTTTTGTGTGTGTGTGTGTGTGTGTGTGTGTGTGTGTGTGTGTGTGTGTGTGTGTGTGTGTGTGTGTGTGTGTGTGTGTGTGTGTGTGTGTGTGTGTGTGCGCGCGCATATGTATGTGTGTGTGTGTGTGTGTATGCATATGTATATATATGCAGCAGCAAATAAGCTCTATTGACTTTGTTATTTTGTGTGAGAATTAATATGATGGGTTAGTTATTTCTGTATTCCTAAAAAAATTAGACTGGGATCTAAAAATTACCAAGATATCTCTTGGAACACTGGGATAAATATCTAAAATTAGCTTCACATTGTAGCCTATGTTCAAATGCTCATTTTTATCCAATGTGAAAGATGATAATAAACTTTAAAAAGTTGAGAGTTTTCTTATAGAAAATGAATATTTCTAGCTTCTTTCCATTTCCACCTCCATTATTTTTCTTCTTCATGTAGGTACTTGGAGCATTTGTCAGCAACCATCAGATTTTGTATATTTTCAAGCTTAGAACTAATATCCTTGTTCTATGTGAAAATGCCAACCAAAGTAGATATATTCTATCCTTTAACCTTCTTTTTTATTATGTTATGCTTCTGAGAGACTTACATAGTTGACCCTTGGATAGGGGTATTCTACTAGCTTTGGAGACATGCTTTTAATCAAATATGCAACTCCATACATCTCTACATTTTTATATCTTATGGTCATTTTTGGTGAAAAATGTGGTCATTATTGTACAATTCAAAGTCATTTTTACAAGTTCATGGCCATTTTGCTTAAAATCTTACTCATTTTTGTTCTTTCAATAGTCAATTTTTATTATATTAGGCATTAGCCCATCCCATTCAGTATTCTAAGAAAATGATATATCAATGCAATTTTGTTTTGTTTGTGAACTTTTTGACTCATTGCTTGACTAGGTAGTTATATGTTTTGACATTTGTGATCATTCTTTACAGATCATTTAGTTAATACATAGTTGTTTCTAAAAAAAAAATTTCTCTCAGAATAAAAGCATTAAACAATTAAATCGTATGCCTTTGGATACCAGTGAAGGAAAACTTCTTTTCCTTGTACTAACTACTCCATAACAGTAAAAAAAATACTTTTATGCATTCTTTGCTATACTTTCACTTTGCATTGGGTCATGGGAAGGAGATCCAGTGTTCCTATTTTACCAAGCAAAAATGCAGGGCTCTGAGTTCAATTATCAATAGATGATGATTATGATGAAAAATATTTGAAAATATTCATTTGATGATGATTATGAAGAAGAAGATTTGAAAATTTTCATTTGATGATGATTATGAAGAAGATTTGAAAATTTTCATTTGATGATGATTATGAAGAAGATTTGAAAATGTTGCACCAATCTGAATTGGATCAATCATCATTTTCAAATATTCTTCATCAATCACCATCAACCATTTTCCAAGAGACACTTTTCTCTATATGAATCTTGGTTTACATTTCCCTGTAATCCCGATGCAAAATGATTCCATGAAGTTTACCATTCACTCAAATTTTGGTAAGAATTTAATTTAAATTGGAAAAATGGTTTTAATTTACTACTTGGTTATATTTGTGTGAACTTATGTCTATGTAAGCAAGTACATGTCTAATATTTAAGAAGGGTTGGATGAGTGGGTCATCTTTGTATTAATTCTTTCTAAGGAGTGCATATGTGAAGCATGACTCTCTGGTAGAGACTCTTTGTGTTTCAATCTATCTCCTTGTTTTAAGACCAATTGTGCCTATGACTATCATGTTTAGTCTTGACTCCATTTCAAACTTTAGTTCCAATTTTAGCTTGACTCCAATAACCTATATAGTAGGAAAATTCCACTTTTATGTTTAAGTGATGGGTGCTTTTTTATTTTATAGATATGGGAACTGAATGGTCCTTGCGACACCACATGTTAGCAACTGAAGCTTTGAAATCTTGTCAATTCATTTCCATCAGTAGGTCTACTGATTCTTTGGTTGTTTTTGGAACACCTCTGTATGCCATTATGCATAACTGACATTTTACACAACCTGACTTAACTAACAAGGTGTTCATTTATTTCCACCCACTGGCCTCTGAATGGTTTCTTCAATAATCTAATTTTCAAGACATGGACTGAATCTTGCATGGCTTTACTAACCTTACCTGAGTAACATGCCCTACTCTGTGTGGTTCCACAAGGTTTCATAATCTATTTTTGGAAGACAAACTTTTGCCCATGTGGCTCTGACATCTCAATGACTAGTTTTTGTGTTACTGCAATATATCCTTCTGGCATCAAAACCACAAGCCAAAACCATTGATGCACATTGCACAAAGCCAAACACAATAGTTGATCTATTGTGTAGACAACTAAAAGAAAAGAAAAGAAAGGAAATTGGTTTGGACTAGTACAAGATTTATCGGTCCCTAGGATGCTTTTGCATCTGAAGTATCTTGGGAAAAAAATATCATTTTAATGAAAAGGCCAAAGAAAATCCTATCTTATAGTGTTCCTTAGTCTTGATTGAGGATGACAGGAACATGGTCTCTAAACTTGACTTGAATAGTGCAGTTAGATTTAAAAAAGCATTTGAAATTTGCAGCAACAAATAGACTACATTGAAATTAATTGCTATGAATAGACTACATAGACTACATTGAAATCAATGCAATAAGGCCATGTCAAGGCCATAATTAGTATTTTATGTTTGTTTAATGCAATTGATTACATCTGGATCTCAAATTTTTGATACTCCTATGATCTTTCTCAACAAGTATTTTATTCTATTGTTGTTTTTTGAATAACTTGTTGGGTAAATACAAAACTGTGTACTTCTACAGGACAGTCAACACAAAATTGAAGCATCAAACAAGACTTGATCAAGTTGCAGGTGGAACATGCACTAGAATAGTAAGTAATGTAGAATAATAGAATAATTAATCTGTCGTGTCTACATTTTGTTATTTAGTAAGGGTCATTAATTATTTTTTTGACTATCCTAAAAGGAAAAATTGTAATAGTCCTAACTCGCAAAGATTTTGTATTCAAAGATGATACTTGATATATATAATACAATGGTATGTAGTATAATCTATACATTTGTGAGATGTGATTAATTCTAGTTATATGATGTTTTGGGATTAAATTGGTGTGTTTGTATACTTTCCCCATTTTAAACTAACCTATGACTTCAAAGGAGGAATTATGAAATATAGTTGTAGGTAGTTATCTCTTCTATAATGATGGAGGAGTCAAAGTTAATGATCAAGGAGGTTGCTTCTATTAGATCATACATTAATACATTTACTATTTTGAATTTGATCTCAGGCATCATGCAATGTTATTGATGTCATTGCATGCTTGATCCTGTTGTGCACCATATCCTATTTTATACACTATTTATTACATTGAGACTGCGAGCTTGGCATTTGTAATGTATTTGTTGTTATTGGATCAATGTATTTTTCCCACTTATTCATTATGTTGGCATACTTATTCATTATTTTCATTATTTTTACTTTGTTTTAGGTCTTCTCAATGGATAGAACATTTGGTATTGAATGTTGTCATTTGGAGTCCTTGGAAGAACAGTGCTCTAGATTATTTAATCTCCATGATGATGACATCAAACATACTATTCTCTACCTTCTGAAACATAATATTGTTGGCTCGCATGTACATGATGGGGTGATATATAAAATATTTTTTTCTACTCTCTTTGAAGTTACTGGTCAATTAGAATGGGTCTTGAAGGTGGTTAAGCATGTGGTTGTTTCTGACAATTCAGAAAAAGTTGTGCAGGGGATTCAGACCATCAATCCAAACATTATCTCTGGCAGGCTTGGCTCAATTTTTTATAATAGAGCTGTCTTTGAAAATAAAATGGTGGAGGCATGGGAGGTGTTCAAGATATCTTGCACTAATGATGACTATGTTGTTATGAGTATCTTCCATGGTCACAATGAATATTTTTTCACTTGTGACAATAGGAATGTTATGATGGACCACTTCTTTGGATTTGGCATTTTTGTAAACAAACTAGGACATCTTTAGATCAAACATAGACATAATGCCTAGAATACTCTTCTTTGTAAATGTTTTTGTTGATACATACTCAGATATCACTTATTTGAAAAATGGTGGCTCTATTATATCTTCTTTGAGATTACTGTCCTACATTGTAATAGAAGTCTTTTACTGCATTTGTAACTATGGTTTTGTATAATTGTTGCTCTTTCTTACCATTGTTGACTACTAATCATTGGTTTCTCTTTCTCCCTTGGGAACTCTTTTCAAATAGAAATGGTAGGATACCATCTATCTTTCTTGACTCTTTATCAAAAGGGGATCAATGTCCTTTATCTTTAATTGAATACAGGGTGCAGAAGGTTGCTTTGCATCCATTGGGTATAGAAACTGAGTGGCATACCCAAACGATGCAAAGCATCTTCTGCACCCTCAATTCCAATGAAGAGAGAAATGTCATTGATACCCTTTGGATAAAGAGGCTTCAGAACATAAATATGATATCCTACCATTACTACTTGAAAATCATTTCCAAGGGATCATAGATTCTCTACCATAATTCCACTTTGTACATTGAAAAAGTACCATATCGCTCTCTTCAAGGGTGGGTTATTCATTACTAACGGGTTTTGTTCCCTACACTCTCAATAAACAACTTGCACACACAACATATACAAAATATACAACCTTAACCTGTATATAAGAATTGATTAGATAAGATATATGCACAGTTGATGACCATGCAGATTTTCCTAAGCACCACTGGGAGCTTACCCGGCAACAAATGTACTATTGTAATAAAAAAAATTGCAATTTTTTTGGAAATTTTATGAATGATATTAGAATATTTAGAGGATTTAGTGAATTTTATAATGGAATGAAGTGAAAAGATAGTTTAGGTTTTTCTCAAATAGAACTTACGCTACTATTTCTATTTTGCAATGATTTTTTCTTTCAGGATCAAACAACATAGCTTGCTATAAAATTTGTACTTAATTTGGAGTACAAGTATAAAATCAAAATTGAGCATCATCTAAAGCTTTGAAGGTACCATCACAAACTCAATCTTATATGATTATATCATCTTGTTATTTTTTGAGATTACATCCATGTTCTATATTTGTCATTTATAGGCATTAGATAGGCATATTTGTCATTTTAAGATCAAAGATAAAGGCCCCCTTTTTTATCCGTGCACACACACACACACACACACACACACACAACAACATATACAACATATACAACCTTCACCATGCAGATTTTCCTAAGCACTACTGGGACCTTACCCTACAACAAATGTACATATGTAGGTACTCGAACCCCTTTCATGAGCATCCCACACAGTCTCATGGATCGACAGGTATAAGTTAATACACCCTATAGAGATTAATGTACTCCGCAATTTGCAAAATATATTGAATTACTTGCTATCTCTCTAATTTGATTGAGTGCAGGTAGCAGAATATAGGTATTTTTCAGATGTGTCTTCCTCGAGTGAAGAAAATATAGGAATGGAAGAAGAAAGTGAGTCATGTAGTATGTATGAATTAGGAAGATCAACTAGAGGTCAAAACACTAGAAAGAAATTCAATAAATGCATGAAATTTTTCCTTTCTCAAGGGGGTCATGTTCTTATGATGATGAGATAAAAGATGACATTGAGGTTCCCTTTAGGTACCAATATCTACAGAAACAATATGTCCCCAAGGAACTTCCTCCAATAAACATTGATTTTAGTGTTAAAGGTGTATCATCTTAAAATGGAAGAACTTCCATGTTAAGAATATTTAGCCATACTTAGGGGGTTTTTTTTACCACCATCATATTGTCCCCTCATTTTTGCACCATCGCCTACTTTTGTATCTGTTTAGGACCCTAATTAGGCCTCTCCGGGCACCATCCCTCTCATCTGGCACATTTTCCAGGGGTTCTGACTCCCTGGGTCAAGGTTGACCTTGACCTTGACCTAGGTCAAGGTTTACCTCAACCTTGACCTAGGTCAAGGATGACCTCAACCTTGACTTGGGTCCCCCTTTCCAATTTGGAATTTTTTCAGCTATCGGAGGTCATTAAAAGTTCATTTCCTGCTTCCAGGTCGGCTATTTTTGGTTCTAAAGGGACGATTCTTAAATTATATTAATATAGGTCCTCTTATAGGGGTATGGGTCTAATTGGAATTTAATTCTCCTATGTAGGCCTCTCTTGAAGATTTTTCCCTAGTTTCATATATAAGGAAGTTTTCTCCTCTCATTTTCTCTAAGTGATATGAAGTACGAACCATAAACTAAGTGATAAGAAGGATAATCTCAAGCTCTAAGTGAAGTCTCTCTAAGAAAGAAGAAGCACTAAGAATTAAGAGAAGTTCAAGCATCCATTGTTCTACATGTTTTCAAGCTTTCAAGGTGTTCGAGTCTTCCTTTCAAGCATTCAAGTTCTCCATTGAAGGTCAAGGATTCAAGCCTTCAAGCCTTTGAACGAATTTGGTTCAAACATTCAAGATTCATCATTCAAGACCTAGATCTATCTATCATGGTGGTGTGATCTTCCTTCAACATCCTTTGTGCATCCTCAAAGACCTTTTCATTCTTCCTTAAAGGTGGATTCCAAGCATACAATCATGGAGGTTTATGGTTTCTAATATTGAGCCCAAGCTTTCTAATTTACATACTTGTTTACATTTGAAATACAATTGCATATCTATTGAATATCATAGCTTCATTATTATATCTACTTCTACTACTTTCTAGCATTCTATATTTCAATTATTTATTTCAAGGTTAATTCCTAAATTGGGGTTTGACTAAGGCAAACCCCTCCCCCCCAACAAATAATCCATTTTTCTTGCAGGTACAGGTTCAGAATAGCGGATCAGAGTGTAGATTCAGATACCCTTTTAGGCAAACTTTTAGGATCTAAAAATAGATTTCATGTTGGATACTTTTTAGGTTGATTCTTCCCTAGTTCAAAATCAAAAATTCTAGGTCAATGGTGACATTGACTTGAGGGTCAAAATTAGAACTATGTCAGAACGTAAAAAGATTTTTGGGTTTTGTTCGTCTCTATGTTTCTATTGCAGATCCTGTCTCAGATTTTCTAGAAACTGACTGAAGACATCTGAAAATAGCATTATTCAGATCTATAACATCTTAAGGTTAGTACTTTTCTCCTATTCATTTCAATTAAAGTTATTAATCCTTCTAAACCTATCACACATTCAAATCTATAAACGGGTATTTAAGATCTTCCTCTTTGCTCTTATTTCCAAATGATTGATTTATTTATGCATTGATCCTTCCTTTGGGGTTAATCAATTTGGATCCTTCATTTGTGTATCTAAGGATAAAAGGAGAGCATCTTATTTACCCCCTACATTTCAAATATACACTATTTCCTATCTTACATTTTTGTGACATCTATTTTAGATGTTACATTTTGGTGAAACCACGATAGACAACTCTTTCTTTTTGGTGTTAGATGCTTTGCCTCTTTTCCTTAGAGACTAGATCTTGCATGCATACTAAATTAGTTTTCTTCTATGCTCTTGAATTTTAAAATACAAAAAATCTACATACTCATAAAAACATAAAACATTTCTTGTATTTCATTCACTGTAAAGATCTTTAAGATGCTTTGGGGTGTGGCTATTTTTCTCATTATGCTTCTTTTATCATCTCTCTATAGTACTTATGATGTTTATGAAAGTATCATCCATTTTATCATGTTTTTTAATCTTCATATTTCACTTGCTTATGCTATTTTGAGATTAACTAACACTAGTCTTCCTACTTTCAAAACTTTCATCAAGGATTTTTGTAGTGGACTTATTGCTCTTTTGGATTATGTGAAGAATTGGGTAGATGATACCCCATTTACTAATCTTCCTAATCCTAATCCTATCATTCCTAATCTAGTTCCTAACCCTCCTAATCCTAATCATATCATGCCTAATCCAATCCCTAATATTCCTATTTCTATTTCTCCATCTTCTATCCCTAGCTCTTCCCACACTTATGATGGGGCTCAAACTAAGATTCATGATACCAAGGTTCGAGAATTATTTCATTTACCTTCCCCTTCTTATCCGATCCATGATGATATTAAAGGGAAAAACAAAGAAACCTCTTCTAAACCTATCATTCCACCATACACAACTTTTTTCTCATGAACACCATAATCAATCACCTCCCATAGATTCTTTGCAAGATATGTACACTACCGAATATACTATGGTGGATAAACAAGGCTATAAGGGTTTAGGGCATGGTGTTAATGAACATGGCATTAAAAATTGGATTCATTCATCCCCTAAAAAGATATGCATGGTATAGGTTTCCCACCTTCTCAATTCAAGGTGTCTGATCTTAACTATCATCCTCCTCTTCATATTCTTCTTCCAACACCTTCCTTAGATCACCCTAATACTCCTCAAGATGTGGCTAAGAAAGTGTATGTCTAGCTAATGAATTCTAAGAAAGAAATCTTTAAACCTATTCTGAAAAATGCTCTCTAAAAATACAAATGTCCTTTTCATTATAGGAATACACATTTACTTTCTGATTGTGTGCATTTCAAACTATATGTTAGAGAAAGAGCTACTTTAGGAATTATATCTCATTCCCATGCAGAATTATAATTTCTTCATAATTTTGATATAGGGCATTCCCCTCATTCTTCTATAAATTAGATTTTTTTCTACTCTTGTCTCTTAACTGGGGGCAAGAGGTATTTCCTTCCAGTCTTCTAGGATCCAATATTCTCTTAGCATGTATTTTGTTTTGAGTTTAATTGGTTATTCTTTCTACATTCTATTCTTATAATTTTCTATTATGGTACATACTTCCTTCATGCATAATCATTCATGATATCTTTTCTAGGACATTTGTTTTTCAAATCTATCTTTTTATTACAACATCTCTTTATATAATTTGATATATCCCTTGCTTTCATCCCTGGGGGGAAAGGTATTTATCTTCTTCCTCTATCTAAGGATATATTTTCCTTAGTTTAGTGGCATTTTTTTATCATACAACATTATTTTCTTATAAAGATTTATGATTTTGGCTATGGATACCCTCTTATATGAGAGGTGATTGTCTTAGGTCATCACCTCTTCTTTATTTTCCAAATTATGTTCTTTATAAACTCTTGCCTTTTATTTGGGTTAGAGTTTGACTCCTTCATTCCAAGATTCTTCCTCTTCATCATAGGGGGCTTGATGATTGAATCTTTGGTCCCTCTTTTCTTTGGAAGATGACATCTTATCCTAAGCACTCCTCTATGGTGGGGGTCTTGATGATAAGATCTCTTCCTCTTTGAGGATCCTTTTTCCATATGTGACATATCCATTTCATGATTATCTATGCCCTTAGAGGTAAGGGTCAATACTCTTTGCTAAGGATATAGTGTATATTGTTGTTAAGCTAGATATCTCCTTACATTGTGAAGTAGGTATCCTCTTTCTCTTCCTTATCTTGCCTAGTGGGTAGTCATGATAAGGAGGGGGGAATATATAGGGTCTCCCTTATACTATAGTTTACATTAGTTTACATTTTACAACATGCTAAATCCTCGGAAGGTAACGCACATAAGTTGCTAAATCCTAAAGAGACGCATTTTTATATTTATTTTTATTTTTATTTTTGCTAAATCCTCAGAAGGTAACGCACATAAGCTGCTAAATCCTAAAGAGATGCACATTTTACAATATGATAAATCCTTGGAAGGTAACACATATAATTTTCTAAATCCTAAAAAGACACGCATTTTATATTCCATAGTGATACAAGAATGTGGATCTATGGATATTTCAAAAGTCATCAGAAGACACATTACAATTACAAAGCACAGTTTATGGGTGAACCTATTGGGCTCTCCCTCCTTGGTGATTCATGGTAAGGTAAGTATCTTACTAGGTGAGGTAATCACTATCTCTTTTCTCTCTTTTGCTTTCATGCTAGTAGGATTAGATCATGAAGCTATGTTATCTATAGTGTTGCTCTTGTCTGCTTATGTAGTCATGTACGTTTTCTATGATTAATTTCTCTTTACTTTCATATCTTTATGCATGTATGTTTAGTTAGAATCCTTGGTCTTGGGGCTCATGTCCTTGAATTAGTGATGTTATACCTCATTCTGATCCACCAAAATCTTTCTTCTAACTTTACCGCGAGTATGTTCGATTTCCATACTCCCACTAAAGTGGGGGCTTAATGTATCATATTAAAATGGAATCACTTCTATGTTAAGAACATTTATCCCTCCTTAAGGGATTTTTTTTACCACCATCATATTTTCCCCTCATTTCTTCACCCTCTCCTACTTTTATGTCTGTTTAGGACCCTGATTGGGCCTCTCCAGGCACCATCCCTCCCATCTAACACATTTTCCAAGGGTTCTGACTCCCTGGGTCAAGGTCAACCTTGACCTTGACTTGGGTCCCCCTTTCTAATTTGGAAGTTTTTTGGTTGTCGGAGGTCATTAAAATTTCATTTCCCGCTTCCGGGTTGGTTGTTTTGGGTTCCAAAGTGACGATTCTTAAATTATATTTAATATAGGTCCTCTTCTAGGGGTATAGGTATAATTGTAATTTACTTCTCCTATGTATGCCTCTCTAGAAGATTGTGCCCTAGTTTCATATATAAGGAAGTTTTCTCCTCTCATTTTCTCTAAGTGATATGAAGTACGAACCATGAACTAAGTGATAAGAAGGATAATCTCAAGCTCTAAGTGAAGTCTCTCTAAGAAAGAAGAAGCACTAAGCATTAAGATAACTTCAAGCATCCATTGTTCTACATGTTTTCAAGCTTTCAAGGTGTTCAAGTCTTCCTTTCAAGCATTCAAGTTCTCCATTGAAGGTCAAGGATTCAAGCTTTCAAGCCTTTGAAGGGATTTGGTTCAAACATTCAAGATTCATCATTCAAGCCCTAGATCTATCCATCATGGTGGTGTGATCTTCCTTCAAGATCCTTTGTGCATCCTTAAATACCTTTTCATTCTTCCTTCAAGGTGGATTCCAAGCATACAATCATAGAGGTTTATGATTTCTAATATTGAACCCAAGCTTTCATATTTACATACTTGTTTACATTCAAAATACAATTGCATATCTATTGAATATCATAGCTTCATTATTAGATCTACTTCTACTACTTTCTAGCATTCTTTATTTCAATTATTGATTTCAAGGTTAATTCCTAAATCAGGGTTTGACTAAGGGAAACCCCTTCCCCCAACAAACAATCCATTTTTCTTGTAGGTACAAGTTTAGAACAGCGGATCAGAGTGCAGATTCAGATACCCTTTTTGGCAAACTTTTGGGATTCAAAAATAGATTTCTTGTTGAAGACTTTTTAGGTCGATTCTTCCCTAGGTCAAAAACAAAAATTCTGGGTCAATGGTGACATTGACTTGAGGGTCAAAATCAGAACTATGTCAGAATAGAAAAAGAATTTTGGGTTTTGTTTGTCTATGCGTTTCTATTTGATATCTAGTCTCATATTTTCTAGAAATTGAGTGCAGACCCCTAAAAATAGCATTATTCAAATCTGTAACATCTCAAGGTTAGTACTTTTCTCCTATTCATTTCAATTAAAGTTATTAATCCTTCTAAACCTATCACACATTCAAATCTATAAACAGGTATTTAAGATCTTCCTCTTTGCTGTTATTTCCAAATGATTGATTCATTTATGCATTGATCCTTTCTTTGGGGTTAATCAATTTGGATCCTTCAATTGTGTATCTAAGGATAAAAGGAGAGCATCTTATTTACCCCCTACATTTCAAATATACACCATTTCCTATCTTACATTTTTGTGACATCTATTTTAGATGTTACAAAAGGCAAGATATATCGCATTGCACCATCGTCAATACATGGTTTGGGCCTATTTTTGATGGATGGCATAAAGGTCTCTTACAACAAAGCTATCGAATTGATGGAGTATGTTGGACCTTGTTACGATTACAAAATTTGGATGTGAATTGTTCAATATAAGAAAAGTTTGCGTAGGTATGCACTCTCGAAAAATTATATTCAACAAAAAGACAATGAACAAAGTAAAAGAGTGGCTATATACATTGACAGAAGGCCAAAAGCATCAAGGAATATTGTAGGTTTTATAAATAGTATGCGACCTCTGTCAACTATTAAACAACCCAATTGCATATTTGAGGTGCGCGAGGGAAACCATGTATTTGTATGTGTGATAAAATCAATACGTGCAGGGGAAGAGCTTCTTATTGATTACAATTTGAATCGCATAGATATAAACGATGTCACTATGATGGGGGTGCAGGTAGGTACTATGTACCATTAAATAATTGAGTTTTTTTGCCAACCACATCTAGAGAGTCTCCTCACCATCCATCTCATCTCCATCGTCATCTTCTAATGAAATTTATTAATCTAGTCCTCTCTAATTATTGGTTAACTTTAAATAATAACAAAGGACCACAATATGGAGCAGAGACATAGAGGGGACAATGATGATCCTGCAGGCACTTCTTCCCAGCAGGTAAACCTCTTTTTTATTGTACTACAAATTAGATAGAAGCAAAATGTTAAATAGTGTTTTTTATTATGTTCTTTTCATCACTGTTTCAGATTAATTCTAATAATGTTAGTAATATTGTTTTCACTGACAGGTGGTCAACAGAGTAAGAGAAAGGAACCACAATCCCTCAGAAGCAGTCCTTTGACGAGGACCTAGATTTTGATTTCAGTATTTGTGATGACCCAGCCTCTGCAATTAAAAAATGCCTCCAAATAATTTCACAAAGAGTGGCTCAATTGGCATCTATATTCCCTCCGACTCTTGAGTCGCAAAAGAGGGCAATTGCATTGATGCATTGATCTAAAAATTATAGAGTAAGTATTAATGTAATTTTTAATTATAACAAAAGTTCAATAATAGTTTTTATGTTATACTAGTCTTTTATGTCATTAAGAAATAAGCGGATGTGTTGCTTTTACAGCTTTTTTGCGTAGTTTTGAGACTCCTGGCCATAATGAGGATATTGCAGGTGGTTCAGGTAGATCGCATGTTGGACTATCTTTTTTTTACGCTCTAACAATATTGTCCATGCTAATCACTACTTTTACTATGCTCTAACAATCTTATTCTTTAGCACTTGTCAATGATCATTTACTATTGCCGCCTCGTACGATGATAGGCTCAGTTGTAATGTCTGCTGCAATGTTGGCAACGTGTAGCATGTCCATAGATTCCATGGAACCACATACTCGTACATAGATTTTATCTTCTCTATCATTATATATATATGTTTATTTCCCTTGAAGTATTATGTCTTAGGGGCATTTCGTAATGGATTAAATTTATGCAACAGGAGATGCATCACATGATGATGATGAATTTGTTGGATGTACTTGTATTCCTAGTATTGGAATGGTGAAGGATTTCATATTGCTTGTGAGCGACGAAGAAGGAGTTCCCATCAAAGTAGCAAAACTTCTAGGTACTGTAAAGATTGGACCTTTCGTTTACTATACAATCGTATGTTAATTACACCTTGCATTCAATATGAGAAGCTTACATCTATTTTATTCTTATTTTATACTATTATATCCTTCGACTAATGATATCATGATTATTTTGTAGGGAATAATGTTTTTTATGATAAACTTAATGATGAGTGTTTGTGGATATTCAGGCCCACCATCTATACATGGTGGAACATCATATATGAACTAAAACCCCAATCCACTATTTTGATTTCATATCATTGCTAGGATAGTTATCATTACATCCATTTATTAAACTATATTAAAGGTAAGTTCACTTCATTTTTGAATCTAACAGTGTTTTTTTTCTTAAAAGGTGGAAAGTCCAAGATATAAAGTTAAAGGATGCTCTCGTAGAGATTATGACAAACTTATTTGGACCTTGTGTATTTGAGAAGAATAGGCTCCTTCAGAAAGCTTGGTTATGTTTGAGGTATATTAGGGACCAATACAGGTGTACATTATATAAAAAAAAAACCCCGAAGTACCAATGCCCCCTTGCATTCCTAATTTAGAGTGGCAACATCTTATTATGGATGCGAACGAGAAAAATGAAATAAAAAAGGAATTACACCACCAGACAACAAAAGAAGGTATGTGATACTGTTAAGAATGTAATTGTGTACTAAATATTCTTCATATTTATATGAACTAACATATTTCAATCTCTTCATAGATTTCTTGACACATAAAAGGCAACAAAGGAAAGACTACAAAAGCACGGGAAACACAAGCTAGGCTATGGTGGTTATTCCAAACTTGTCACACGAGTTGTAAGCGTTAATATTATCATATTTATATGAGGAAAAATACAATCTGTAGATGGCTTTTAACACTGAAAATAATAATTTGAACTTTATAATATTTATTTATATTTTGCAATATTTTTTGTTTTGATGAAACAATGAAATAAAATATGACAATACCAAAAAAAAATGTAGGGCGTGGAGTTCAATATAAGTCTCACAGAAGAGGACAAGAGAATTGGCTTCCAACAAGGCTATAAAGCCGTGTCAGAAAGAATAAGAAGTGCACAAGGTTCTATTGATGGATCCATCGTGGTAAGTAAGCTAAATAATGATTATTTCAAATTTAATTATTTACCAATTAGTTTATTTGATGTTCTGATTAGTTTATTTGATGTTATGTTCCAACATAAAGTGAGTATATTTGTTTTAAGTAAGAAAACAATGATAACATGAATGCATATGAAATTGGAATGCAGGCTTCCAATTCTGGTACACAACCTATGCATGATGATGTTGGTTTGGATGCGCATCACAGTGATGGAGGTATACATTTGCTATTCAATTTTTTATATGTAATTATTAATACAAGCTAGTAAACATCTTAAATTGATTGGTGTAGTAATACAAATTTAATTGCAATAGGTGTTTGGATTAATCTAACAATTTGTATTGCAACTACAGAGAGTGTAGAGGTCATTGTTAATGAGCAGGTTGAGGTTGAGGTCAAGGCCAGACAAACTGATCTCAAAGTTGATGATGTGACTAGATCAGGTAAAGAGCTATACGATTATGTCCTTTAAAGTACTTAAATACTTGTAACAAATTATAATAAAATGTTTTTAATTTAACCCTTTTATATGTTATTGCAGATGGCCCCCTTTTGCATCAACAGAGAACTAGGCCTGCACTGAGATCTGATGACATGGGAGATATTGATGCTCCTCTTAGTGATTTCTTCTCAAAACTGAGCAAACCAAAGAAAAAAAAGAAATGATAATGATATGGGAGACATCTATGCACCTTAATTGATAATGACTAATTTTTATGTGCCAATGAATTTGATTATGTGTTATTGAATGTTCATAAACTTTATAATGTGTTAATGAATGTTATTGTGTGATAATTAATGAATGTTACATTTTATTAATGGATGAAATAATTAATGAATGTTAACTAGATGTTAACGGGGAATTGAGAGTGATGTTAGGGGGGGTATGGCCAAATGAGCTTCCACCTTCACATGGTTGGCCTTGTTTAGTACATAATATAAAACTATTCTAGAAACAAAGTGAAGATCAATAAGGTTGTTCCTTATCTAGGGTCTCAAAAGTAGCCTTAATCCCACTCTCAACATTGCAAGGCTTCAATTGGTATTCTAAGATTGGCTTCTCCATCTCCCACTGACATCTTGTCTTTCTCCTAAGAACTCTTACTAAGCTCTGATACCACTTGATGCAGAGCTTATAGCTTCACTTTTCCTCTAGGACTGAATCTCTCAACTTTTCAAGTAGATCTCTTACTATAGGCCCTACACCTTTGAAAACTATAGGCTCTACAACCTTTGAAAACAACTTCTAACTTCAATATAGCATCCAAACTTGATGATTCAAGTTTCTATTTTGGGTTGATTTGGACAATCACTCCCAATGAGTCTACTTGGGTACACCAACTATTAATGGTAAAACACAAGAGGCTATGCAAAATTGAGCATTGATCATATGGTTGTCTTGAATGCATTTCTTGTTTATGATGATAACTTAGCAAGTATATTATGCAAAGATGATCTCGGTGGAAAAAAAAAAAGTAATAACATTAGATAATTTGATGTAATCATACTTCATTGGTCTTAATCAAAGTGTTTGTGACCCTCTTTTGTGTTCTCGATACCTTGTGGCAGTTAATAGACCTAATTATGACCTTATCTAGGAGTTTGGACCCTGAAAACATCATTTTTATGAAGTTTTAGTCCTTTATGAAATTGAGCATTGATCATATAATTGACTTGATGCTTATAGTCAATTGAAGCAAGGTAGGTTATGGAGGAATATTGGTACAATATCAACTGATAGTCCCCTCATTTTGATACATTTCTTGCTAGGTTCTTTCAGTGCGTTGGTCCTCATGAAGTCATCGCTCTTTGCCTTCTAGTTGTGTGAGAACTTGGTATTCAAGATTTAAGGAAATTTTCTTTGTGGTTGATTAATACAAGTACATTCTGGTCAACTAATTTCATTGTAGTTGTTAAGTTTCTAGATTGCTGAAGAAAATTTCTTAGGTCAAAAGTTTAAAGAATAATTCTTTGTTAATGTTATAACATGAGTTGAAAATAAAGACTAAGTCATGTTTTTTATGTTTATTATTATACATATGATTATGAGTTTCATTTCAAAGTATCATATGATATATAAACCATCCAAAACAAGACTGGAATAGGGTTTAGTTTAGAAGTCCTCCTGAATCAGCACTTCGGGAGGACTGTAAAAGAAAATAGTAAGTGAAGAAGGTTTTGTCTCTTTGCTAATCGAGAATGACAGTTTCGGTAGATCGAACTCCTAGCACACCAGCATCCAACGTAGATTGAGTTGCCTTATCAGAATTCAAATCTCAGATCTAAACTTCTCAAGACAAATTGAAGTTAATGAGCAATAAATCACCATGATAATTCAAGAAACATGAATCTCCATATTTTACTCTTTTTTCTTCAAAATAGAATTAAATTTTACATTTTTCTTACTAAGATATTAATGTAACCACCTAATTTCGGTATGTCGCAACTGTAGACCCTATTTTCCCTAAGTGTGATCATACCCTCGAGTTATGTCCAAACGACCCTGTTACTGCTTGGCATAATTCTTTTAATCAATTTAATGTCCTAGGTGATTTTTATCACTGATTTATATTATCTATTGTAGCCATACAATTCAAATCAATATCGACCAATCAGATCAAATCAAACATGGCTATAGTATTTAATTATAAAGGAATTAAATAAATCTCTAAATCAAATATCACTTGCAATCCAACCCATTCCCCTAGCCTATTAATTTAATTAAAATGGCTATAGTTCCCTAATTATTAAAAAGCAATTTAATTGTTTTAATAATTAATTCCATATTTCTAAATGAATTAAATAAGTTTATTTCATTTATTAATATTC
Organism: Thuja plicata; assembly: GCA_018584345.1. Lineage (NCBI taxonomy): Eukaryota > Viridiplantae > Streptophyta > Pinopsida > Cupressales > Cupressaceae > Thuja > Thuja plicata. The sequence goes on from MU225537.1 coordinate 886,419, forward strand.
CCTTAAACCCTAACCTAACCCATCTCAACCACTTCTACCCTGGGTTCTAACCCTAACCTAACCCATCTCAACCACTTCTAC
>MU225537.1:958944-969911 GCA_018584345.1 Thuja plicata
GATGATGATGATGATGATGATGGTAAGAATATCTCTACTCCTCTTAATGATAAGTTTACTCATGATAGTGATAATGTTGTGCATGATGATAATGATGAATTTATTCCTCATAGTGATGATGAAAATGGTGAATTTACTCCTCATAGTGATATTTCCATTACTTCTAAGAGAAATCCTAAATGGTTTAAAGATTTACTTAATGAAGGTGATGATTATATTTCTAGAATGGGTGGTCTTAGACCTAGGAGACTTAATTATTGTAACTATGCTTTGATGTCTTCTCTTATGCATTCTAAAGATCCTCAAAAAATTTCTCAAGCTAAGAATCAACCTCATTGGCAAAGTGCTATGCAAGATGAATATGATAGTTTAATAAAAGAACAATAACATATAACACATGCAAAATGGAAAATTCATAACATATAACCTCTAGATTTGGATAGAGCTTTCTGACAATATATGATAGGTCAAAAACTAATACCGTATGCTCAAGTATCGCAAAAAAACAACAGGCTACTCATTATGAAAAAAAAAGGAAAGTTGTATGACAGTTTTGTGGCCGTCAAATTTAATCATGATCTGACTTGCTACCACTGACATCACTACATGCACATGTAGGCATACTTGCACTTGCAGGCATCCTTTCCAAGAAGTATAAAAGTTTTTTTTTAAAAAATTTTTTATTAAAAATGCATAACTCAAAGTTTAAAAAAAAACTTTTGTGCAAGTTTTTTTTTTTTTAAATTGCCAAATAGAAAATTTTTTCATGTAGCGTAATTTTTTTTAACTTGCCTCAGTATGTGTGTCTAGAATATGGTCGTACAAGCAAAAACAATTTGCCTCAGATTTTAACTATGTCCAAATTGGACATGCCTTATATGAAAATAGGGGTTTTTGGGCCTTCTAGACGCAACCGTGAGGTCAGTTTGTGCCCAAAGTGATTTTTCTTTATCTACATGCTAAGTTCGTACAACTAGAGAGAAAAATATGCCCAGAAGTCAACTTGTCCAAAATGGTCAAATTTTATATGGAAAGAGGGGTTTAGGGGCCTTTTGAGCGTAACTGTGAGGTTTGTTTGAACCCAAAGTGCCCATAAAATCTCCCCTCCAGATCCACACAAGGAAACCTCTGTAAACTTGAAACCCTCAGAGCTCCAAAAATTCTTCATAAACTCAAGAATGGGCTACAACAACAAAGATCTAATACTGTGTTAGAATTCATAGAATTCTATCACCAAGATCCACTGTAGCAAAAACCTATCACAAAAGAAAAGAATGGAGACACAACAAAGAATGATCTGAAAGATGAAATATTCATTCAGAGAGGGAATAATAAAATACAATCAGATCGAAACCTTATAAAGGTGATCAAAACCCTAAAAGGGTAAAACCTAGGTTGCATAATAATAATTAATAAAAGAATTAATTATTATATGCTTAAAGTTTAGCTTAAGTAAACTAGAGATAATAAGTGACTTAATAATTATAGAGATATAAATGTTTCGATGTTTGATTGGGTTCTTTTTTTTAGTCCCTTCAATTTAACTAATTTTCAAGTAGAAAGAATCATTTTGCTTAAAAACATGCATGTGGAATTCCTAAATGATGAACTTCTTAGGAAAATCGATAATATATATGGAAAATTCGTAGGTTTTGTAGATAAGAAATTTATATATTCTGAAAGAGAAATTATTGTTAGGATGAAATTAACAATAAATATTCTTAAACTTGTAGATATTAGAGGCAAGTCCCCGACACATAGAATTAATCCAATTATTATACATGAAAATTTAGACACAAAAGAACCACTTGAGATGATTTGCTAGGATGTTCTTCTACCCGCATATAATCCAAGCAATATCAAAGGTTTTTTAGATCCTAAAAAACCCTATAAGCTAAATGTGACTTTCTTCAATGATAGAGGTGGGTTTTTGGTCTCTCCCTCTAAACCCTTGGGGCAATTTAACCCTCAATAGCCCAGTCCTCCCCAGAATAAGATCTCCACCGTAAACTATTTTGTCAATGAACTTTGTGAGGCCTCTATACACCCTGCTAACCCTCTATCTAAGAATAATGAGCATATTACTTCTTGTTCTGATTCTCCCTGTGCCATGGAACCCTCCCAATCTTCTTCCAAAAATATATCTTCTACTATTAACAAGATCTCTTTAAATTCAAATATATCAATCTAGCCTCCTCTTCTAGTAACACGTATAGGTTTGAAATTACATATGGAAGCAGAGCCTGTGGATAATTCACCAGAACACAATTGCAATCTTGGGTCATTAGAGTGCGATGACATGTCAGCTAAAGTATGGTCAAACAACAATAATAATCCATGTCCTAAAGCTAGGGACACCTCAGAGAAGAAAGTAAACAATATGGATACAATAGAGACCTAAGATAATATGAATCTGGTTGTAGAAGTGCTTGGAAACTTTATGGAGACTGATAAGGATATAGATCATCAAACTAAGGAAAGGAAAAGTAGTGAGGCAAGTAATCAAATAGAGATTGAAATAGGTAACAACATGAGACCAGAAACACATGGGAAAAGTGTAGTATCTCCTAGCCAGGCAAAAATGGAAGGAAAAATCATTACTAATCACTCCATGGATACCTTAACAGACAACACAATGAATCTGGCAGTGGGGGAATTCCAACAGTAAGCAGTGACTGCCCCTCCCATTCTAGATACATTCAGTGGCTTCAGACTGAGGTAGAAGATGAGGATTATCCTCAAAACCAGTGTTCTAGAGAAGGAACTATCCTCGAGAAGGAAGCCAATAATATGGATATTAATGAGATCCCAGATAAAGTTCTCTCAACTAGAAAAAAAAAAACTTGGAATGTTTGCTAAAGGAAGATATCGTCTCTTTTCTACAAACCAAGGAAGGGAAGAATAGTGATGCTGAACATCTAGAGAACCAACTACAAGGATTGCTAAATGAGGAAACATACCAGATGGTAGAAGCACAAGGATCTGCTGAAACCTCTTCAGTCCAAATAGAAAAGGAAGTATAAATTATCACAAATTATGTAGGAGATACCCTCTTGGATGAGCTCATTAAGATGTTCTTGGATGAACTTTGTGATGAAGAGGAACTAATATTACAGAAATCACTCCTAATAAAGGGCATTAAGGAAATGCAAGTGATGGATGAACAAGAGGACACAAAAAATATTTTGGTGGACATAGTAAATATGGAAGTAGAGGACCCTAAAACCTATGACATTGCCTTTACACAAGATAGTAAAGAATCCCTAGATTATGGTAGAGTTCTAAAGAAGAGGGGCTGAAAATATAAGGGCGAACTTAGGGAAAGAGATTGAGAAGCTTCTGATCAGGTCAAAATCACTACTCTCTTAAACGTAGGGAAGGGGAAGTTCCTTCCCAAGGAGACATGAATGTCCTAACATGGAATTTTAGGGTCCTTAATTCCCCTAAAAAGAAATGGATTCTTAAACACTGCATCAATAGTACTAAGACATATATAATTTTACTCCAAGAAACAAAGATGTGTAGGGAAGAAGCACTAACATTTAAAAAGAAACTCAGATTTAGAAACCTAGAAGATTCACTGACCATAGGAGCTTTTGGTGGACTAGCTATCATTTGGGACCCTAGATTTGTTTCCTTCAATATTATAGAAAAACACCAAAATTGGTGACTGGTCAGGTAAGAAACTTTATAAATAATTTATAGTTTTTAACCTTATAAATGTCTATGGCCCTACACAAATGAATGATAAGCTCCAGACCTGGAAGTAAATTGAGACTTTCCTTGGTTCTAACCCCAACCAAACTAGTTATATTGGTGGATATTTTAACACCATTACCAATCTTTCTGAAAAGAGAGGAGGTATTAATAAACTGCCACAAGCAGCCAATGATCTCATAAATTGGGTAACCAGAAACTCAATACTTGAAATACATACTGAAGATAACTCCTTCACCTAGAATAACAGAAGGAAAGACTTCTGCAACATTGCACAAAAGCTTGACAGATTTTTTCTCCATGGCAGCCTAATTGATGTCAATGCAACTCTTAGTGCTGAAATACTTCCCATTTCTGGGTCAGATCATTACCCTGTTCAATTACAAATCTTAGTAGATTCCAAGCCAAAGAATTGCCCCTTTAAATTTGAACAAATGTGGATCCAAGATGAAAATATCCTAAATCTAATTAAACAATGGTGGGAGGAAGCACAGGTTTCAGGTTAAAAAATGTATATAGTTTCCAGCAAACATAAGATCATCAAAAGAAAATTGTTAGAATGGAATTCAGAGAATTTTGGTAATATATTTGAGAAAAAGATGGCTTTAGAGGAGAAATTGAAGGAGGTAAAATCACTGGTCATTATCTTAGGTATGGATGAGGTGTTATACCTGGAAGAGAAGAAGCTACTAACTAAATATGAAGATGTACTAACTAAAGAAGAGATATTCTGGTGTCAAAAATCTAGGGAATCTTGGTTAGAAGTAGGATATAGAAATACTAAACTCTTTCATAACAATACTAAACAGAGGAGAGTTACCAACATAATAACATCAATAAATACTAAATATGGGGATGTTCTCCAACACCCTAAAGAAATAGTGGATGAAACAATCAAATACTTTAAAGACATACTTAATAATCTAGGATCCTCTAACCTTTGCAAATAAAATGAGATGCTAAAACATATTCCCAGAGTAATAACACCAAAACATAATAAATCCCTATTAGAAAAATTTACAATTAATGAGGTCAAGGAAGCTCTAATGTGAATGAACCCAGATAAATCACCAGGTTCGGATGGTTTTTCAGCAGGATTTTATCAAAAGTGTCGGGACTTCATAGGAAAAGACGTCACAGAGGTGCTGGAAGGAGTTAGAAATTTGGGTAAAACCTTGAAAGAAGTCAATAACACCTTTTTAACTCTTATTCCAAATAAAAAAACCCAAAAATCTTAATGATTTTAGACCAATTGCGCTCTGTAATACTCTATATAAACTGTTATCCAAAACTCTGACTATTAGGGTCCAAAAACTCCTTCCTCTTCTGATTAGTGAGGAACAAACTGGCTTTGTATCTGGTAGGTCAATTTATGATGGAGTAATTATAGCCCAAGAAGCTATACACTCGGTTCAAAAAAACAAGTCTCCTAGTATGCTTATCGAATTAGATATCAAAAATGCATATGACAAAGTTGACTGGAGATTCCTATGTAAATGTTTAGAGGCCTTTGGGTTTGCTAAAAGCTGGATTAATCTTATATATGAATGTATATCTACACCCATGATATCAGTTTTGATAAATGGTACACCAAAAGGGTTCTTTGAGATTTCAAGGGGGATCCGGCAAGGGGATCCGATTTCTCCCTACCTCTTCACCATAATGGCTGAAGCTTTGGGGAGAGCTATACACACATGGAAAAATGAAGGATCACTCAAAGGCATAACTATATCTAGTAATTTGGAACCAACTAACCATCAACAATTTGTTGATGACACTATGTTATATGGGGCTAGTGAGGAAAATGAAGCAAAAACTTTTAAATATACCCTAGATTCATATACTGTTGCCTCAGTGCAAGAAATCAATGTTGATAAATCTGAAGTATTTTTCTTTAACACAAATGATAAAACAGAGAAGCAGATCTATAAAGTTCTTAACTTTAAACCTGGTAGTCTTCCTTGTAAATACCTTGGACTACCCCTAGATAAAGGGACCAGGACTACTACTCTTTGGAACCCAACAATAGAAAAAAATAAAAATAAAATGAACTCTTGGAAAGGCAAATGGCTCTCCTCAGCAGGAAGAGCTACAATGGTTAAATTAGTTTTAGCATTTATGCCTATCTACTAGCTAGCTTGCATTAATCTTCCCGTTAATAAAAGATCAGGATTAAATAAACATTTAAGAGACTTCTTCTGAAAAGGCACCAGTGATGAAAAGAAATTTCCCCTTATTACATGGGACAAAGTGTGTTGTCCAAATGAGGAAGGGGGCGCAGGCATAAAAAACATTGGAGATCAAGGCAAGGTGTTACGAGAAAAACTAGTCTAGAGACTATATAGAAATCCCCAAGATAAGTGGGAAAAATTTTTAATTTCAAAATATTTAGCTGACAACAATCCTATAAACATATTTAGGGAAAAAAACCTGCCTAGAGGTTCGCGCATTTGGAACTTTATGCTAGAATGTCACAACATTATTTCTAGTAAACTTACTTGGAACCTAGGAACGGGTGAGGAAGCACTCTTTTGGTCTGACTCCTGGGGTGGGTATGAAGCATTAGATAAAATTTTTAACTACAATATGTCTAGATCTATATTAGAATCCTCTCAAGGTAGATTAGTCAAAGATTACATTAAAGAATCAACAAATGACATAGGGTGGGAATGGAGGGACTTTTCAGTGCTTAACCTACTTGAGAATGAAGTTAGACTCCTAATAGAAATATTAAAAAGAGACATTTGGTTCTTAATAGAAGCAAAGATAATTTGGTATGGGACGGGTCCAAAAATGGAGAATATAATACAAAGGATAGCTACAACATAATCATAGCAAACATATTAGGCCCAAGACAAACATGCCTATAAATCTGTGTTGGAACAAATATTGTTTGCCTAAAGCAGGACTTTGTACCTAGGTAGCCCTGCATCAAAAGTTACTCACGACGGCTAGATTTAAGGGAATAGGTTTTGAGGGACCTAGCAGGTGTCCTTTGTGTGAGGAAAAAGAGAAAGACCTTAATCATATTTTACGAACGTGTAAATATTCAAATGAGTGTTGGAAATGGTTAACATGTAACCTTGGTTGGCACTCTGCATTCCCTAACACCATCCTTGGAAAGCTCCAAGCCTGGCCAGAAATCAAGAAAGGTGGTATCTATGCTAACTTATGGATTACAACCCCATCAATCCTTGTATGGGAATTATGGAAGGATAGAAATAGAAGAGTATTTAGGAATGAGAAAATGGAAGTGAGACAACTAATTAATAAGATTGAAGCAAGCATAATTGAATTCACCAACAATAAAAGTAAAGGTCAACAAAAGAGAGAGGTGAAGATGTCTTATTGGGATGAGAAAATCAAGGCAAAATGGATTGGCCTTGCCCTCCCACCCTTCTTTGGACTTGGAGACAAGATAACTAAATATAGGAGAGAATAATGCATGTGGGCACCACCTCAACATGGTTGGTTCAAATTGAAATTTTATGGGGCATCAAGGGGAAACCCCAGAATAGCTAGTATTGGGTGTTGTGTACACAATAGTGAAGGTAGAGAAATTGCAGTGCTAGCCTCCCCTATTGGTCATGAAACCAACAATTGGGCAGAAATTCTTGCATTAATAAAAGGACTAAAAATATGCAAAGATCTAGGAATAAAAAATTTGGAAATCGAAGGGGACTCGTCTATAGTAGTTAATGCTCTTAGGACAGGTTCGACGCTTAATTGGAGATTGAATGCACTTCTTTTGGAAGCCATACTTCTAAGCAATAAGCTTTCCAAAATAATAGTCAATCATATTTATAGGGGAGGAAATAAAAGGGCTAATGAATTAGCAAATTTGGGAGCGAATGGTATATCCTTACCTCCTGATGCTCTTGAAAATAAAGCGTAGTACCTTTATATTTAAGAATTAGTCATAAGACAAAACCATAATTGCTTTCCTAATCATAGTATATTAAAAACAAAATTAGATAGGAATATAATAATATTACATAGTTTTAGAATAAATAGATCTATAAAATGACAACATAAACTATCATTATTAAAACTAGAATCTTTAAAATCTTCTATACATCCGTGATACTAACTAGAATCTTACCCTCTAAACATCTAAACTCATCCTTTATTCTTTTATCCAAGAGAAGATACTAATCAAGCACTTCTAACACCAAATTACTTTAATCTATAACTAACCATTCAATCTAGTATAGTTTATAAATTTAAGAGACTTGGAAAATTATTAGCTATAAGGAAGAGATAATTACCCTTTATGATAGCATAATTTATTTACACTATCTCAAAATCACAGGCAAATTGGCAGTCTCGTAGCTCGATGGATTACAGGTTGGAATCAACATGACTAAATCTTCTAGACATCCCCCAGCCTTTATTATCATTTAATTTACTCATGTCAATGTAATTGTGACAAGCTATTTTAGGAAGAGTATCATTGCCTCACACTTAGGAGGGATTTTCATAGATTAATCCCAATTTCAGGTGGCGCACTTCTCATCACATGGATGCTTCCTGAGGCTCATCATTTAGTTTACCAAGTAAGGGCACGCATATATGATTGCAGGGTTTGAATTAACTCAAATAATTGGCATCTCCTTTACTTAGCTCCATCTTCTCACCGCCCAAAACCTGCAAACCTCTTGAATTGCCTTGTCCCACTCAACCAAAAATGTATAGCAATGTACACACATTTCATGCTTCGACTACCAGGGACATGGCGTTCTGGGGTCCTATCACCCCCGAGCACTGGAACAGAATCCTCCAGCCTATAGACGACCTATCTAGGCAAGCTTTAGAACTAGCCCTAGCGAACTCTTATTTTTATTACAGTTATACTATGAGAACTAATGGAGACATTATGGGTACTCTCATATCATGCCTCCTTAGAGCCAGTATAGATAAAACCAGGGTCATAAACCTTTGCAGACTCATTTTCCTTAGCAAAATATTGGTAGGGCTTAAGGAGGTAGTGTTCAACATCAATTTTAGGAACTAGGTTCCATTCCCGAAAGACTATATGACTGTGAAAATTGGAATCCTTGAGCATAATGTGCAGATTTCACCTAGACCTTGTCTTGTCTTCAAAAACATAGAGGCATTTGACGCCCAGTGGCCCACTATGAAAAGAAATATTGATTTCCTTTTACAATGGAAAATGATTATACCTACAGACGACACAGCCTGACTCACAAAGTATTTTAATGAGGAAGGCTTCTTTGTGCCTTCCTCCTTCTGCATCACAAACTTGGATAAGATTCAAACCATTCCTCTGATGATCATAAAAAAGGATGGTGAAGGATCCCTGGCACGGGCAATGGTAAAGGCAAGGGAAAGCTTGAAGAACCAGGATTAGAGGAAGAAATCTAGGAGGAAGAGGTGGTCTTTAGTTAGATCAAGGACAAGAAACCAGAGTAGCCTCTAGTTGACAATGTTTTGGTACTGGACAGAGTATATCATAGATAGTTTTTAGTGTTTATTATCAACAGTAAAATTGTATCTACCTATTTAGAAGATCGTAATACTCTATTGACAAGTCTAGCATATTTGTATATTTTACGTACTGTAATTATTAGTTTTTTTAGGGTATATAAAAAGAAATTTGTAAACTTGATACTGTTTAACATATAAATGGTTTGGATTATGTTATATGCTTGTATCATTTATTAAGCACAATTTAGATAATTTAGTCCCTATGGGTGTGTTTATTTCTAGCCCAAAACTCCAAATTTTGGTCTAAAACGTTTTACCACTTGAGCCTTAGACCGTTCACCTACCAACTCCCAGTAGAATACAAGGTGTTGTAGCCTATCCATCTACCTTTTATTCTTGAAATCCTAACCTAGAAACCTTTTCACTTTATGCTTGTAGCCTCTTCTCATTCTGCTGGGTTAATTTAAAAACCACAAAGGATGTAAGGAATTAATTTTCTCAAACCTGGGAAACATGACTACGCCCATTAAGCTTCAAGGCCTGAGGATTAAATTTATATTTGATATTTATATCTCTGGACAAAGGATAAAAGGTGTCTTGCTCTCATCCCACTTTCTGGTCGTCAAGGCAGTTTTCAGAATCCTAGGAAGGGAATGCATTAACAATAATGAAAGGTATAGAATCAATTCTGACATACCTGCACTATTTCTAGCCCTAGCTCTCTAGGTAGGAACTAACAAGCAGTGTCTTGGGGTACTTTGTAGAAGACTCTTCAAAAATGCTTATCCAGGTGACCTTGACAAAGTATTGGCTAATATCAAGGATGATCTTACCATTCCCAAACCATGCTTTTATGACCTCTCCTCGGTGGGAGGCAGGCCAGTCCCAGCAAATCCTATCCTATTAGTGGATGATCTAGAGGTCCTCACCAATTGGGCCCCTATCATGAGAAGGAACTTGGATTTCCTCTACTATTTTCTTTCATTTTAAACTCCCGGAGGCCGCAAATTGGATAGATTCATTCATTTTGGAAGACCAAGTTGGGATCTAGGAGTCAGAATCAGAATTAAGCTTCAATATTGATCTTCCCCACCCCAGGAGACATTTAAATGTGGAGATAGATTCTTTTTCTCTAAACTTTGACAGTATAATTGATTGCATAAAAGTTGTATTTCCAGTATCTATGAAGCTCACAGGATATCTAGCTATGAATTCTTTGCTTAATCTTTGTTTTCTACTGCATTTTAATGGTATGTATTTCAAATCCTTGTTATAACACCATGTCACAGGTCTGGGTGCAGGGTTGCGTATTTTAGCTCTTTTATTTTCAATTTATTATATTTAATTATGTCTCTCTAGGTTGCTTTAAACCCTTTAGTGGCATCTTATTTTGGGTCTAATTGGTTAAGCCTAGCTTCACTTTGTTTTGTATCTACCTAGACATGGTTATTTCCCTGCTTATTAGTGCCTCATGGGCACCCAAGTGTTGATATGGCCCAATGCTAACCCTGACAACAACTACCCTTTTGATCTTATGGCTGGCTCTAACCTATTCAATAGGGCCTGAGATTCTTGACTGTATGGCTTTGTGTTTAGATCCATAGTTTTGTCCTTAGAAACTTTCTCGTGTCTCCTTTATTGGATTACATGATGGTAATTATTTTGTTCATTTTTGTCGCCCCTCCTCTTTTGAGGATTGAGATTTGGTCCCCAGGTTGCGTGATTAAAGATCCTTTCTCTTATCTCCCTCAAGTAGACTTCAGGGTCAGTGGCTGGGTTGCTTGCTGGACTTAGGCTTGATA
>MU225537.1:976667-1025258 GCA_018584345.1 Thuja plicata
GACATAATAATATGAGGTTTAAAGATTGGTGGTTAAGTTTTGGATAAATTTTGAGGCCACTGATTCACCCCCCCCCCCTCTCAGTTATTACTAACAATTGGTATCAGAGCTTGTGTGCTTAGAAGGAAGGTTTCAAGACCTAAGTCAAGATCACAAGATGAACAGATGAGATGTGCCTAAGTTGAACAAAGACAACTTTGTTTCATGGCAAATCAGGATAAGACTCCACTTATCAGGTATTAGTAATGATGTTACTCAATTCCTAGATACTGAATATGTGTTGCCCATAGGATCATTAATAGTAGATAAATTGAGGGAAAAATATGAACACAACTGCATGGTCATAGAGCTTTCTTCCTCACTCTCTGATGCTAAATTTGAAGATGTCAAAGATTGCAAAAATGCAAAGAAAATGTGGGACAAACTGAAGCTTGTACATGGAGGTGATACAAATGTTCTGAGAGCCAAGGTAGAAAGCCTTAGAGGAAAATTTGATGATCTCATAATGAAAGAAGGAGAAAACATCACACAGTACAACACAAGAATCAAAGAAATAGTCAATGCTATATGAGGAGTTGGAGGTACACTTGAAGAGGAGACAGTGGTAAGTAAAATCTTAAGAACCTTACTGCCCATATATGCTATTAGAGTTTCTACTATTCAAGAAATGAGAGCAGTAGCAAATAATACAATTACTCTTGATAGTTTAATTGGTAGACTAATTTCATTTGAGATGAATAACTTTGATAATAGTGTCTTACCAAACTTAGAGTCTGCATTTAAGTCTTCTATGAGAATAAGCAAATCAAGTCATAGACACACATCTAGAAGAGATAGTGAAAGTGAAAGTGAAGAAGAAGATCTAGATGAAATAGAAGCACTTATGGCTAGAAGAATGCAGAGATGCAAAGGTAAATACAAAGGCAAGTTACCACTTGTATGCTTTAATTGTAAAGAGATTGGACACTTTGCTGCAAGATGTCCTTACAGAAGAAAAGATGACAGAGGTAATGACAAACCTTTTGAGAAGAAATCTGACAGAGGTGATAACAAAGATTATAGAAGTTACCGACAATCAGAAAGAAGAGATAATCAAGACTACAAGGATAAAGACAAGAAAGCCAACTACCTTGTTGCTTGCAAAGATGAAGATACTGACACCAAAACTGATGATGACATCGAGATGGTATTTGTGGTTGTGAAAGATGATTCAGATGAAGATGAAAGGTATGTAGAAACTACACTCATATCTAAGGTTAGCAAGAATGACATCTGGATTATAGATAGTGGCTGCACTCACCACATGACCAGTGACAAAGAAAATTTTGACACTTTTGAGTATTATAATGGTGGTACAGTAAGAATGGGTAATGATATACCTTGTCCAGTTGAAGGTAAAGGAACTATAATGTTGAATAACCTGATTAAATGTGAAAATGCTTATTGGGTAAAAGGGTTGAATTATAATCTGTTGAGTGTTTCTTAGCTGAATAATTTAGGTCATGGAGTAGCATTTGAGAATAAGAAGGCAAAGATCTTCAATGAATCAGGAAGATTGATTGGTACCGGTGAACAAACTAAAGGTAACTTATTCTATCTTAATAATACTAACACCACTTGCTTAATGACTAGAAATGAAGACATATGGTTGTGGCACAAAAGATTGTGTCATGTGAATTTTGACAACATGATGAAAATAAGCAGAAGGGGAAATGTAAGAGGCTTACCGACGATGTCAAAGCCCAACAACATCATGTGCAAGAATTGTCAAAAAGGTAAAATGACAAAGTCTAGTTTCAAAAGTAAAACCCATACATCTGATGATACTCTAGAATTAGTCCATACTAATCTATGTGGACCAATGAGGACAAAGAGTTATTATGGAAATAGATATTTTATTCTCTTTGTTGATGATTACTCTAGAATGATGACAGTTATGTTTCTAAAAGATAAATCTGAAGCATTCAAGATGTTTAAATGGTATAAGGCTATGGTAGAGAAACAAAGTGGTAAGGATTTGAAATTCTTGAGATCAGATAGAGGAGGAGAGTTTATATCAGATGAATTTACTAATTTCTGCAATGAGTATGGTATAAAAAGATAGGTTTCTGCACCAAGAACACCACAACAAAATGAGATTGATGAGAGAAGGAACAGATCCATAGTTGACTGTGCAAGAACATTGATGATAGAGAAAGACATCACCCAAATCTTCTGGAGGGAAGCTGTCAGTACTGTTGTCTACACATTAAACAGAGTACAATTGAAGGACACAAAGAAGACACCCTATGAGCTATGGTATGGTAAAACACCCAATGTAAGTTACTTCAAAATCTTTGATTGTCAATGTTATATCTTAAAGGATGATATAAATGGAAAGCTTGATGCCAAGAGTGATGAAGGTATCTTTCTAGGGTATTCCACCAAGAGCAAAGCTTATAAATGTCTTATCAAGGCTTCTAACAAAATTTTTGAAAGTGCAAATGTAAAGATAGATGAATTTGCAGAGTGGAATGAGCTGGAAAGCACAAAAGAACTAGAGGACTACAACAAGTTTGTATACTGTGAAGAACCTAACACTCTACCAAAGCAACAGTGCTTAATTTCAAAACAACAGAATGTTGCAACCAACGGTCAGGCTGCAATTATCGACGGTCGGGATACTAATCAAAATAATGTGCAGAGTGATGAAGAACAGAATGAAGGATAAAATGATGAGCAAGATGATAGACAAAGAGCTATACATGTACTTTCTAGATATGTAAGAAGGAACCATCCATAGATCCAGATCATAGGAGATAAGAAAGGTGGTACAAGAACAAGAAGTAGAACAAGAAGTAAGTCTCTAAACTCAGGTTGTTTAATTTGTGAGTTTGGGCCAAAATCTGTCAATGTTGCACTTGATAATGAAGAATGGGTAAGTGCCATGAATGATGAGATCAAGAGGACTGAGAAAAATAAGACATGGTCACTTGTGCCAAGACTGGATGACAAGAATGTCATCGGTACAAAATGGATATTCATGAATAAGTTGAATGAGAATGGAGAAGTCACAAGAAACAAATCAAGACTAGTATGCAAGGGGTATGCACAAGAGGAAGGTATAGACTATGGAGAGACCTTTGCACCCATTGCTAGGCTAGAAGGTGTAATAATACTACTTGCTTATGCTGCATTCAAAGGATTCAAGGTATACCAGATGGACATCAAGTCAGCATTCCTAAATGGAATACTTGAAGAAGAGGTATACATTGAGCAACCAGAAGGGTTTGTATATCCAGACAAGAGAAACATGGTGTGTAGACTTCACAAAGCCTTGTATGGATTGAAACAAGCTCCTAGAGCCTGGTATGAACGACTTCATTCCTATCTAATAAGTATTAGATTTATATGGACTAGTAAAAACAATAATCTTTATTTGAAGGAAGATACTAATGCTAACACTTTGATTGCTGAAATATTTGTTGATGACATCATATTTAGAGGCAATGATATGTTATGCAAATCATTTGCTAATGAGATGAGAAAAGAGTTTGAGATGTCTATGTTTGGAGAGATCAAGTTCTTTCTTGGTCTACAGATTATGCAACAATGTGAAGGTATTTTCATTACACAGTCCAAATACATTAAAGAGGTCTTGAAAATATTCAAGAGGAAGATTCCAAACCAGTTGAAACACTGATGGCTACTAGATGTAAGTTGACAAGGGAGGACAAGACACCAGAGGTAAATCAAACTTTGTACATATCAATGATAGGTAAACTCATGTATGTTGTCCATACTAGACCAAATATTGCACATGCAGTAGAAATTGTTGCTAGATTTTCTGCTAATCCCAGAGAATCACATATGACTGTTGTGAAAAGAATTTTAAGATATTTGAAAAATACCGAGGAATATGGCTTATGGTATAGAAGAGAAGGCAAATTTGAACTTAAGGTGTTTACCGACGCTGATTGGGCTGGAAATCTTGATGACCGGAAGAGCACAACTGAAGGAGCATTCTTTATGGGTGACAGACTTGTCACATGGATTAGCAAGAAGCAAGGATGCATCTCTCAGTCCACTGTAGAAGCAGAGTATGTTGCTGCTACTGAAAAATTGCTCAAATATTGCATGGATCAAATAGTTACTAGAAGGTATGCATATGAAGATCCTAGAACCAGTGATTATCTATTGTGATAATACCAGTGCGATAAACATTTCCAAGAATCCAGTCATGCATGCTAAGACTAAACACATTGCCATCAAGTATCATTATTTGAAAGAACAAGTTCAAGAAAAGGAAGTGATACTTGAGTATGTGCAATCCAAAGAACAATTGGCTGATGTCTTCACCAAGCCACTGCCCAAGGATACATTTGAGTACTTAAGGAAAATACTAGGGGTCAAACCCTTGTCTGCTAGTCAGTAAAATGACTAGAAAGCTACATCAGCCTATATATTATCAGAATATCATTCATGTTGATGCAAGCAAAAAGATGAACTTCAAAGCTAAATCTATATACAGACAGGTATATATCATCATCGAGCACCAGAGCATATTGTTGTATTGCTAATGGATAAGGGAAATTCAAGGAATATATTATGGATGGAAAGAAAAGATCACTTGACATTAATGTCAGATTTTTGTAAGATACTTGTTTGGCATTGCTGTCAAAGGGAGAGAGATTATCCATATTATCACAGTCTTCAAAAAAAAAAGGAAGAGAAAGATTATCCATTATCAGATTAGTCCAACATGGAGAGATTATATCCATAGGGAGAGAGATTGGATGAAAATATTATACAAAGGGAGAGTTGCTGACAAGAAGAATAAGACATCAAAAGAGAAGAACAGTCAAAAGAGAGAAATTGACACAAGGAGAGAACACAACACATCAGAAGAAGAAAGATAGAGAGCTGCAAAGAATCAAATCTAAGCTAAAATAGAGCTTACTGACGGTCAGACATTTTTATCGGTTATAAGAACAAAATGATTGGTAGTTTCATGAATCTCAACTGTTGTATTTCATATTGTATTAGAAATAGTATAGTGTGATAATATAGTATGTTGCCATCAATGCCAAAGGGAGAGACTAGTGACATGTAACTGATTGAATGTTTGATAATGTTAAGTTGAAGATAATGCAAGTCATTTAATCAGTTAATAGATTGTATTTTCATTGATGCCAACTTGATATCATATGTACGGTCATGTACATAATGCCAAAGACTTCAAAGAACCAAAGGAACCAAGGTTATACTTCTATCAATACATAAAAGTCATGTATTCATTAAGTGACAAACAACACCGATAGAGTGTACACTGACGGACAGAGCAAAGATGAAAAGTCACAATGATACCTGACGACTAGAAGAACAGTGTTGCACGACGAAGCAAAACCACAGAGTGCCCGACAAGCAAAGTCAGAAGGTTGCTCGACAAGTAAAATTCCAATGATGCACGACGGATGGAGATCACAAAACTAACTGGAGTCTCACCGATGAAACTGTCAGTTGTCACCGATGACTAACTGCAGTAGTGACCGACAGAACAATGAGTTCAGAAAATGACAAAATATCTAGCTGGCAGAGTTAAAAGATAGACTTAATTGGTTTCCTACTTTGTTTTATTCGACCAGAGTTAAGTGATTGATTTAAAGATGATTTGTACAGTTGGCAAGAAGATTTCTACGAGACAAATTAGGAGTTATGATTTAAATCTAATTGGTTGGATTGTTTATCATGACAAGAATCAAGAACCAAGAACATGAATATTATGTCTATATAAGAGACAAGCTTAATTCATTTTGAGAGAGATGGGATTAAGGGGAGTGAATAGAAAGAGGATGCTGAAGAGAAACTGATGAAGAACAACTTCATGCGGTCCTGATCAAACAAGTTGAAGAAGAGCTAAGGAATTCTGCAGACACCAATGAACAGTGAGCACAGTGTCACAGAGCAGAAAGTATGGAGCACAAGTATTGAATTGATACATTGGTCAAAGAGGTAATGTACTTAAATAGATATGAAAATTTGCAATTCAAAGTTGTAATATGAACATGTCACAGTGTTTTAGTTTAACCATTGAAGCATCAAGTCTCTTAACCGAGCAGGACTTAACAATCTTCTATATATTGAGGTACATCTCAAGGAGTGCCAAAAAGGTTGATTCATGAAAGTAGCATTGGATTTGCCCGATACCTATTGACAGTCTAAGAAGGAGGCTGATTCAAGGATGGTAGCAATAGATACCCGATATTAAGTGACAACCTCTATGTATAAAATCCTCTAACAAGGTCGCACTTAACAGTGTGTTTGTAACCTTTAAAAGGGTTGGCTCCTAACAGGGCTCACTTCAGAAGAGTGAAAATTTGGGGTACCGGTTCCAGTGGTTTTTTCCCTTAACAGGGTTTCCACGTTAAAATCCATGTGTTATGTGTGTATGGTTTATTACTATTACTTTACTGTTTTACATTTCACATATGCATTTATGGATTGATTGGTATACTTTGCTTATTTACTAAGTTTCGGTAAATAGTTATACTGCTTATTGGTAATCAAGGAGAATAAGGACAGACAAGGAAAACCAACATATAGTTAATCATTATAAAGTATTTCATGGCATGCATCTTGTAGGGACATAATAATCTGAGGTTTAAAGATTGGTGGTTAAGTTTTAAGGATAAATTTTGAGCCCACTGATTCACCCCCCCCCCTCTCAGTTATTACTAACACTTTTTATCACTAAATTATCTTGTTCTTAGATTGGGCAAAGAGTCATCTCTGTTAGAATTCATAGAATTTTATCACCAAAATCGACTGTAGCAAAAACCTGTAACAAAAGTAAAGAATGGAGACACAACAAAGAATGATCTGAAAGATAAAATATTCATTCGGAGAGGGAATAATAAAATACAATGAAATCAAAACCTTATAAAGGTGATCAAAACCCTAAAAGGGTAAAACCCAGGTTGCATGATAATAATTAATAAAAGAAGTAATTATCATATGCCTAAAGTTTAGCTTAAGTAAACTAGAGCTAATAAGAGAATTAATAATTAAATCAAATGCTTTAATTAATAAGTGAAATATCTTATTACTCTAACACCCCCCCTTAAGATAAACTTAGAGAGTAGCTAAAACCTAGAAACAACTACTGAAAGAAGGAAATGGGTCCTGACAACATGGCCTAATCAAGTACCCAAGTACAATAAATCTCTGTAAAGAGGAGAAAGTGAGAAAACCCAGTGGGAAAAACCCCTCTCTAAAAATAGATGAATCCCAGTGAAGGACTGAAGAAGCCTCCAAACTAGAAAATCTCATACAAAATAGGAACAAATGATGAACATGAAGAACACCACTAAAGCATGAAGCTACAAACATTGTCAAAGAATAACTATTGGAACCTCCACTGTAAAAGAACATGATCGGGTAAAGAAGATTGTAATCTGCATGAGTGCCCTCAAATGACACTACTCGAATCATGATAGCATACAAAGGCAAATATCAAAACTCAAAGATACACATGGAAAAAAAAATACCAAAGTCTAAAGAGTTGATCAAAAGATGGAAGGATGCCTCCAAAACAAGAATGAAAAAGTGTACATATGGTAAATGATCCATCTCACCGAAATGTAGAGGTACCCATCCACTGCATTCACCCAGTACATAGGAACAAATACTAAATATACAACTCACTCCATCAAACCAAGGAAGCATTAGAACCAACATGAGATACCCCCCATAATGTTGAGCAAGGAGAGGCATGACAGGTACACTAGAATAGAATGTCAAGAACAACTACATGATGAAGAACCATGAACATAGAAAGTGAAAATGAAAGTACAGACAAATATAAATGATGGTGTCATGGAAGGATCACTCTCTTGACACACATCATGAGGTAATATCATGGAAGGAATACTCACTTGACAAAGGTAGATCAAACCTCCCATGACACTTTATAATGTAGTACGAGTACAAACAAGCACAAAATGTGCAAGATCCCAAGTATGCAACATATGTCACTTTATCTCAGTGCATTTGCAAAAAATAAATGCTATAGAAATAGATGTCTATTATGCTCAAGAATGACAAAAATTTGTAAGAACAGAAGTAATAGCTAAAAATGAGTCATCCCATGCAAGGAAAATGATCCCAGGACCTGAAACATCCAAGATATTCAATAGATTGCACAAAAAAAAACCTGAATAAAATGTACTTAGAGAAGATTCTGGAGATGAGACCCATACCAAAAGAAAGAGCACAAAACCATCTTTCCAACGATATGCGAAAGTCAAAAAATAGAGCCTAGATGAGCGAGATATGGCTCCTAGAGTGCAAAAAGGAACCCAAACTTTGACTATAAAAAACACATGCAAAATAGAAAAATCATAACATATAACCTCTAGATTTGGATAGAGCTCGAAAATAGCTTTTTGATGATATATGATAGGTCAAAAATTGATACCGTATGCTCAAGTATCGCAAAAAAATAACAGCCTACTCATTATGAAAAAAAGGGAAAGTTGTATGGCAGTTTTGTGGCCATCAAAATTAATCACGATCTGACTTGCGACCATTGACATCACTACCTGCACATGTAGGCATACCTGCACATGCAGGCGTCCTTTCCAAGAAGTATTAAAGGTTTTTTTTAAAAAAAACTTTATCAGAAAAACATAACTCAAAGTTTAAAAAAAAAACTTTTGTGTGAGTTTTTTTTTTAAAATTTGCCAAACAATTTTTTTTTACATGTAGCATAATTTTTTTAAACTTGCCTCAGTATGCGTGTCTAGAATAGGGTCGTACAAGCAAAAACAATTTGTCTCAAATTTTAACTATGTCCAAATTGGACATGCCTTATATGAAAATAGGGGTTTTGGGGCCTTTTGGACGCAACCATGAGGTTAGTTTGTGTCCAAAGTGATTTTTCTCAATCTACGTGCTAGTGTCGTACGACTAGATAGAAAAATATGCCCAAAAGTCAACTTGTCCAAAATGATCAAATTTTATATGGAAAGAGGGGTTTTGGGGCCTTTTGAGCGTAACCGGGAGGTTTGTTTGAACCCATAGTGCCCAAAAAATCCCCCTTCCAGATCCACGACCTCTATAAACTTGAAACCCCCAGAGCTTCAAAAATTCTTCAAAAATCTTCAAGATAATCCATCTCAGGCCGATATTTTGTACATGCTAGGGTGTACAACAAATATGAGGATACATCGAAAAACTTATTTAATAGGAAACATGTAATCATCTCATGCAAGTGATCACTAATCAAACCAACCCAATCCAAGTAATTGGACCTTACCAACTTCATTATAAATGTGTCGTTGACTCTCTAAAAATTTGAGTAAGTATTTTTCAACTGCAAACTAGGATAAAAGTCATAGATATGAATATCTTCTTCAAAATCTTCAAGATAATCCATCTTGGGCCAATATTTTGTACATGCTAGGGTGTACAACAAATATGAGGACACATCGAAAAACTTATTTAATAAGAAACATGTAATCATCTCATGCAAGTGATCACTGATCAAACCAACTCAATCCAAGTAATTGGACCTAGCACAAATTACTTGAATGAAGAATAACATCCACTCATCTAGGTTTAGGACATCTATGTCTCTTCCGAGCCTATACAATAAAATAACTATATTTATGATCTCTCCTTTAATATAGATCTTAAATATGGTATGAGGTAATTTGGATTGTCTTGTCCTTGGGGATGAGATCCATTATGTGGAAATTATATTCATGTGCACTCTCTTTTTATTGTTAAACTTGCAATGTGATAACATGAAATCTTAGTGAGAAAACGATCCCCTATTTAGTAGGCGGAAAAAGTTTTGAATAGTTGCTCGATCAAGACAAATTACAACTCGATCACCCTGTGTTTTGATTGTCCTTGTGTTGGGATCATATCTATTGATGCATTTTATTACTAAATCGACACACTATACATCTACCGGGAATCCTGTGGCTTGAATGAATTTGCTTTCTACCAATTTTTGGGTGATAAGATGATTGTTAGGATGTTCTACCATTCTCTAGAATTCATTTAAATCCACAAAACTCAATTTTGTGTTGCCTATCTTGGCATATGTACATTATAGGCCACTAAGATGATCATACCCTAAATTCTTGAATTTCATGTTTGTCATCTATGTTTTACTAAATTGAGCTCATGAGACTTTTACACTTGAAAGAGAAAAAACATAGTATAGGCTTGAAAACTTACCAATTTCACTAATGATGTGTGTCTAATATTCTTTTGTGTCCTAGGTTATTTTCCCTTCATAGCGCTTACAATATCAAATAAGAAATGACAAATTGTAAGTGTTATGGGGAAGCCATTAAGATTAGGTTTTTGAGCATTTAGTATCTATACCTACCACCATCAATACTCTGCCTGGTGATGTCACTCATGTCTTTTCAAAGGATTCAAAAAGAAGCTTCTATTTGATTTGTCTGAATCCACTTCATGTTTTCAAACTATCTTTTAATTGATAAATTCATCTCCTTCTTCTCAAGTTAGGAAATCTCCTTTAAAAAATATCAGCAAGTGTAACCTGTTAGAATTCAAAGAATTCATAAGTCAAGATCATCTGCATGCAAAATAACCTGTTACAAAAGAAAAGCTTGGAGACAAAAATGTTCTGATATACAAAATATTCATTCAGAGAGGGAATACAAAATACAAAGAGATCAAACCTTATGAAGGTGATTGAAACCCTAAAGGGGAAAAAACTAGGTTGCATAATAATAATGAATAAATGAATTAATTATTATATGCCTAAAGTTTAGCTTAAGTGAAATAGAGATAATAAATGACTTAATAATTAAATCAATATGATTTAATTAATAAGTGGAATCACTTTATTACTCTAACACCCCCCTTAACATAAATATAGGGAGAAGCTAAAAACCTAGAAACATCTACTGGAAGCAGGAAAATGGGTCCTGACAACAAGGGCTGATCATGTACCCAAGAACAAAAATCTCTGTAAAGTGGAGAAAAGGAGAAAACCCAGTGGTGAAAACCCCTCCAAAAAGAGATGAAGCCTAGTGAAGGACTGAAGAAGCCTCCAAACTAGAGAATGTCCCAGAAAATAGGAATAGAGAAAGAACATGTAGAACACTTCTAAAGCATGAAGCTGCAAACATTGTCAAAAAATAACTGCTGGAACCTCCATTGTAATAGAACATGATCAGGTAGAGAAGACTGTAAACAAAGCCTGAAGAGCTGATCAATCAAAGATGGAAGAATGCCTCCAAAATAGGAATGAAAGAAGAGTATCCATATGGTAAATGATCCATCTCACCGAAATGCATAGGTACCAGCCACTACATCTGCCTAGTACATAGGAACAAATAATGAATACATAGATCACTTCATCAAACCAAGGAAGCATTAGAACCAATAGGAGATACCCCCATAATGCTGAGAAGGAAGAGGCATGACAGGTACACTGAATCAGACTGCCAAGAAACACTACATGATGAAGAGGGTACAAACACGTATAAAGGATGGTGTTGTGGAAGTAACACTCACTTGACAAAGGTAGATGACAAACAAGGCAAACATCAAACCCCCATGGTACTTTATAATATAGTGCAAGTACAAACATGCACAAAATGTGCAAGATCCCAAGCATGCAAGATGACGTTTTATCTTAGTGCGTTTGCAAAAAAAGCTACATAAAAAGGCGTATACAATATTTATAAAGGAAACGATCCCAGGACTTGAAACATCCAAGATATTCTCAAGAATTTCATAAAGAAAAAAACTAAATAAAAGATACATGGAACAAATTTTGGGTGTGAGAACCATAGAAGAAGAAAGGATAACAAAACCAGCTTTCTGACGCCATGCAGAAGTCAAAAAATGGAGTCCGGAGGAGCAAGATACAGTGACCAGAGCGCAAAATGGAACCTTGAATTTGACAGGAAAAAAACCCTCCAAGATGACAAAATTAGATAACTAAACTGAAAAAATTAGATCGACCTCGGAACCAGCTTTTTGTCGATATCTCGTTTGACAAAAAATGCCTCCGTTTATTCAAGTTATGAGCAAAAAACCACTAGGAGGTAAAAACCAAATGAACCTCATGAACCTCAGCCAAAAATGGCGGAGCCCTGCTAAACTGGCGAAACCTCCAATTCTGGATTGCCTCTAGATTTTCCCGCCAAATTGGTAGAAAAAATAAATTATTTTTTTGAAAAATAATAATAAAAAAACATGCTTTTTTTTAAGGAAAAAAACATAAAAAAATAATTTATGTTTTTTATTTAAAAAAACATGATTTTTTTTATTAAAGAAAAAAATATAAAAAAAAAACTTTATATTTTTTTATTGTAAAAAAATATTAAAAAATTGGGGCTGGGGCCCGTGGCCATGGGCCTGCGCAGCTCCCTTGGGGCCCGCGACCTTGGGGCCTACGCGACACCCTAGGGGCCCACGGCCTTGGGCCCTGTGCAGTTCCTTATGGCCCACGACGTTGGGGCCTACCGGTACCAAATTTTGTTTTTTAGATTTTTTTGACTTTTCCCACCTCCACCTCAATTTGTGTGCCTATAAAATGGGCATGTGCAAGTTTTTTGCCTCAAAATGCAACTTCGGCCAAAATGGTCGTGTCTTATATGGAAATAGGCATTTTTGGGCGTTTTGAGCACAACCGTGAGGTTGATTTGTGCTCAAAGTGCTCCGAATAAAAAATGCCTCCAGATCCACACAAAAAAAAGTTGAAAAACCTGAAACCCTCGGAGCTCCAAAAAACTTCAAAAACTCAGGAATGGGCAGCAACAACAAGGCTCTGATACCATGTTAGAATTCATAAGTCAAGATCATTTGCATGCAAAATAACCTATTACAAATGCAAAGCTTGGAGACAAAAATGTTTTAAAAGACAAAATATTCATTCAGAGAGGGAATACAAAATACAAAGAGATCAAACCTTACGAAGGTGATCGAAACCCTAAAAGGGAAAAAACTAGGTTGCATAATAATAATTAATAAAATAATTAATTATTATATGTCTAAAGTTTAGCTTAAGTGAAATAGAGATAATAAGTGACCTAATAATTAAATCAATATGATTTAATTAATAAGTGGAATCACTTTGTTACTCTAACATAACCATTCCTTCAACTAACCATTAGGCTCAAAGTGCTTTACAGGAAGTTTTGAAACTTCCATTAGGTCTCGAAAGAACTTTTACAACTTTATTCTTTCTCCAAGGTTCGGGCTATATCTTATCTTGGTTCTATCTTCAATGTCAAGATCCAACGATGTTCTTTGAAATCTTTGTTGGTCCCGAAAGCACTTTATAGAAAGTTCTATATCTCTTTTTCCTTAGCTACAGACTATATTTTCTTTGGACCAATATTCTTCTTTATATGTCGAGCTCTAACTTTGATTATGGAACCAATGTTGGGGTTTGACAAGAATTTTTGAACTCCATCTTGGACGCTTAGGGATTAGGTCATTGAGAATTGGGCAAAGAAAACTAGGACAACTCTTTTGCCAAATATAATTGGGGAACTAACAAAGGAAATTGAACATGATCAAGACTAACAATACCCAAGACTCAGTAGAGATGAAATGCTTAGCTTTGTTCCAAAAGAGTTGTCAGATCTCAAAGCGTGTTCCCAAACTTGACTTTGACAACTTAACAAAGAAACTCTAAAGACTAGGAAAATAACTCAAAATGATAAGTTTTGAATTAGGTGGCCGAAACTTAGGCATTATTCATAGCATATTATTTCAAGATAGCTATGCGCCATGTCATAATCAGAGGATTAGTGTAAAATATCATTGTCATATACTTGTGACAAATCTGAAAACTAAAAATGTCTAAGTCTTTGTTCAAATGTTCCCCTTTATTTTGAATTCACCCTTACATCCTCTTACATATGTTTCGAGACCTACTCTCCTTACTTCAAATTATAAAGTGGGTGTATGTTAAATGTTAATGTATTAGATACTCGAACAATTTAATTATTTTCACCATAATTACGCCGAATGTGTTCCCTTATATGAGATGCACTAGCTGATTTTAGACATCCACGACACAGAACGCTGGAAATAGGTTGGACGACCATGTAAACAATCTTGATGGTTAAATTTTTAATATTTTTCATTGGTCAGTCTGAAATGCATTACCGAAATCATCAAGTGCGAAGGACTACATGGAAAGTACTGTCTATCTCATTGTCTGTTCATCGTCTGTCTCATTTCCAGTCCTCTAGTAGATAATATTATGTGCGCTGGTTGTTTTATCATTGTTCACATTACCACCTTGCCACATTGGCCACTAGGAAAAAGGTCAGCCATCGAAATCTCTGCCATGAATGTACTCGACCAAGGCGACATCAATTGAAGGATTCCCTGCACTTGCCAAATCCAAGTATTGACCGATAGGGAAGTCATCGAGGATGAGTCAAGCGACATAGATTTCTAATGCACAACTATGTTACCAGAAATACAACAGAGGAGGGTTGTTTCACTTTTCAACGACTGAAACACGTTGCCTCATTGTGAATGACCGTTTCTGTTATGTATTTTTATTTCTATCCATTGCTAAATTACCCAACCATGGGAGGTAGAAGCGAAGGGGCAATAATTCTAAAGTTCTCTAGGTTCTAAACTTTCATTCCTTATCCAATGTTGAGAACTACTACGATGGAATCTAGAATTTGGCACTACACATAAGTCACCCCAACAATTCAGAAGAATTCAATTTTCACCTACCTAGTAACTGATTTGTTAGAATTAAAAGGAGTTGATTGAAGTTAAACTTCTATTTTTTTATGATTAAATTGTACATAACTACTAGTTTTTTATGATTAAATTGTACATAACTATTAGTATTTTTAATGATTAAATTGCACATTGATAGGACTGTCAATTTGTCATGTACAGTTAATTATGGTTTTCTGTCTTATTGTCATTTTTTAATTTTTAATTTTTTTGTTGGGGCATAAATGAAATTCACTTTACAAATAATTTGACTTTCAAAATATTCAATCAATTTTGAATATTTTTTAATAAAATTAATATGTAATAGTAAAATTAATTAATGATTAATATATTTTTGAAAATTATTATATGATTGAAATAATTTTGTTTTTGGACATTTTAAGTATATATATTTTAAAAGAAGTTATATATATGTATAACCGTTTCTTATATGCAACTTCTAAATATTATGTTTCTCGTTATGTTGTCGTTGCCATCGCGTTTCTCGTTTCTCATTTCTGGTAACATAGATGCACAGGTGATCGACAGGGCATGTTCTCTCTGCTCTCTCATCGCCTCACACATGACAAGGCATAATCTCTTTGCTCAATGGAATCAAGTTGTGGAGCTCTCTGGTGATTCAAAATCATTTAAGTTGTTTGATATCATGAATACTTTGCCCAATCTGTTACTGCGAAAAAATCAGGATAATTGACTGGACCTATTGTGGTATGATCAATCAGTTAGTCACCCATGAGAGACCAGTCCTCAGGATTATCTGCATCGAACACCCCGGTCACGTGGTTTTCCCATATGAAGTTTGTGATCTTAGAGAAGAACATAATACCACTTTCATCGCTGAGATTTTGCTTGGGACTAGCCGCCACAATAGGAGCTCCTATGCCCGTATGGTTTTGCGACTTGAGCACCCATGATCTCCCATAAAGAGACATCCACATAACAAATTTCTCTGGTAGTAATCCGGACTTGACCCAAGATGAAATCCCATAGCTGGTCAAAATGTTGGAGTTGCGGTCATAAAACACTGCGTGAGCTCCCGTGGCAGAAGTGTCCCATGAGCAGTGATAGTTGAAGCACATCACATTTTCACAGTCAAGTTTTTCGACAATGGAGGCTCCCAGATAGCTTCTGCGCTCGTCATATATGACGAATCTCTGTGCATAGTACACAACTGTCATTAAGAGAAGTGAAGGTTGACCTGACAATTTGTTCTCCGAATTTATTGTGTGTCTCCACTCGGAGAACAATTTGCCCAAATTCTCCACTTCCATGGTGTCGTTGGGAAACTCCCAGTGGAGTTTGAGGCAATAACACCATCATTACAAGATAATTTTCTCAAGATTTATGTCGTTCAAATCCCACCACTGTCCCGAAGATGAAACGGGTTGCTCACACGGTTCAAATTTAAGTCACCAAATTGGCCATTATACTGAATTCTTCCCCCAATTTGGCATTATACTGAATTCTTCCCCATCATATTGAAAATGTAGGCCTTAGATAGATTTGGGCTTGAGCACAGGACCTCCATTGTACCACTTGCATAACTTCATCCATTTCTCCCTATCAAGAATGTCATAATCCAAATAATGTGGCTCAAATTTTAGTCCAATATTAGTACTCCATTCGAAAATCCAATTTTGGGCTAGATTACTATTGAGAAGTAGTCATTTCTAGAGGAGATGGTGGTTGGGTGTAATCTATAGTGTTGGTATAGAAATACTACCATTTGCGTGAAAGGCCATACAACACATCATTGCTCGTCATGGTTTTATCATACTTCTTAATACTTATCAATATGATACTTCGAACTTAGGCGAGTGTATGACCATAGGCAAAAGATCGTCATTGACACTGTCATTGAAGAAAGATGTAGGCACATAAGATTCTAACAAAACCCCCATCATTTTTAGCCTGCAAGATGATCTACCCTCCTCTCTACCTCAAATCCTTGAGAATCGCCACCAAAACACACACAAATACAACAAACGGGGGAACACCAATAGATCAAAATCAGAACAATAATTGATCAAAATCATAATAACAAAATTGTAGATGCCCTTGAAATGCTCACTGCAATTATCTTTCATAGACAACACAGTAAAATGAAAGCCATAAAGGCAGGGACAATCTCCATCTTGATCGAATCCCTTCCACATCAGACTACAGAGAAGAAAAGTAGATGCGAGAGGATGTTATGTCTTCTCGACGTGTTGTGCAGATGCGTAGAAGGAAGGGCTGTTGTGGCCGACCACCCAATGGGAATCCCCGTAGTCCCTAAGAAAATAATGAGAGTCTCCAACTTAGGCAACATAAAAAGCCATTTGGATTCTCTGGTTGCTCTGTAAATTCTCTCCTTCCAAGCGATTGATTCATGAAATGTTGTAGACTGGTGCAGTCACAAAATTGTGCTTGCTCCTACAATGTGAATGCTCGACCAAGACAAGGAGTAAGGTAAATGAGGTGCTTAGAATGCATGCTAAGTGTTGGAAAAATAGATTTCGCGTTTCCTCCCTAGATTTTCCAGAGTAAATAAGACACCCCAATTCCAATAACGATGCAATATCTCTCTCGAGGAAATAATGCTCAAACTACTAACCATACCCATTGCAAGCAGTGTACATTTTCGAAACCCTCCAACAAGAAGATAATTTAGTACTAGAACTTCCATAGAGGCATTCAAAGAAAATGCCGAGAAAGCTACAAGAAAATGGAGAGGGGAAGGGAAAGAATATAAAGTTGTGAAGGTGGTATTAATTAACACTAACACCAAAATTTAACTTTTAACTAACTCATTTTCACTCCCCTCACTTTATCCTTTTTATATTTTATAATATTTTATGACTTGAGTCGGTGAACAATGGGTCGTCACGAGAAAATGTAGTGACGATTTGGTCGAATTTGTGACACGTCAGTAGATGTTATAACTTAATATTACTGGAAGAATTCCAATGTTGACTTGCATACAACCTGATAGGGGCACTGACATCAACTGCCACGTCACACATTATGTTCTGACACTTAATTTAACAAAATATTAAGATCTCTCCTTTCTTATTAATAAATATTTTAACAATCATTACAAATGTTTTAGTTAAATAATTTTTAATTCAAACTAGGCATTTATAACTAATAATTTCAACGTTAGAAAGACAAACATAGAAAATTTATATTTGTAGTCAATTGAGCCAAATTTATATTTAAAAAATTAATACTAAGTTGGTAGTGATGAAGTCTAATATTAGTGTTTCCATTAGATCACATTAATATCTCCCAAATAAATGATAAGAAATTTTTATATAGGGATATAAATATAGGGAGATACATATAGATAAAGATAAGGATAGACATAAATATAGAGAGGAGTGCAATGGAGATACATAGAGAAATAGAGATGCATATACAAAGTAGTAGAGATGGAGTGAATGAGAGAGGGAGGGAGTGATATAGATAGAGATATATGGAGATAGGAGAGTTAGAGAGAGAAATAGAGTAGGAGAGATTGAGTGAATGAGAGAGGAGGGAGGGAATGACATAAATAGATAGATATATAAAGAGATGGAAAGAGATAGGGAGTGATAGAAAGAGATAGAGAGATGTAGCTAGAGCCATTGTTCTCTATCTATCCTTGTCCCCTGCATATTTTTTTTTCGTAATTGATCTTCGATATATCTTTAGCATACCCATTGCACACCAAGGTGTGATTGCTAATTACTCACCCCCCTTCAAATATATAAAAACTATCTACAAAGACACAACTGTTTGTTTATTATTATCAAAATATTCAAATGGTAATTTAAAGTATAATTAAGAAGCATTCTATGGTGAACAAAGCGATTTTATCTA
This sequence comes from Thuja plicata, assembly GCA_018584345.1. NCBI lineage: Eukaryota > Viridiplantae > Streptophyta > Pinopsida > Cupressales > Cupressaceae > Thuja > Thuja plicata. The sequence continues at coordinate 995,259 of MU225537.1, forward strand.
TTAAAAAAAATCAGTAAACTGACCACGCTTGGGGTTAGGGTTTTTGCCCTAATGTAGTGAATATACTTCCTGGAAGCCATTGAACAAACAGGTGCGATTTCAACTGGAAGGAAGATAGGGTTTGTTCATTGCACCGCACAGAGGAGAGGCAAGGGGATAAGAAGAAAGAACAGGTGTAGAAAGAAGACTATTTGGTAAAGCGAGGAAACATGGCGGAAGCACTGGTACTGCGCGGCACAATGGAGGGGCACTCAGACCATGTGACGGCCATCGCGACCCCCATCGACAATTCGGACATGATCGTATCCGCCTCGCGCGACAAATCCATCCTACTGTGGCAGCTCACCAAAGACACGACCTATGGTGTGCCGAGGCGTCGCCTCACGGGCCACTCTCACTTTGTGCAGGACGTAGTGATATCATCCGATGGGCAGTTTGCCCTTTCGGGCTCCTGGGACGGTGAGCTGCGGCTGTGGGATCTCAACACGGGCCTCACAACACGGCGATTTGTGGGGCATTCGAAGGATGTTCTTAGTGTGGCATTCTCCATTGACAATCGTCAGATTGTGTCTGCCTCGCGTGACAGAACCATCAAGCTCTGGAACACGCTAGGCGAGTGCAAGTACACCATTCAGGCCGATGCTGATGGGCATTCTAACTGGATCAGCTGTGTTCGTTTCAGCCCCTCTGCGACTAATCCCACCATTGTTTCTGGATCCTGGGACCGCACCGTCAAGGTCTGGAATCTCACCAACTGCAAGCTCAAGAACACGCTCGTAGGCCACGGGGGATATGTGAACACTGTTGCTGTTTCACCTGACGGTTCACTTTGCGCCAGCGGCGGGAAGGATGGGGTTACCATGCTCTGGGACCTTGCCGAGGGCAAGAGGCTTTATTCCCTCGACGCAGGGGACATCATCTACGCCCTCTGCTTCAGCCCCAACAGGTATTGGCTCTGCGCCGCTACGCAGCAGTACGTCAAAATTTGGGATCTTGAGAGCAAGAGCGTCGTTGCTGATCTTCGTCCCGATTTCATGCCCACCAAGAAATCCCAGGTTGGTACTTGTAGATAATTGATTTATCTAGCCATTTTTATTTTTGTCCCTTTGTGAAATTCACGTTTCTTCATTTTCAATTTGCTAAATATGTCTTAGGGGCCATCACTAAGGAATTGTATCACCCTGGACTTGCATCCTGTCTCCCCTGCAGCAATGCTTGGGTGCCATTTGATGAACCTTTTATCCTCTTTCAGCTTGAAAGAGAACAATTTCTGGATGTTATCATTGTCTTTTTGTTTTTGCCCCCTGATTTCTATATCTCATTGTAGATTTGATTTCCATTCTGATTGTAATTTCACCTTAACTGAGAAGGCCAGAGGGATATTTCTCTGTCAAGCCAGCTAGGAAATTGCAACTGGTATACCCAATCAATATTGTACACTCGTAGTGCTTGGAAATGCAACCCAGTAGTAGCTGGGCAAAATGCACCTTGGACATTTTCTTTCCTTTCCTTTCCTTTACTTTTAGTTTGCATTGCATGTTACAACAGTCAATGTAATTTCTAAGCCCCTGAATAATTTCAGGGCAAATGCCCTTGTTTTGTTTCAGCTATTTTATTATATTTTATATCCCGTCCCTAATAAAAAAGCTATTTTTTTGATATATACAACTTATCGGAAACCTATTCTGTAAAAGTTACCCGTACTTGTACCGTGAACTGTCTTAATCTCTACATTTTTCTTGCATCTCCTGGTATTTGAACAGGGTTTTAGCAAACATGCTCCACATTCTAGTATGTATTAATTCTCTAATTGTTTCTTTTTGCTTGAAGAAAGAGTTTGAATACTTTATATAACAAAAGTGCCCACAATTTCTTGTTTTGTTGTTATAGCTTTGTACGTTTTTTAAAAACATTTGCTATGTTTTATTTTAGAGGCCGTATAAGTGGGTTTTTCCCCATTCTACACCAAAGTGGAGTATGAATGGGGAATGGCAGGTATGCGTATTGGTGGTAATTACTACCATGTAATGGCTGGTTATAATGCAATGTTGATTGTAGAATCTAACTCACTGTTAGGTTTTAGGGATTAGTAGCGAGGGTTTGAATTATTCCGTGTTTTATCTGTTTGTTTTTTTCTGATCATTTTTCAAACAGGGGCTTTTAATTTGGTAAATACGCCCTGTGTGGTAGTCTCTCTTTTAATCCCATGACTGAGATAAAAAACCTGACTTTCACACTGCATTAAATTCCTATTTTGATATCTTTTGGGGGCTGCTGGGGATTTTAATGTCTTTAGTTGTCATGAACCAGCCCTTTGACACATAGTTTTGTTTTCTTTTTCTCTGTAAGAAGCTACAGCCAGATTGCCTGTTTTCCTTGCTTCTAATTCACTATCAGTGTTCTACATGGACTGTTAGATGTGTGGATGAGTGTGATTGTTATCTGAGTCAAAGGTCTTGCTCTTCGAATTCTGATGCATAATGATCAATGCTGAGGGGGAAAGTTTCAGATATGTGTAATCTGTAGTAGGTGGTCTCATATGTGGAAATTTCAATCCAATAATGGTTGTACATGGTGCACTGCATTCAGTTTTCATGTTTTTATGATATTCTCTTGCAAGCTAACTTCTTTTCTAGTTTTGGTTGTATTTTTTAAATATTTTTGTTGAATTCTTGTTTGCTTGGTTTATAAATATGTTTTCAATATTCATTCTTCTTTAATTTTATTTTTGTATGAAATTTATGTATATTAGTATTACTTCAAATTTTTTAAGTTTCTAATTTAATTTTCACCACATTTTGAGAATATTTTTCATTTTAGTTTTCTCTATATTTATTTTCTGGTTCTCTTTTATCTTTACATTTTCTTGGGTTCACGTAAAGTGTAATGTCCCCTTTTGGGACTGCCCTAAATCTTGCCCTAAAATCACAAGGTCTAAAGCAAGAAATGTAATATAGTTAGTAGTTAGAGTTATAACTTTACCAATTAAAATGTTTAAAGCAAGATAAATCTTGGTTTAAGTCTTCAGTCATGTTAGACAATATTGGAAATATAATTTATAAGACCAATTATTTCTACAAGGGTTAAGGATATATAAGTGCATATATGTTAATAATCACCTTAATCCATTGAGATATATCATGTAATATCTATGGTTCATATTTAGAAATCAACCATAATAGGGGTTGAATGAGGGAAGCACAATAAGGTGCCCAAATCATCCCTCAAACTAAGCCCAAGGGTGGACACAACACCTCCCTTGGCCCATGTGGCAGGATGCCATCCATCCAACACGGGGTGGTCTACCTAGTGGGAGAGCTTGTCTCTGCCCTCCCAATTCATGCCACCTTATTCACCTGCCTATGATTCTAACTTTTAACTTAATTTAATTCCAACAATCAATCATTTTAGAGGTTGGAGAGGAAACTGCAATGGGGTGCCGGAATATTCCTCTTGGCCCACATGTGGCAGGACATCATCCATCCATCATGTGGTTGCCTACTTAGAAGGAAATTTCATATCTGCTCTCCCTCCTGTATTTCCTTATTCACCTCCACATGATTGCTTGTGGGGAAATAAGTTAAATAGGGAATATCATTTCATATTATTGCCTATACAAAATATATGTATTAAATATGCTACCACAATATTTTCTATATCACCCAAATTGCTGAATGAGAATGTAGGTTCTTATAATTGTGATTTCTAGATGAAGAATTTTTAATTTAATTGTGATTTCTAGATGAAGAATTTAATTGTGGGAAACTTTCTCTTATATTGGCCATTCATCTCTTTCATTTGAGTGAGTCGGGCTAGTATCTTTTGGAGTGAAACTCTTTTTAAGTGCTTTAAAAATCTGCTGAATTCACGAGTGAAGAATGTGGCTAATGTCTTTGGGATTATTTAATTTGCAGTGCAGGCATGTTTACCACCATGCTGGATCCTCCGGTTTCATTCCCTGTTACAATCTTGGCTTTTCTTCTCTCCTTTGTTTATAAAGCTACAATCATTTTTATGGAATCTGCTTATATTCTGAGTTTTCATGTGCCCATGTTTGATTTGTTCATTTTTACCATTGGACAAACGTGAGGTTTTGTTTGCATATGATGTGAATGTAATTTTTTTCCTGCATGCACTTGCCTATCTGAGAGCCATTTATTATAAAATTTTATTGCCACGGTCTTATGATATTTTTGAACGCATCTGTTGTGATAAACCAGTGAAGTTATATTTTTAAAATAATGATTTTTCTGATTTCACTGTGAATGAGTTTCGTAGCTTGATACATTTTAGTTTATGCCTCGTTTTATATGATTGATAGTCAATTGTGATGCCAGTCTGACTGGGGGACACCATCTTAGTTTGCTTTCCAAGCACTAGATGCATCTATTCAGCTAAAGTTGGCTTGAACAAGTACTTTATATACCTTTCAATTAGGAGGGGCAAGCCTCTTTTGGAATAAACTCTTGTCAGTGAAATGAAAGTCTTCTCAGTTGATTAGTCAAGCACGTCCCTAAAGATTTTGGGAGAATTTCCCTTACAATGCAGCTGTGCTTAATAATGCTTTTTCCTCTTGTTTTTTTTTTCTGTTGCAGCCTCCCATCACCTGTCACTCCTCTCGACTGTTACAATGATTGTAATGGAATATGTTTGGCAGTCTGGGCGTTTGTGTTCATATATTTGATTTTTTCATTTTTTCAACAGAAATAAATAATTATGTTTTTGTTAGCATGATGTGAACGCATTTTTCTTTATCTCCATGATCCTGCTATAAGCGAACCATTTCATATTGATTTTATTGCTGTGGTTTCATGGTCATTACTAGCACTTTTATCATAGAATAATTAGAATGATTTTCTGATGCCACAGTGCAAGAGAGATTTCACAGTTGGCTTATTATGTTTATGCCTTTAATACTGTAATTGCTTTGACTGGAGGAGATGAAATGTCCTTGGTTGGAGGAGTTGAACTAATGAATAGTAATGTCATGCAAATTATATTGTAATGCCCATTGGTTGTTGCCAAACTCTGGATCTTTTGTTGAGTTTTTGATATGATTGTCAATGAGAGTAATAGTCAAGGTAGTGTAGCAATGTATGAAGGAAAACCAACTATTCAAGTAATGGTACGAGAAATATTTTCTATGCTTGTAATAAAAAACTGTTGTTACTTATTTTTAGCATGGATTCACGTAACTAAAATTTTGATTCATTAGTGAAATTGGGATTGCTTTCTTATGAGCATGACAATTTTCATTCTGATTTTTATGCTATACAGTTTGCAATTATTATTTTCCCATTTGTAAGTTTTGCCCAGAATAAATTGTAGATTTATTATGGACAAACATAAACAAAATGATATGGAGAAGGTTCCGTAAATCTGGCTAATGTTAGTATAGAATGATTCCAATAGGATCTAGGCTTCCTTAATCTGGCTAATTCTTCAATTGTTATTTCTTGTTATATTGCAGATTCCTTATTGCACAAGTTTGAGCTGGAGTGCAGATGGAAGTACATTGTTCACTGGTTACACAGATGGAAAAATCAGGGTCTGGGGAATTGGACATATTTGAATTCAAAGCAGTATTTGAGTTGTATGCAAGCTTGAACTTCTGTGACAATTTTTTTTAAAGCTTAAATTGTTTTGGGCAAAGTAGGGTTAATAGTTTTTGCTTTTGAATTTTGATAGTAGCTGCAGAGTTATCTCTGAAATGCAACGAGGGATGTAAAATGAAGGCACTCTAAACTTCAGATGAGTACTACAACTCAGAATGGGCATACTAACATTTGTAATCAAAAGTAGTTTTTTTTTTAAAGTCTCTTAATAATTTAAAAAGTTCTGAGGTCCTCTTATATAACATGGTTCTCCAAGGATTTGATTTCTATCCCAAAAAAGCCATGATGTTTCCATAAAAGCTCAAAATAATGATTAAATCCCCAGATTTACGTTTGAACAGTTTTGTCACTAACCTGCCATTAAGCTTTGCTAATGGTTCTAGTGCTCCAACTCCTGGCCAATACAATATATCCGATCATCTATCTCACATTAGTCAAAGAATGTCTTAGTTTTTTTGTGATTTTAGATTCAATGTTTTTTAGAGTGAGAAGTATTAGTAATGTCACTTTTGAATTGCATTATGGTCATTAATGTTACATCAAGAATTTAAGAAGTTGGTAATAGGAGAGGAAGCACTGCATTAATATCTGAATTATGCTGCCACCAGATCTATCTGGACCAATTACCAGTTGATTTATACTGTTTATGGGTAGAATGATCATTGCAAAGGCATTTATCAATGTTTTTTATGAGAACCAAAGATCCATCAAATTGAAGCCTTTGTGAGATGGATAGTTGTTAGATAAGTTATAGTCTGGTAAAGACTAATATATAAAAAAGTAAATTATTATTTGAAATTTGAAAATATGAAGTCTTGGCCACAAGTTAATTAATTGGGTGGTTGATAAATAGAGAAAATAAAAAAATAGGTTATGAAAAGCAATATTTTAGAAAATTCAAAAGTTTTCTCTTGATTCTTTGAGAACTTTTGCACTCATGAGGTATCTGTTTTTATTATTTAATAGAAAGGATTGACGTTTTTTTGTGGTATCATTTTCTGATATTCAGGGTTTGGAATGACGGATTAGTTTTTCTTTTGTTTCAGTAACATTTTATGTTAATTATACAGTGAAAAATGTGACTTCCAATTTGTATTTGATATTGGATGCAAATAATAGATGGTAAGTACAGTTGCAATGCATTTCCCTCCATTAGTGTGGTAATGGTACATTGGTTTTTAAAATTACTATGGTACTTTGTTTCTTACTTACAATTGATGCTACACCTGTTTCATGATTATGTTACAAGATTATGTAATCCATTTGCAGAATATTCCCTTGACAAAATTCACAACATTGCTCATAGATATTTTTGTGCTTAGACTGCTACATTAATGGGGTGTTAATTGTAGATCGAATAATGGTGTCTAACATTGGTGGATTTAGTCAAAATTTATCTAATGTAAGCTATAACGAAGATCATAAATCCTTGATAACTTCCAGTATTTATTTGGCGTTATGCTGGAATACTTTAAAGTAGGTTGCAGTAAGGCAGGTCAATAATGGAGTCAGTCAAACTTTCGTGGATGTAGTCAAATTTATATGCTATAATGAAATACTCCAAAGCTTTTTTTAATCTATTTGACAGTGGTTTTGGTGATAATAATGAAGATAATCGGATGGGAATTATTTTCCTCACTAGACATAATGTAAGTGGACATTTTAAGTAATAAATTGTCAATAGTTTTTATTGAGGCGTCTTTTCTGCAAGGCATCAGAAGTGCTCTCTGAGAACTTGGCAAGGCCAATGTATGCACAATCATTGAGATAAATGGTCATGAGTAGACCTGAAATGAAATGCATTGATACAGATTGCCTAGTCTTGGTGTGTACATGCTCTATTAGAACAAGGGTCAATGGCTGCTAGAGCCCCAGTTTTTATTCTGCAAATGTCTATTGTACTGTCCATATGAACTAAGGTTTGGTCTCTTTGTGGCTGTTTGATTTAGTGATCGTGTAATGCTCAAGTCCTCAAGTATTGGATTCTCTACATTTAAAATGTACTTCTATTATACGATGGAGTGTGTATATTGTATAGAGTTAAAAGTACATTCTGAATGTTGCTCTTCCTATTTTTTACCAAAGATGTAAAATGGCATATGTTTGGCTGCAAGAGATGAAAGATAACAGTAGGTGGATGATCACGAAAGATGAAAGATGCCACAAGTAGATGGGTATAAAAGATGAAAGATGCCATTAGTGGATGACTACAAAAGATGAAAAATCTCATAAGTGGATGACTACAAAAGATGTGAAAGATCAGAGTTTGTTGTTCATCATCCACGTGAATGTGGCAGGGGTATTGGTTAGACAATTGGACATTAATAACCAAGGTTACCCCGAGTTTCCGGGACGGGTTTCCGGGATGACATTTTTTTGCCGATTTTGGGGACGGCAGGGGACGGCTATGTAAATATAGGGAAATTTTCAAATATATAAGGAAATTTGCAAGTATACATTACATTCGTATGAAAATATGGACAATGCATGCCATTTAAACATCATATAACCTTAACATACAACATTTCAATGCCATTTAGTAAATACTCAAAGTAAATAGTAACATTTCAATGCCATTTCAATTCATTATCAGATTGTCAATATGCATATAGAAAATAAAAACGAAGTGCACGCTGCTCCTATTCTTTTGCTGCCAACATGGCATCAATATGAGAGTTCTTTGCTGCTACAAAACTAAAAAATCAGACTGCTGCTAAAACCTAAATTATTAAATGGGGGTTTGGGGGCAAAGCCCCCAAGACAGGGTCAAGGGGCAGTGCCCCTTGTGTGCTCCTTGTCGCAGTATAGGGCGGGGTCTAGGGGTAGCGCCCCTTGCGGGGTCAACCGACTTTAAATATTTTATAAAGGCTTGAAAGTTATTTTTCAAGGCAAAAAAAATGTCTTAATTTTACCACTTTACATCTTGTGTGCCAATATAAGGCCACGATTTTTGGATTTTAGGGCAAGTGTGGCGGTGGGGCCCACAAAACGACCCCACCTATGGAGGCATTTTTTAATTTTTGAGTTGTTTTAATTTTTTTTGGGGCCTTTTTGGTTGGGGACGGACGACGGTCCCCGGGACGCGCAGGGGATGGCTACGCCGTCCCCGGGACTTTTTGTCGTCCCCGAAATTTAGGGCAGCCGTCCCCAAGTCCCGGGGACGTCCCCACCAAAATCTCAAAATTTGGGGACGGCGTGGGGACGTCCCCAAGCCGTCCCCAAGTCCCGGGGACGTCCCCGTTCCGGAAACTTGGGGATTTAGGCCGGGGACGCATCCTCGGGTAACCCTGTTAATAACTCATCCAACAAAATCCATGCATGGATTTGTTGGTTTGATATGCACACAATAAAACCTTGAACTTAAATTATTTAATTTATTTTGCCCTGTGCTTCTTTGAGCAAGTTTATGAGAGCATCAATGCAAGAGGTCAAGTAACTGTTCTTGATAGCGATCTTGTATGAGAGATGTCACATTGCATCTGTCTTTCTTGACACAACTATAAAACTGGTACAAGATTAAGAAAGCCGGCTGAATTTGTATTAGCTCCTCAATTTATTGGCTATCCTCGTCATTCTTCATGATTGCTTGCCTGTCCTGTGATCTGTTAGGGGCTAGTGTGCTTTATAAATAGCAATTTAGAGAGGTGTGTGTGGTGGTGAATGTATCTTTGTATCTACAAGGTCTATTTACTTTTGTTGTGTTAGGAGCTGATGCCGTTACATGTGTAAGTTGTCTTTCCATTAATATATTTAATCATGTGCAAGATAGATCTTTGGAAAACCAAATATTGATAATGACTTCATGTTGATCAGAGTCTTGTGGGAGACACCCTTGATGTCTTACACTTTTTCTTGATGTCTTACACTTTTTGTTATAATATTTTGATGGTGCTTCAAGGTTTGGCCTTACAGAGACCATGATGCTTTTACACATAGGTTTGTTCAGTTGTCTTGCAACAGACCACCTCACCACGTCTTTGAAGAGTTTGATGGAATAAGACATGACACTGCCAACTAATAGTCATTTGTTAGCGTATTGATGTAGATGGACTCTTGTTTGCAGCTTCAATGTCTCTCATTGCATTGGTATGGATCAAGTTCCAATAGGGAAGAGAGATAAGTAGTTGTATGGTCTTGGTGAGTATATGTACTGGTTACATGGAATTTTGTAGGACCCTCATTTCTTTAGCATTGTGAAATGACATCTTATCTTTCTACAACTATGGTTTAGAGGTTTGACTCATCACAACTTGCCACATTAGCATGTCCATTGAGAAGTGTCCTTAACATATTTTTTAAAGATTTAACAAGAACTTAATCATATGATCCTTAATAGCTCAACAAAAATATTATTTGTTGTTACAATGTTATCATATTCTTATTTAAAATATACTTTATATGCAACTTAAATGAACTCATACTTTTTGTCCTTTACAATACTTTCACTAAGTTTTCAATTAGAGATGATCTACGTATCTTAGTGCAGCCTCTTACAAGGAGAAACTCCCAACGCATTTCTCAAATATCTTACCAAACAACAAAAATAAGTCCCCTCACGGTTCTCCATCACCACCAACCAAAATCTTACACGGAGAAAATCAAAGGCCCTCTTGTTCCCTCTTAATCGTCCCAATAACTCTTGAACTACTAAGCTCAGGTCATTCATCCTCCCAGCCAAACTCATGATAAGAATCAAGGAGGGTTACAAGAGACGTCTACTAGGCAAACATCATTAAATCTAGAGTAACACATAATTACATGGGAACAATATTAAGTATATGCACTTAATGAGTGGAGTAATGCGTGGGAAACTACATGCACAATCAATTTATCTAATTAGATAAATAAAAAGATGAAGGAAGAGAAAAATAAAATAATCAATATGAAATGTTGAAAGTGAAGAAGTGGTTCCCCTTTTTGGATACCAACACGATGCTTTTCAAATCTACTTACTTAAGAGGGGGAAATATAAACGAGTTCAAACCTATTAAGTATAATTAAATGGTCCTTTAGGAAAAATAAAGAGGGTTAGAATCCTAAAAGAGAGGCCCATATAATCAAATAGAATTATTTTTTATATGGTCGATTAGCCCAAAATGAGTCCATTCAATGTACCTCTCGAAGAAGTCCTCTCCATTAAAAATATGAAAGCCCTTAAAAATTATAAAATAATGGATGAGCATAATCACCAAGCCATAGAAACTTTAATTGCAACTAGAAATCAAACTAATGTTCTTCAAGTCATTCTTTAAACCCAAGTTGTTCTACCTTACCTTTAATATAAAGGATAAATCCATTCAAAATGATATAGTGCTCTATTTCAATTACCTTGTAATGTCTAAGAAGGTTGTCAATGCTTTATGAAAAATTGTAATCATATTGATAAAATAGTGAATTAATTAAGTGTGACTTTTTGATAATTCCATAGAAGTAGTAAGGAATTTTCCATTATCCTAATATATATCCATTTCAACATTGAAGTCCTTCAAGACATATCTATAATTAAGCTCCTAACTACCTTAGGCACATGCCGATTCAAAGACCTCACTACAAAAATTAGGGAAAAAACTTATCATTAGACCATGACCACCTATTTCTAAAAATTGGCTTAAGTAGTTCCGCAATAAGAATGTACGAGAAAGGTCAAAGATGATGCCCTTGATACAATCCCTTTAGAGATATTGAAGAATGTGGTGAGGTTTTCATTAAACAATGAAGCAATTCATGGAGAAATAACACATTCTTTTATCCACTCTACTATACTTCTTCAAACCTAAGCTTCTTGAAAACAAAATTGCCTTGTAATTCAAGTAGTCCAAAGCATTACATTAGTCATTTTAATAATGGGCATTTATGTTACTATACTCACAAGAATGAACGACTTCTCAAGTCAGGATGACACCTTCAAAAATATACATGTTTGGAATAAAATCCATTTTCTCTTCAAAAACAAGCAAGGGAATTGAAAACAAGCAAGGTATGCAGAAACATTTCCTACACTTAAATTTTAAGCGTTGTGCGAATTTCAATAATGTTAACAATTATAGAAAGAAGAAACACATAAACATAAAATAAATAACATACAATAACATAAGTGTACATGAGGAACCATTTCAAGGAAAAGCCCCACACTCCAAAGCAACCCAATGTATTATTTAGTAAACAACACAATTACAATATAGTGGCAGAAAAAGTCTTTACTATAGTGCCACCAACTAGAGATATAGAGGAATTCTAACAGTTTAATAATATTTATAAAACTCTACACAACCTCCACATCAACTACCTAATATATAAGATATACAATATATGAAATTGTCAAGTGACAAGTAAATAAATTTGACCTAAAACCACACAAAAGTGGTATCCAATCCGAAAACTCAAGATAAGTCAAGAAGCTAAAAATGACACATTCTTTCCATATATCATATTCTTGTTATAATCCACTCACCAAATTAGGTGTTCTATTTGTTCCATTATCTTTAATCAAAGATACCTTATGGTGTGATTATTTGCATCATAAGTTGCTCAACAAATGTATCTGCTCTTGTACTTCTTTATGCGTCCACCATGTTTTTACATTTCCTATGCAAACTTCAAAAGATAATAACTTTTGATTCGAGCATAGAGTTTGAAATTTTTTTTGTAATAGGCACCCCCTTGGCAATGTTGAACAATATAGATGGCCAAAAACCAAATTCAAAACCAATAAATTGAGTTTTTATTTTTTATAACCCAAAAATCATATTTTGTAATTTTATCAATAGAAGCATGGCTCAGACACATTTCCTAACAAGAATAACATTGGCATACATTTTAAAAAGTATTATGGTAAACAATTTGTAAGGTGTTGCAAAGGGAGATAGACTTGAAATTGTCAACACCAGTTGCTTGAACTTCCTTAGGATTCAAGCAAAAAATGAAGACTTAATTCCTCCATGATGCCTATGATGTCTTCAATCTTTAACCGCATCAATAATATTATTTATTAACTATCTCCTGGACTTATTGATAGAAACCAAGGCATTGAAACTATCAAGACCATGAGCTTTGTCTCTACTCATGCTAAGGAAAATATACTTCAACTCTCTTTTTGACACTACCTTATAGCAATATCAATTTTATTTTGAGAAAATAAAAAGGGCTATTTGTTATGAGTGAATTAAGATATTATTTGAATAACTTTGTCCTCTTCTAAAAGAAGATTCTTGAAGGGAGAAAATTATCTCCTTTACATCCTTAACTATTTCCAAAGCTTCCTCTGGTTGCTGCGCTAACACAGGGTATGGAAGGTGTTCTGTTCTTGTTTTGGGATTCTTTTCGTTTCATCTCCTTCTTGTTTCAGAGGATGGTAGTAGATGTGGTCCATTGGTTTTGAAGTGCCCTCTTCGTTATAGTCTTGGTGTTGAGGGATTGTTGTGCAAAAAGTACTCATTTTCTTCTCTTCCTGCTATTGTCTCTTCTCCCACTGTTTGTTGTGGGTTAGGTGCTTATAACATGGGCTGACCCATGGAAACCATGGTTTTTGGGACCTTGTTCTAGTTGAATGGCCATGACTAGGGGCTTTTCATGGGTGTTGATACATTGCAGAAGATATTGGAGAAGATGGGGGAGGTGCTTGGTTGCCTTGGCGCTGTTTGTGGAAGAGGGTGGGGGATCTCTGGTTTGGGATCCTCTGAGGAAGGAAGGACGATTTAAGGAACCTTCTACTTATTTTCTGATGATCAAGGGGTCGACTGGATGCCAACATGTGTGTTCTTTCTTCTCTTTGTTGATGAGGTGAGTACAAGTTTCGATAATTTGCATGGGATTTGGGCACTTTCTGTTGCTTTCTTGGTAGCTGAAGGTGCGGTGGGAAGAGGTTTTGATGGTAGACTATAGGGTATCCCATGTGAGATAGATACCCTCTTTGGGGTTTCTAGACTTAAGGAAATGATGGGGAAGCCAACAAAAGGGGTCATTCCCCTATTTGGTGATGGGAAGGATTGGGACTTCAACTCCTTTCACTGGGATTGTACTTTTCATTTAAGGGTTTCCCCCTTGGTGACTAGTGGTATAGCGGGTTGTGACCATGTTGATGATATGGAAGGTGGTGATTTTTTCGCCTTTCAGAGAGCTAGAATATTGATTGGGTGGCAGGATTTTGCCTTGTAGGTTCCTATCAAGCTTTTTACCAAGAATATGTCGGCTCTTTAGCATGGAGAGTCAGATTGGTTGACATGATACTTGTAGCCTGAGTCAGTTTTTGAGTTTTGTTGTGTTGGCTACGACCTTAACTTTCTGTTTCCTTTTGTTCTGTTTTGGGTTGTCCCCTTTGTTTGGGTTGGGTAGTGGTTTCTTTTTCTCTTGCGACTGGGTGACTGCTGATGGTTTTCAAGGGCACACTTTGGTCCCCTATTTTGGATGAAGTTTGCAGCTGATCTAAGGGTTGTTCCCGACTCTGAAGTTGAAGGAAATGTGTTGTTGATTGGGAGGTGGGCTCGTTATTTTCTATTTTCTTCTTCCCTCACGGTTCCTATGGAGGGGGAAGAGTCTCCTATCAAGGTGGAGGCTTTGTTCGTGATGTTGGAAGTTTACATCTGTGCGCAAGCTCTCTCTTGTGGTTGTTTGGTTGAAAGGTGGTATTTTGGTTTTCTTCTTGTGCTATTGGCTATTTATTTACTACTTATATAGAGGTGGGCTCCTTTTCTATTGAGGTGGAAAGGGGTTTTACAACTTGGCGATGGATTTGCAGTCGAGGTGTTGCTAATTACCACAGGTCAATTCCTGGCAAGTTGTTTGCAGTGCATTGTCAATACTTTTATTAGCACCTACATTGTAAGTGGTCAGTCATGGCCTTGAGAATTCCTAGTGCCTCTTAGTTACTTTGCTGACAGTGCGCCCCTAGTGGCCTATTGTTGCCCCACACCACTTTTGTTGTGCTGTTGTTGTTTCCTTTACACCCTCTGGTTTTGTTGTTGTAAAGGGACAACACCCTAAATTGGTTGCTTATCTAATTCAAAAATAATTTGCAAAGCTTATCCATCTTGTATTTGGAGTTTAGTTCACATAGTTTTAGTTTCCTTGACCATTGAGTTTTGTTAAAGAAATGTTTGGTGTGTTTCCCTTAGAAGTCCAACGTATTCTAAATTTTTCTCTCGAATAATTTTATTTGCTTTGCAATTTTTTAAAAAGTTGCTAGATAGTTTATATTGTATCAAGGCAAGAGTATTTAAGAGTCCTTCCACTTCAACTTTATTTTGCACTTCCTCTAGTTGAAGTTTGATGGAAGAGGTTCCTTGAGTTTCCTTTGCACAGTTTAACCAATACTTAACATTTTCTCTTGCATTTACCTTTTTAATCCCCATTCGGCTCAAATATTGAATGAAGAGGGTCTTAACAAGCTTGTATGACCGATTGTTCAAAATATCTTCCTAAAACCAGATGGAAGAGTTTTTAAAAATATCTCCAATTAATTGATATGCTTTTGATCTAGTAGGATTTGGGAGAATTATTGAGCTTGAGAGCGAGATTTCCTTGACACTTCTAAAATTTGAATTTTATCTAACTTGACATATATGAATGATTCTTTTGTCCTTTTGTTAAACCAAGTGTATTTTTCCTTCCTAGGTTTTATATCCTCCAAGTCATGACTACCTCTCTTTTGAGCCCCCCCACCAAAAAAAACAAAAAAAATAAGAAGAAAAAATCTAGTTTATAGGTTTGAATTAGGCAACATTATATTTTATGGATGCAAGATGAATTTAATTTATCTATTAGATGACTTGAAGAATACACATTAGAGAAGGTGAAAAGCTGAATTCTATTCTTATCTTTTAAGGGGACCCTAATCTAATGAGGATGCAAGAATTGTTTCAAGAAATTAGAGGACCAATCTTTAAAATTCCTATAAAAGCCCTAGAAGACATATACTTAAGCATTCGTAAGAATTCCATTTTTTCAAATGATTTTAGAAGCTCCAAGATTTTTATATTTACTTGAAAGAAAAGGATATCAAGTTTTCTAGGATGGAGTAGATATTTAAAACATGTTTTTTATGGGCATCTCCCCATGCCTCAAATATTCCAATAAATAACTAACATCACTCACTTGATTTATTTTTGTCCTTATATATCCAATATACTATTGTCTACGTACTTATTGTAATGTTCTCTTATGATTCTTTGTGCACACTTCCATAATTTTTTCCCTTTGGTATCTTTCTATTTGGAAGAATAATTGTGAATGCTTAAATTTTTGTCATGTATTTTCTTTTCTTTGCAAAGGGATTCAATGAACCTTTGGTTGATTGGAAAGAGAAGGCTGTAATTTTTCACCCATATTTTTTGGTTGCAAGATATCTTCTTCATTCCCTAAGATACATTCTTTAATCCCTCTAGTCTCTAGGATATAGAGGGGATTGGAAGGTAAGCTTTCTTTGTTTTTATATTTCTTTGAATGGGTTCTATTATAATTTAGCACACATCTTGGAATTTATCATTAGATCCCTTTTGGGGTTTGGGATTCATTACAGTTTTTTAGACAATCCTGGGGAAAATGACCATACTCATTGAACAAGTCACATTTAAATAGGATATGCCCATGAACTATTTTTGCATTTGAATGTGACATGCTCATGGTCTACTTTTGGCAGAAGGTTGATTCTTCTATTTTTAGATTTATTTCTTCTAGGAGGCTTTTGATAAGGGTAACTTTCACATTGATTCAAGCTACCAAGGATTATTTTCTTTGGGTAGCCACATTTTATAGATGCCAATTGTAGTTCCTATGAATTAGAAGACAACGTCATGCCAAAGCTATAGAGGGAGAAATGGAAGCCTGACTTAGGAATCTTGGATGGAGTTTCTTTTAGAGAGTCAACATTGAGATTCTAATTCTTTAGGTAAAAAACCTTGCATGGTCCCATAAACCATGGTTCATTTTTGAAAAATAGTCCTTTCTATTTATTTTTAGAAAATAAGGTGATGAAAAATCCTCTACCACAAAATCAAATTTAAATGACACATAGAATTCCACACTTCCATACCTTATAAACCCAATACACGCTAAGCTAAATCAACAATTTTCACTTTAATATCGTTGCAAGGGATTTCCATAGTTGAGATTTCCTCCCATCTTTCAATGATTCTAATATCAACTATATCCTTTCATAGTTTGCTATTTTCCAGGAGTCTAAACTGTCTTTGTTTAAAAATACATGACAACCAACTATGTAACAAGGTTCAAAGACCATTCTGAATTTTTTGAAAATATGTCCCGCTTGTCCTGCTAGCCCAATGAATCTTCCTCCTGCTCATTCTGCTAGCCCAACGACTCTACCTCCCCCTCATTCCAGTCCAATGAATCCTCCTATATCATCTCCAATAACTATTTTTGTTTAGGTCATCTCTGAGAGGAAGTTGGGTAACTCTTTGTGGTAGGGGATTTATGTGCATCTTTCCACAGTCTCTAGGGGGCAGTGGGGGCCTTCTTCCTTTGTTCCTTCACAACTTCCTTGCCTGGGTTAGATATTTTAGCTTGTGTGGTTTTTCTTGGTGCTTGTGGTGGAGGAGTCTTTTCCTCTGGGGCTGATGGGGTTCCCCTCTCGAATTTCATTGCTGTTGGTGGAGGAAGCTATGCCCATGCCACCAAATTTTATGCTACCATTCCTCCAAAGTTGAAATCTTGACCCATTGCCTGTTCCAAGACCTCCCTTGTGTTGGAGATTTGCCTCTGTGCAAATAGTTGTTTGTATGTTTGTCATTGATGACAACATATAATATACAACGATGTCTTATATGAAATTATCAGTATAGATGTTTTGGAGCTATGCGTGTTTATTTCCATGATGTATACATGTTCTAGATTCTATATGCATTCACGTAGAGTCAGATATGCAGTTTCAGTTGAGTTATGACAGTTACAGTTTCTGGAGATTATCTGTTAAGAGCCGACGTAATTACAACATTTCTTGAGTTGCGCCTATCCCTGAGATATGCGTGTTTGTATTCATGTTTAGTTATGAGTCAATGATGATTATAAAAAGGCACTAAACTTTTTTTAATAGAAGCGTGATGTTTGAGTTGATTTGGTGAAGTCGACTTGGTGAAGCATCGCGTCCATACAGTTTGAGTTGCGCGGCCCTAATTCTGATTGCGTGCTTAGTTAAGTTGACAAGGAAGTTGATGAAGTGTTTCCAAATACCATTGTGACCTTATCCTTGGTGAAGATACATATAGAAATTCAAATGTGTTCTCTATGTGTGAAAAATGAAGTGAAAAAGAAAAGACAGAGCATAGCAGAAAGTCAAACAGAATAAGTTGAAGATCTATGTGAAGAAACATAAGTAGATTACAATTCATTGAAACTTATCATGACAGAAGGTCTACTCAAACAGTTCATTTGCCAGATATAGTGTATATCTGTTCTACTAAAGGTTGCAGCCTTCATCATTTTAGTAGTGAACTTTTGGACAGTGAGTCCTCACCCCTAACAGGGTTGTTTGTAAAAGACTCCTAACAGGGTCCGACCTTTAACCAGGTCTCTGTACTTCTTGCATTGTAAAGATCAAATCCTAGTAGGGTTGTAAGATCTTCTAATAGGGATCATTATAAACTAGTGCAAATATTTGTGGGTGATAATTCCCACTGGCATTTTTACCTAATTGGTTTCCCCGTAACTAAAATTGTGAAGTTGTCTATTGTGTTATCTGAATGTGCATTTGCTTTAGTTAAATTATAATTAAGTGGAGAAAAGAATTAAATTAGCTGATAAATGATTCACCCCCCCTCTCAGTTATCCTTTGGGACTATTCCTACAATTGGTATCAGAGCCAAGTGCCTTGGAGACAAAGCCTAACAGCTTAAGGTAGATCAGATGGCATACTTTAGGAAAGAGAGTCCTAAGTTAGATGGAGAAAATTATCTTGACTAGAAGAACAAAATGATAACACATCTACAGTGCGTTGGTTTTGAGATCTATGAGGTTTCTACACAAGCAGTTGATGTTCCTACTTTGAAGGACCTTGCAGAAGAAGACTCTACAAATAAACAAAAAGAAGTGTTCACTCATAATGCTATTGCCAAAGAAGCCCTAATCAATGCCCCATCTGCCAGTGAATTCTCTGAGATAAAAAAGGTAGATAAAGCTTATTCAATATGGAAATACATGGAATATATGTTTGAAGGAGACATCCAAGCTAAGAATGCGTGTAGAAAGACATGGAAGAAAATATACAATAACTTAGAAATGCTACCTAAAGAAAACATCATAGCTTACAATCAGAGGATTAATGAAGCAATATCAGGAATCAGGAACAATGGTGGAGAAATTTTGGAAGAAGACATAAAGGACAAACTGATGACCATACTGACTGCAGATTATGAAAGCAAGATAAACATCTTGGATGAAACCATGCAATTCTAAAAAGACTTCAAGAGAGAGACCTTGATCAACAAAATATATTCATTTGAGATATCAAGATTGAAGATAAAACCTAAAAGTGAGACAACTTTCAAAGCCTCAGTTCATAGTAAGAAATCTATAGGCAGCTCTAGTAATAATGAAGAAGTGGATACATAAATAGAAGAAATCATAGCTATGATTTCCAAGAAAGAAAGGAAAGGTAAAGGGAAATATGAAGGAAAACTACCATTCAAATGTTTTTCATGCAACAAAGTTGGTCACTTTGCATCCAAGTGTCCTACAAGAGTCAAGAGGTTCAGATCAGATTACAAGCCCAAATATACTAAGGAATGCTATCATGCTAAAGATGGTGTAACTGATGATGACTCAAGAGAAGATGAAACTAGATTCATTTCCATTAAAGACATTGAGAAGATGCTTGAAGAAATGGACAAAGAAGATGAAGAGAAAGCACAAGAGTTAGCATTAGTTTCCAAAGCAGACATCATAACAGACTAGATCATTGACAGCAGATGCTCACACCAAATGACAGGTGAAAAAGACATATTTGTACATCTAGATAAATAAAAAGGTGGCATGGTTAGATTTGGAGATAACACTCCCAAACCTATCATAGGTAGAGGATCTATCACCTTGGATGGAAAGAACAAGATAGATGATGTTCTATATGTTGATGGCTTACATCATAACCTACTAAGTGTTGGACAGTTGCTTGATAAAGGATATCAGTTGGAATTCAAAAACAACCAGTGCATCATTAACAAAAAAAAAGGAGACATGATTGCATCAGGTTCAAATACCAAAGGTAATGTCTTTCAGCTCAATTCAGAAGTAAGTTGTTTTGTTGCAAAAGTAGATGACAGCTGGCTATGGCACAAGAGACTTTGTCATATCAATTTTGACAATATAGTAAAGATAAGAAATGTAAAGGAAGTAAGAGACCTTCCTAGTATTGCGAGACCAGTTGATACTATGTGTAGGGAATGTGTGATGGGAAAGCATGTGAGGACATCAATCAGAAGCAAACAGAACTCAGCATAATTTTTTTTGGATCTAGTGCATACAGACTTATGCGGTCCCACTCAAACAAGATCATACTATGGAGAGGTATTTCATTTTGTTTGTTGATGATTTTTCCAGGATGATGTGAGTTACGTTCTTGAAGGACAAATTTGAAGCCTTTGAGAAATTCAAAGAATTCAAGGCCAAAGTTGAAAATGAGTCTGGATTAAAGATAAAATGTCTGAGATCAGATTGAGGAGGAGAATTCACCTCTGACCAGTTTTATGACTACTGTGAAGAACATGGAATCAAAAGATAGTTACGTGTACCTAGAACCCCTCAGTAGAATGGGATAGCAAAAAGGAGGAATAAGATAATACTTGACACAATGTGCACTATCATGATTGAAAGAAAGGTTGCCCATACCTACTGGAGAGATGCGGTCAATACAACAGTCTATACTATCAATAGAATTCAATTAAGGCCAGGCGCATACAAGACACCTTATGAACTTTTGTTTGGTAATGTACCTACTATAAAATACTTTAGAATCTTTGGAAGCAAGTGCTACATCAAGAGATATGATAGCATTGGCAAGTTTGATGCTAGAAGCGACGAAGGTATTTTTCTTGGTTACACTACTAAAAGCAAAGCTTATAGATGTTTTAATCTAAGATTGAAGAAGATCATTGAAAGTACTCATGTGAAGATTGATGAGAAGTTTATGATTCAAGAAAGATACTATGAATGTGCTCCCATGATTGAAGATGAACACAGACCCATCAATAAGGACATAGTTATTGAAGAAATGTTTGACTGTATTGATGTTTCATGCAACAATCCTGAACCAAGTGAAGAAGAATTACAGATTACAGATGAGAGTGTCACTCCTAAGAACTCAAAATACACATCCAAATACCGCTCTAAAGAAGACATCATTCGAGATCAGAGCGCTAAAGTCTTGACAAGATCCAGAGCAAAAGGTTCAACCGTTGATGAAGAGGTATGCTTACTTTCACAGATTGAACCCTTAAGTGTTGAATATGTGTGAAATGATTCATATTGGAAAAGTGATATGCAAGAAGAATTGGATCACATAATCAAGAATGATACATGGGAACCGGTCCCTAGACCTCATGACAAAAATGTGATTGGAACAAAGTGGATATTCATGAACAAGATGATGAAGAAGGCACAGTGGTAAGAAACAAAGCAAGATTAGTATGTAAAAGATATGCACAGAGAGAAGGAATAGATTACACTAACACATTTGCCCCCGTGAGCAGACTGGAAGCTATCAAATTGTTTTTGGCTTATGAAACATTCAAGAACTTTAAAGTATATCAAATGGATGTTAAGTCAACCTTTTTGAATGGTGACTTGAAGGAAGAAGTCTACATAGATCAACCTGAAGGATTCAAACTTTCAGACAAACCAAACATGGTATGCAGACTAAAGAAAGCACTTTATGGACTTAAACAGGCCCCAAGAGCTTGGTATGAGAGACTTGATGGTTACTTAACAAAGATAGGATTCAGAAAAGGAGTGACAGACTGTAATTTATTCATAAGAGAGACAGATGAAGGATTACTACTCATTGTTATTTTTCTTAATGACATTATCTTTGGAGATAATGACAAAGTTAGTGCAGAATTTGCCAAAGAGATGAAAAGTGAGTTTGAAATGAGCATGATTGGACCTATAAAATATTTCTTGGGATTTGAATGTAAAACAAACTGACAAAGGCATATTTGTAAATCAGTTTAAGTATGTGAAGGAGATATTGAAGACTTTCAAAATGGAAGATTGCAAACCAGTAAGCACCCCCATGATAACAAGAAGAAAGCTTTCTAAAGATGATGATTCCACAACAGTTGATAGGACACTATACAAGTCTATGATTGGAAAACTCATATATCTCACTCAATCTAGACCAGACATTTCCAATGCAGTTGGCATTGTTGGAATATTTGCAGCTGAACCTAAACAAAATCACTTAATGGAAATAAAAAGAATATTCAGATACCTAAAGGGGACTATAGAATATGGTTTATGGTATCCTAACTCAGAGAATATACAACTACATGTGTATACAGATGCAGATTGGGCAGGTTGCAGTGTTGATGATAGAAAGAGTACATCAGGAAGAGCAATATTTCTTGGAGACAGGTTAGTCACTTAGACGAGAAAGAAGCATAATTGTATCTCACAATCGACAACAGAAGCTGAGTATGTTGCAGGAGCATTGAATTTCTCAACGATGGTTTGGATCAAATAGATGATTAAAGACTTTGGTATTCAGATTGATTATCATATTGTTATTCACTGTGATAACACCAGTACTATCAATATGTCAAAGAACCCTGTGATGCATGCAAAGACAAAATACATTGAGATCAAATATCACTTTCTAAGAGAAAAAGTTGCAGACAAAGAAGTAAAGTTTGATTATGTGAGCACTAAAGAACAATTAGCAGATATTTTTACAAAGCCTCTATCAAAATATTCTTTTGAGTATCTCAGGGAGAAGCTGGGAGTAATTCCCTTTCCCGAGTCTGATTAGAATTTTCAGCAAAGAACATCAGTCCCTGGTGACTGGTGGATGGTTGACTACTCTACTTCTGTAGTAGTACCTATGCTTAATGATGTTTGGCACCCTTTGCCATTGATGTCAAAGGGGGAGTATATAGTAAGGGGGAGCATATACTCTGGGGGAGTATACAGTCACAGTAGTGAAGAGGAACCTTTGATGAGGATATTGAGAAGATTGTAAAAAGAAGGAAGACACTTTGAGTTGATGATATCAAATGTTTCCATCAATGTCAAAGGGGGATATTGTTGGAGATTTGTCTCTGTGCAAATAGTTGTTTGTATGTTTGTCATTGATGACAACATATAATATACAGTGGTGTCTTATATAAAATTATCAGTATAGATTTTTTGGAGCTATGCATGTTTATTTCTATGATGTATACACGTTCCAGATTCTATATGCATTCACGCATAGTCAGATATGCAGTTTCAGTTGAGTTATGGCAATTTCAGTTTCTGGAGATTATTTGTTAAGAGCCGACATAATTACATCATTTCTTGAGTTGCGCCTATCCCCGGGATATGCATGTTTGTATCCATGTTTATTTATGAGTCAATGATGATTATCAAAAGGTGCTAAAATTATTTTAACAGAAGCGTGATGTTTGAGTTAATTTGGTGAAGCTGACTTGGTGAAGCGTCGCATCCATACAGTTTGAGTTGCGTGGTCCTAATTCTAATTGTGTGCTTAGTTAAGCCGACAAGGAAGTTGATGAAGTGTTTCCAAATACCGTCATGACCTTATCCTTGGTGAAGATACATATACCAGTTCAAATGTGCTCTCTATGTGTGAAAAATGAAGTGAAAAAGAAAAGACAAAGCAGAGCAGAAAGTCATACATAATAAGTTGAAGATATATGTGAAGAAACAAAAGTAGATTACAATTCAATGAAACTGATCAAGACAACAGGTCTACTCAAACAATTCATTTATCAGATATAGTGTATATTTGTTCTATTGAAGGTTGCAGCCTTCATCATTTTAGCAGTGAGCTTTTGGATAGTGAGTCCTCACCCCTAAAAGGTTTATTTGTAAAAGACTCCTAACATGGTCCGACCTTTAACCAGGTCTTTGTACTTCTTGCATTGTAAAGATCAACTCCTAACAAGGTTGTAAGATCTTCTAACAGGGATCATTATAAACTAGTGCAGATATTTGTGGGTGCTAATTCCCACCTGGGTTTTTACCTAATTGGTTTCCCCGTAACTAAAATTGTGAAGTTGTCTATTGTGTTATCTGAATGTGCATTTTCTTTATGTTAAATTATAATTAAGTGGAGAAAAGAATTAAATTAGCTATTAACTGATTCAGCCCCCGCTCTCAGTTATCCTTTGGGACTATTCCTATACCTTGTGGTGGTGTGTAGCCCAAACATGGTGTATAATATGGATTTCTACCAATGCCATGGGTTGGTCTGTAGATTCACTGGTCTTTGGCCTTCTCTTCTGGATTTGCATCGCTGGGTAACAAGTTCCTTGCAACCCTTACTCTCTGGCAACATTGAGCTTTTCCCTTATGCAAAGGGGATTTTTATTGCAATGTTTTCTTCCTCTGAAGACCACGATTTAGTGATGAGAAAGACGTGGGTTTGGGGGAATCACTCTCTTTTTTCCAAACCTTGGACAATCTCCTTCAACCCACTTATTGAACCATTGAGTGTGCACCCAGTGTGGGTTCATCTCTCCAATCTTTTACTTCATTTTTCAGAGATTATTTTTCCTTTGAGGCCATCAAAAACTCTATTGGACATTCCTTGAAGGTGGATGAGGCTACAAATTTTCTAGGCCAATCTACTTTTGCATGAATTTTGTTTGATATTGATATCTCCACATTGTTTCTGGGTAATGTGGTGCTCATGGTTGGGGACAAGCCTTGGACTCATTTGTTGGATTATGAGGTTCTCCCCTTCTGATATTGGTAATGCTTCTCTACTAGCCATTTGGCTATAGACTATTCTCTTTTGCATTGTAAAGGTGTTGCTACTTGATGAAAGAATGTGAATGATGACCATTTGAATATCCGAGCTTATGATTCTCCCTCTTATTCTACCTTTGAAGACTCCTCATATGCTGATGACAATGAACCCCCCAGGGTGATGCTCCTAATGATATGACCTCCTTTGATCTGGTGGACTTGAACCCACCTCTTGTTGCTGGTATAGCCCCTTCTTACCATAGAGACCCTTCTTCGACTACTGCTCCTAATTTTCTCCAGCCTTTTGTAGCTGATGCACAGTGTTGCCAACACTTTGTTTCTAGTGTTGATGATCCCACAATGGGGGCTTCACTATCGTGTAGTGGGGACCCTAGTGATAGTATCAGTTGGATGGTTGTTTTCCAACAAAGGAATAATCACACTACCTTCCATTCTCCTCCCTCTGCTGTGAGTGAGATGGCTTCCCACTCTTGATCTGGGTTACTTGGTGTGCTTCTAGTGTGTTGTTAATTGTCTGTTCTTGACCTTGTTGTTAATCCCTCATTTGTAATAGCCAACACCTATGTTTTTGTGTTTTTGATCTCTTGAAACCTTTTTTCTATGGTTGTGTAAGGGCCAGTCCCCTTGTTAGGCTGCCGAACTTAATAAAAAACAAGGTTCAAAGACTTGTCCTTGTAGGGAGGATAATCCATAATAGCTCAAGAAAGAAGAGAAAGGTAACAACAAAAGTAAAGAAGTGACAACAATGCTAGGTCAAAATAGTAATGCATATCATAATATTACATTTATTTTAGATATATAATAGGTCTATAAATCAAACTATTAAAAATAAACATCTAAGTATATATTATTTAATACAAATTTCAAAGTAAAAATAAACGAAAAGAAATATTTATTGAAACAATGATTTGTAGCTTTTCCAAAAATAAAACTAAAAGTTACAAAATAACTCTTCAAATAAAAAATATACAATATATAGACAAACCAAAATAAAATGCATATGTCCATATATGTATTTATTGAGAAAATAAAATAACTTTGGAGTAAACAAAATTGCTCAAAATATATCTTTTAACATAAAAGTAGATAATCTAATTTCATGATGTCTCTTGCTCTCATGTGATGATTTTGGAAAATGCTCCCATTACGACTTCTACTAAATTTCCAACCTTTGCTTCAAATACACTTATCACTGATTTAGTGACTTTGTTTGCTCTTGCACTTATGGGCTTCATTTCAGATGGTGTCCCTATGTAGTATATTGGATTGCTTTCATTGCTCGTGGGTTTTCCTCCCCTACCTTTCTGTACAAGCGCACTTAAGATTTCTTTGGGCACGACTACTCCTTTTTTCATTTCACTTGGCTCTCTCCTTGGGTTTTCCCCTTCTATGGATGTGGTGCCCTCTTGTATGGATTCTTTTTTACTAGTAGGTGCGACATCCTGCTTCTGGGAATCTTGCTCCTAGGTCTTCTAGCGATGCAGATGCTGGAAGGCTTTTTCCTACTATTGGTGGACTATGCTTTGCTACTACTTCTAGATGTACTACTTCTTATCTCCTTAAAGGGAAATATCTTGCTCTTATTTGTGCCAAGACCTCCTCTAGTGTGGTTTATGGCTAGGACATGATGGAAAATGTGGATTTCTACAAACTTTGTGGTTAGGTGTGCAGATTTGATGGTCTTTGACATTCTCTCTAGATCTTCATCATTGGTTGATGGATTCTTGGAAGCCCTTAGTTTCTGGTAACATTGAGCTCTTTCCTTATGCTAAGGATTTTTTCTTTACTTCTTTTGATGATTGTGACTTGGTGTTGAGAAAGTTTTGGGATTGGGGAGTGAAATCTATCTCTCTCTTTCTCTCTCTCTCTCTCTCAGACAAGTTCATTTAACCTTCTCACTGAACTACACAATGTGCGTTAGGTGTGGGCGTGTCTTCACAATCGTGTCTTCACAATCTACCCCTCCAAGTTTGGAAAAATGCTTATTATGAGGTCATTGACCACTCTATCAACTGATTCTTGAAGGTTGATGATACCACTTTCTTCATGGGTCATTATACTTTTGCAAACATTTTGATTGATTTGACATCTCCACACCTCTTCCTAGGAATGTGGTTTTCATGGTTGGGGATATGCCATGGACTTAGTTGCTAGATTATGAGGGCCCTCTATTTGATGTTGTCAATGCTTCTCTATTAATCACTTGGCCACAAATTGGGATCTCTCATATACTAAAGGTGTTGCTACTTGGTGGAAGGATGCTATTGGTGATCACTTGACTATCCATCCTTCTAATGACTCTTCCTAGGATGATGATGATGATTCCTGGGCTATTGATGAGCCTCTAACTACTGGTGCAAACTCTTTGTGTCCTTTGGTTCTTATTGGAGATCCTCCGACCTAGTTTGTGCTTTTGACTCTGCCTTTTGTCCCTATTCAGCCCCAAGCTTCTCACGTATCCAATAAAATCTAACCTTTACGATTATGTCTCTTTTATAAGAAGATTATAAATATTAAAGGTTTGAAACGATGCAATATAGAAAACAACGTCGTAAGTTTTCCTTGAGAAATTTAATGGAATTGTGCACACACCTATATATTTCTCCTATGAGATAAATTGATGAAAATGCATTTTAATAATGATTGGAAATAATGGGTTTGAGGATTCTTGTATTTCATGTTTGACATTTTGAATTCGTTCCTCTAACTAATGTTTTGTGAGGCCCTATTTCTGAGCTGTTAAGACATTCCACACACTCTCATGATAAACCTCCTATTTGATACTCTATTTTGATGTATTATGGATTATTGCTCTACATGATAGAGATTTGATCACATTTGATTGTGATGCATTTTTCTTATGTTATTTTTTTCACTCTTGTTGAGGGTATATTTAGACCTAACTGACATATATTTCCTATTAGTGGATTTGATGGACCTTGTATTCAGATTGATTCAATGCTCATGATTTCTATGATGGGGACATTATGCTATGTTTTTAATTAAATAAAATAGGTTTTATAGGGTGCCTGAAACCCAATACAAAGCTTAAGATCAGAAAGAAAGCCCAGAAAAAATGAAACAGGCCACCACAAGGGCCACAGCTAAAAAAAACTTAACTACTGAAAAGAAAACAACACACAGGGACAACCAAAAGAGCCAGGGAACACAATCAGGAGATGTTCCCGAACAGGCTAGCCACTTTGGACTCGAGGATCTCCATCTTTGCAGCAGATTCCTTTATCTTCTTGAGATCAGTCAGAGTATCATTCTCTTTCTTCTTCTTAGAACTAGCCCTAGTCCTCTTTCTAGGTCCCTCTTTAGGCTTCTGCTCTTTTTCCACACTAGTTTTGACCACATCTGTTCCCTTAGGTTATTCTTCCATTTTTTCAATGAGAATCTTGATATGCTCATTGGAGGCTTTCATGATGTTGAAGCTCTACTCCGCAATGATTTTAAGAGTCGCCTCAAACCTCTGCATTTTTTCCTCCATCTTACTGACCCTGGTATTTAGAATCTTCTGATCTTCAGCAGTGATTTCACCATTGATGTTTTTTGTCCCTTTTTCTCTATTCTTGAGATCCCCCAGTTTATGGAATAACCATTTGATAGACCTGTAGTTGTGCATCATGCTATTCCTGGCATTGTTGAGAAGGTTGAGCTCCATTTCCCTCAAATTATCACTGAGAACCACCATTGTTGGGTCAATCAACTCCTCCAACTTTATCCTTCCATCCTCATCTTCAATAATTTTGGGATTAATGACTTCCCTGGTTATCCCCATTTTGGCAGTCTTAACATCAAAGTTGCGCCAAACCATCTTCCTCCCCTGTGCAGACACATAGCAACAATAATCGTTGTCTTGCCCCTTCTCTTTCACCGAGATGCGGGGATCAGAGAACTAGGGAGAAGGGTTTTCCTGGTTAGTGCAGACATGCTTATACTAGAGTTTATCCTTTACCTTGTCACAAGATCTAGGGTATTTCTATGAGTTTGGTCATCGGGAGTCTTCCAGCTTGTGATTTCTTCCCTGTTCTTGCTCTTTTTATTTTGTTACTTCACAATAGCGGTCTCCCTTTTCTTTTTCTTTTTCCACTGGATATCTCTTCCTTATCATCAATTTTCATCCCTTCCTCATTATCGTTATACTCCTCCTCAAAAGAGATCATAGTTGTAGTATGTTTCTCTGAAGGGGTCAACATTTTCTCTTTTTTGATAGTATGAACTACTGGAAGCTCTCTTCTTAGAGGAGACCAAATTCTTCTTCTTAATGTCACAATCTTCCTGACCCTCGAAGTGCAAATCGTCACTGTCTTCAGTCTCTGGGGGGACATAATTAGAGCCAGAGACATCCATTATGTCCTCTTTATCAACGACCTCCTTCCCCATAATTTGGGATTTAAAGTACTCGTAAATGAGAAGTAAAATCCCCTCATGAAGAGCAGGATTTGCAATAGCCTTATCTCTATAACCATTAATATTTTCATTGATAGAAGCATATAAGTTGAATGGCATAGAAACCTACATACCATGTCTAAAGTGGTTCATGAGGACAAAGTGATAGGTTCTGATCCTATCGAACCTGGTATCCAGCGTGACATAAGACACTAATACATTAGGGGTCAATTTGCGACGTCAATTTGCGACGGTAGGCAAATGCAATGTGTTTTTGGCTTTTTTTTTCAATTATAGCCCGATGACGTCGCAATTGCGACGGCAGCGGGATATAAGAGAAAAAAAAAATGAAAACGTTGCTCATTTGTTATAGCTACCAGACGCGGCAAGGGCAAGTTTGAGGGATAATGAGCAATCGATGAATCAGCCATTGCAGGGGCAGGCGCAGGAACAGAGAAAGAAGCACCCTGCTGTTTCATAATCTATTGACCCAACAGCTGACCGAGGAACTAGTGAATGCGCCGGTGCGTTGAACTTGAAATTTTCCCTAAAGTTTCAAATTTGTAAACTGCACATTGTGAGTGAATTTTGAGCAAGATTAGTTCTAGAATGGTAGATATTAATAATTTAAGTTTCTGGCATGTTGATAAAATTCTATAGATTGAGATATGATAACTTAAACAACCTTTTTATGCCCAAACTGTGGCCAAAAACTTTGCGGCTCATAGAGCACTCTGAGTACTTGAGTTTAAAAAAAAAGACTCAATCGGGTGCCCGGATCAGTTATGGCTCCAGAAAGTAGCACTAAAACTGGGAAAATTCACTTGGTCGGGAAAGGGACAGCTAGATTCATATGGCACCCAAATGGCAATCTAGTTCTATGACATGTGGATAAATCATATAAATTTGTCATAAATGGAAAGAAGCTCATTCAGGATAAGAAGATTGGTGAAATTGCCACTTTCAGCACAGGGTTTGGTGTTGTTGTTTCTGGTGGCCATTATTGTAATTTCAAACTTGCGTGTCTGATTTCCTGCATATATTGCAGCCGGAGGAA
>MU225537.1:1036273-1101403 GCA_018584345.1 Thuja plicata
TATATATATATATATATATATTTCATTTCTTTCTCTTCCAATCATGCATAAGTCCTCGTTGGCTTCTACCATTAAACCTGGAACCACAAACAAAAGAGAAAAGAAATAAATGAGAAGGAAGAAAGGGAAAGAAAGAAGAAGATGAGAAAAATGATGCACTAACCCTAATTTTAGGTTAGGGTTTGGGTAGAAGGAGAGGGAGAATAAAATAGAAAAATGATAAAGAAAAACAATTTCATATAGATTGTTACAGTTATCCTAAATAGGGTTAGGTTAATAAGAGTATATTAATATTAAAGTTGTATAAAAAGTTAATGGGAGAGAATTACAATTAGCTAGGATCTTAAAATTTTAAATTAAAAAAAAAAGAGAGAGTTTGTTTTTATTTAGTGGGTTCCAATAGAAAAAAGGAAATTTTGTTTCAAAATTAAAAAGACTTTAATATTTTAAAAAGGATCTTAAGGAGGATTTTTTATATTAAGTGAGGTTAAATAATGTTAAAGTAAGATTTGAAAATAAAGTTAGAATTATAAATAATTTAAATAACATAGTGTTAATGTGATCAATACTTTAAAATATAATTTTAATAAATAACACATTAAATTATTTGTAATAAGATATTAATAATGAGGTTAGCAATAACTAGATTTTAATATGGCTATAGCAAGATTTTATCTTTTAAAAAAAATAAAAAATTAATTGTAGGATATAATTTTTATTTAATTGTTTTAATGTGTTATTCATTTTATAAAAGAGCAACTAAAATATAAATTGTTATATTAGTAATTAAAATATGATAATTAAAATTTATAAAGGGGCCATTATAATACAATTTTTGATGTAGATGTATTATGTGTCATTAAATTCGACAGGCAGGGACATCAAGATAGTTTATTTAAAATTATTAATAATGAGTCATAAGTTTATATATTAGAATTTTAAATGCGCCATTTAATCTTCGTAAAGGGGTAATGTAATTAATTTAATTAACGTTGTTATGGAAGCCTAATTTCAATAATGAATTAATTATTGCAACCCTAAGGGTAAAATTGGAATCATGATAGAATGATGACTTAACATTATTTTTGATCGTATGACCATTAAAAGACTCTAATAAATACATCTTTATTAAGTTGCAATTAATTTGATGAAGATGATTAAACCTAGCTAAGGATAACCACCCTAGTTGGACCATGATGGCCAAACCCTATCGAGTGATGTTGACACTTGTCATGATTCCCCTCGATCTTCCAATCAACTCTACCTAATTACTACTTGGTATTAGATTTAACCACTTGTGCCGTAACCACTTCAGTGAACTTAGTAAACACTTAACCCATGTTAAAGTGCAAACTTAGTTAATTTAACTTATTTAGAATTTTTTTTGCTAGTATGTTTTTGATTGAAATTTTGGGCATGCCATTTTCGTATCAGATCCCTAGGTTGCAACACTAGGGCATCATTTGGGGTCCATATTATGACTCTCTAGCCATTATGAAGTATTAGTAAATGGCTCGAGTAACTCTAAAAATTAAAAAGAGATCCTTGTTGTATTAAATTTGGATAAAGGCACTCATGCGCCCTTCCTTGAACATGTAACTTCTAAAAGCAAATAATATTAAGAACCTTACTTTCAAGGTAAGTAAGCGATGTTAGATGATAATTTATGGGTTGATGGTAATGGATAAATCTTGTCTTAATCTTTTCAACTAAGGGAATAAGGTGGCCAACTAGGTATATTTCAAGTCTTCTTAGTGTATTAAAACATGGTATTCATAGGTAAAAATGAGATATAGTTAGTAATATGGAGATGAATAATGTTAATATATCAGATTAATATCACAAGAACATGCGAGATTGTTCAATATAGATTGTTCTTTAGTTTTATCCATAGCTTAATTGCATACTAATGAGGCATTAATAGAAGTATCTCATAAATGAGAGAAAATTTATCATTGTCTATATCAGGAATAAGTGAATAAATCAAACAATAATAGATCTATGAAAGAGTGTTGTAATAAGTGGATTCTTTATAAAATCATGCATAATCATTAGAACTAAAATGACATAATTAAGTGGCTCATAAGGTTGTAACCAACAAGTTTAAGCCCTAGATCTATAGAGAAGATCCTTCCTTAGATAAAATCCTAAGGATTACTCGTGTACAACATTGGACCACTCATTATATCTATCTTACACTAAATATAAGCTTATAGGCCTTAGTGTCAAATTTTGATTAAGAATGAGTCCGCTACCTTATAAGTATAAGATCTTGTAGTAACTCTAAAGTTGCATCCATGACTAGTTACGATATTGAATGTAGTCATGCACATATTCTCAAATTTTAAAATGTCAAATCTTCCATAGTGCTTAATGAAGTTATATTGATAAGACCCTTCTTGCAACTTTATTTTACTTAATACTTGGTAGTAGGATTCATAGAGAATAAGACCAACCATGGAATAAGGCTCTTTCTTGCTTACAGATCCAAAGGTAGTAAATTGGTAACACCTTGATATAGTAACAAACCAAGAAGTTGTGACAGTTGTTGAGCGAACAATGAACACCCAAGAGTATGTGTTTACTAAGGCCCTATGAGAGAATAAGTGTTCTATTTTCTAGAGTCTAAATAAAATTTGTCGTACATGGAAAAAATACATAGCTAAAGTCACATGTAAGAATTGTTGGGATTATGAAAAATAAATGGAAAGCACTTGAGAAGACACATCATTGGACTAGCAAGATGGAAGTTAGAATTTCATTCAAAACCATTCGGGTATGAATACCTCCTAGGTGTAGGTTTATGAAAGGATTAGGATAGGGGATATGGTCCATTGACCTTATACACTATTGGTATTTCCCTATGGCATTAAAAATTCTCAATAAGATTCAAGTAAGAAGGTAAGATGAAATCATGGTAAAATAAGGGAATAAAATTGGATCCATGTAACATGAATAATCATTTTTTCTGCATAATTAGTTAGTACAACCTTGTTCATAGTGTATGATAGGGACATCGATAATGTGTTAACTTGCTAAGGAAATTGTACTTAAGTGTAACTCTTATGATATGACAAGATCAATTCCCATTTTAATGTATGGGTAAGGAAAAATTTCTATAATATGAAGATGTAAAGTCAAGCATTTTTTTAAGGACCAAAAGGTTGTAAAGTCTCTACTTTATCAAGTGCATATACATTAACTAAATTCTCGTATGCTAGAAATGTACAATGGAAAAACATAAACCAAGAATGCACCTCTCTTGGATGTATGTAACCATCCAACCCTATTTGATGGAATAAATGAATTGAAACATGTATAAAATGGTGAGTATTGATCTAAGAGGAAAAATGTAGAATTGTGAGTGAGATGCATCAATATGATAGTTCTAGTGGTTAATGTAAGGAAACTATTAAACTGCATTTCAAAAGAAAAATAAGCGAAAACATGGACACACTTGAGTAATGAAGCAAAGCTTATCTGAAGTATAAATGTTCATGTACATGACCTGTCCTCATACTTGTATGTGTTCAAATTGTGAGAGAAACTTATTAACACCCCTTTGGTTATGTAATGGGGATGGTTGTGGAAGTGTCGAACGTGTGGAAATGGTTATCGAAACCATGAAAACATAGGCTTGGTGATGTATGAATGGGATAATAAATGTGTTGAATTTCAAGAGGGTTATATGTTTCACCCAACTTGGGTAAGAGAAGGGTAGATGCCATGGATGAGCTACCTAATAGTGATCTTCATGATAGATGTGTATATCCAACAAAGACTATGAATGTTCTATTGTAATATGATGTGTTGGTGAAAAGTTGTGTTTGGAAATGAATGATAATAGTAATGTATTATATAGCATTAATTTGGTAGTAACTCCATAGCATATGATATATGAGTTGTGCACTATGTCAAGAAATAGAGAATCTCCATTGTCTGTAAGATTCTGAAGGGTGTTAGTCCCTATAGACCTTCCCACATGTAGTACCACAACTGTTGGTTCATAGTGCAACTCCAGTCCTTAAAGCATTTACCCATGGGCTAAGGATGGTTCCTATTATCATAGTTATACTTGGGTGTTGTGGAAGGTATATTGGCTTTTCAGAAAGATGACATTATAGAATCATTATTTATCATGTCTCGCGATGTGTGGGATCAATTTTTTGTTATATTATATGTGGTTAGAAAACCACCAATCTAACTTTGTGGATAAGTATCCACATTTATATATATACTATTGTGGTTAGAGAACCACCAATTCACTCCTCCCTCTCAGTGACGTTAATAATTCCACATAGTACTCATAATGTGCAAATTGTTGATCAAATGTGAACTGTTGCTTTAGTTTCTTTGTGGATTTTTTTTTATCTTTCTTGATATTGCCAATAATGTAAAAAAAATATTGTTGGGATACTTAGCCAAATTTTGTTTGATAGTCCTATTTGTCTCAAGGAAAAGTCTTTACTTGATTTTAACTAAACATTTACTGATGTGGCCACTCTTGAATTTTAAATTTTTGAATTGATTACTTTTATCTTTGGTTTTAAGTTTGTTTATTAAGGCAGTTTATTGTTGAAAAATGTTGGCAAAATATGTTTGTGATGTGACCACTGTAAACTGTCATACCTAAGAAGGGTTCCTGACAAGTCGTATGAGGGAGCATATGACCGAGGAATTTAATTTTAAATCAAATTCTTAGAGAAGGTCCCCATGACACCATCCTATCCTGTGTCATCAGTATTATGGATGACCATCCTCATAAGCTCTTGTGTGTTTCACAATGTGTTAGGGTATTGTATAACCCTAGAACAAGCACGTACTAAATTATTACCTAAAAAATATGAAGTTACAAATGAACATAATGAGAAGTAATTGCAAATTATGACATTAAGAAGTGATGGGCATATTAATTATCTTGATAAAATTGGTATGCAATAAAAGTGCAAGGTTAAGAGTTATCAACATCTAAAGTAACACTTAGAATACAATAGGATTATGTCTTGCACATAAGAGATTCAAGTATCAAATATAATAGTATGTGTCTATACTTCAAGCATTGAAACTTTGGATAATATTGCTATGAATGATCACTTTGGAAATTGAAGAATTATAAAAAGGATATATGCATAAGATGCATTAGGTATATTAAAAATATGTTGTTCCATTATATGTTAATTTATTCATAAAATTTGTGAAGTGCCTAGATAAGAAAGAATATATCTTACCATGAGTTATAGCTCAAGCACTGCATTTCATAAGGTTAAGAAAATAAGTATTCATGCCTAACATAAGTATGTATGTACATGAGATTTATAATTTAATTTTCTCTTCAATAAGATTACAGTTTCTATGTTTTAGTAATGTCCTTAGATGAGGAGTATGTCCCTAGATTTGGATGACTTCCAGGAGGAAGTCAAAGACAAGGAGGAGAAGATGTAAGACCCCTCCTCTCACGTATGTAATAAAATCTTAACTTTACGATAATGTCTCTTTTATAAGAAGATTAGAAAGTTTAAATGTTTGAATAAGGTGTAGTATGGAAAACAATGTCATAAGTTTTCCTTGTGAAATTTAATGGAATTGTGCACACACCTATATCTTTCTCCTATGAGATAAATTGATGAAAATTCATTTAAATAATGGTTTCTAATAAGGGGTTTGAGGATTCTTGTATTTCATGTTTGGCATTGTGGAATTCATTCCTCTAACTAATGTTTTGTGAGGCCTCTCATGATAGACCTCCTATTTGATACTCTATTTCGATGCATTATGGATTATTATTCTACATGATAGAGATTGGATCACATTTGATTGTGATGATTTTTTCTTATGTTATTTTTATTGGAGTTGATGAAAAAATATCAACCCTACAACTACCAAGAATCACCTGCATGCAAACACCTATCACTGAAAGAGAGAAGCAAAAGTAATGGAGGCCAGAAATAACAGATCTGTGAAAGAGAAAACATTCTTAATTGATTCCATAATAGAGTACATAATACAAGATGATTAAAGATCAATCAAAATTTATTAACAAATACAAAGAGATCAAACCTTATAAAAGGTGATCAAAACCCTAAAAGGGGAAAATCTAGGTTGCATGATAATAATTAATAATAGAATTAATTATTATATGCCTAAACTTTAGCTTAAGTGAACTAGAGATAATAAGTGACTTTAATAATTAAATCAAAATTATATAATTAATAAGTGAATTAACTTATTACTCTAACACCCCCCTTAAGATAAACTTAGGGAGTAGCTTAAACCTATAAACAACTACTGAAAGCAGGAAATGGGTCCCGACAACATGACCTGATCAGGTATCCAAGTACAAAAAATCTTTGTAAAGAGGAGAAAAAGAGAAAAAATAGTGAGAAAAACCCCTCTCCAAAAAGAGATGAACACTAGTGAAGAACTGAAGAAGCCTCCAAATTAGATAATGTCCCAAAAGATAGGAACAAAGGAAGAACAACATTAAAGCATGAAGCTGCAAACACTGTCGAAGAATAACTGCTGGAACCTCCACTATAATAAAACATGATAAAGTAGAGAAGACTCTAAACAAAGTATGAAGAGCCGATCAATGGAAGATGGAAGGATGCCTCCAAACATGAATGAAAGAGTGTCCATATGGTAAATGATCCATCTCACCAAAATGCATAGGTACCCAACCACTGCATTCACCTAGTATGTAAGAACAAATACTGAATACATAGATCACTCCATCGAAATAAGAAAGCATTAGAATCAACATGAGATACCCCCCATAATGCTGAGCAGGGAGAGGCATGATAGGTACACTCAACCATAATGCCAAGGATAACTGCATGATGAAGAACCAGGAACATAGAAA
Source organism: Thuja plicata (assembly GCA_018584345.1). Classification (NCBI taxonomy): domain Eukaryota; kingdom Viridiplantae; phylum Streptophyta; class Pinopsida; order Cupressales; family Cupressaceae; genus Thuja; species Thuja plicata. The sequence goes on from MU225537.1 coordinate 1,043,133, forward strand.
GTACAATAGAATGTACAAGGACATATAAAGGATGGTGTCATGGAGGAAACACTCTCTTGACACACATCATGAGGCTAATGTCATGGAAGGAACAGTCACTTGAAAAAGGTAAATCAAAACCCCCATGAAACTTTATAATGTAGTGCGAGTGCGAGTACAAAAAATACTAAAATGTCCAAGATCCCAAGCATGCATAAGATGACACTTTATCCCAGTGTGTTTGCAAACAAGAAAAGCTAAAGAATTAGATGTCTACAATGCTCAAGAATGACAAGAAAGGTGTATGAACATGAGTAACAGCTAAAAAGAAGTCATCCCATGCAAGCAAAATGATCCCTGGACCTGAAACATCCAAGATAATCACCAAATTGCAAAAAGGAAAAAAAATTGAATAAAATATACCTGGAGAATATGTTGGATGTGAGACCCATATAATAAGATAGAGCACTGAACTAGATTTCCAATGACATGTGGAAGTCAAAAAATAGAGTCTGGATGAGCAAGATATGGCTCCTAGAGTGCAAAAAAGAACCCTGACTTTGAATGGATAGAAACGATGCAAGACAACAAAATTAGAAAAACAAACCTCCAAAAATAGATTAGGCTTGAAACCAGATTTTCGATGATATCTCGTTTGGAAAATAAAGCCTCCGTTTGCTCAAGATATGAGAAAAACACCGATGACTACTCCAAAACAATAAGAACCCCAAAAAATCTCTGCTAAATCTGGCGGAGCCCAACTAAATTTGGCGATGCTACTAAATCTGGCATAACTGCTAAAAAATTGGCCAAATTTGGAAGAGTGACCAAGATTTTATTTTTTTGCTTTTTCGCAGCCTCCAAAAATGTGCCCAAAAAGGGTTGTACATGCAAAAAAAATTGTCTCAGAATGCAAATGTGTCCAAATTAGACGTGCCTTATATAAAAATAGGGGGTTTTGGGCCTTTTGAGCGCAACCTTGAGGTTTGTTTGAGCCTGAAGTGCTCCAAAACAAAATCTCTTAGATCCACTAAAATTTGAAACAAAAAAAACTGTTGAAAACACATATATGAAGACCAAGGCCAAATTTCTAATGAAGAGAACATGGGCATGAAGATCTGGAACTCTGATACCATATTGGAGTTGATGAAAAACTATCAACCCTACAACTCCCAAGAATCACCTGCATGCAAACACCTGTCATAGAAAGAGAGAAGAAAAAGCTATGGAGGCTTGAAACAACAGATCTATGAAAGAGGAAACATTCTCAATTGATTCAATAATAGAATACATAATACAAGATGATTCAAGATCAATCAAAATTGATTAACAAATACAAAGAGATCAAACCTTATAAAAGGTGATCAAAACCTTAAAGCTTATTAATTATAAAAGGTTGCATGATAATAATTAATAATAGAATTAATTATTATATGCCTAAAGTTTAGCTTAAGTGAACTAGAGATAATAAGTGACTTTAATAATTAAATAAAAATGATTTAATTAATAAGCGAGTTAACTTATTACTCTAACAAATTTTTTCACTCATGTTGAGAATATATTTAGACCTATCTGACATATATTTCATATTAGTGGATTTGATGAACCTTATATTAGGATTGATTTAGTACTCATGATTTCTATGACGGTGACTTTATGCTACATTATGATGGTACATTATGATTGATTGATTTGGATGATTATTATGATGCAATTGAATTATAGATCTCATGGTTAAACTATATTGACCTGTGAAATTATATGATGATTTAATTTTGCATATGCTTTTCTGAGTAAATGTGTTTCATATAGAAATTGTATTGCAAATATTTTGTGATTAATGGTGAATTATGAGAATGTTATTGCAAGGGATATATGCTTATATGTTGTTAATTATTTATATTATTTGTATGTATTGGTTTTCTTGGACTACTGATATTTGGATTTAGTTGTGCAAAAAATTTGACCATGAAAATAAATCGGGGAACAAAGGCTAGATCATTGTGGAATTAGTGAAAGCCAAGGTTGTGTCTAATGAAGAGACAAAACCTCATTTGTAATGTGCTTTAATTCCTAAATGTGGATTCTTGTATGATTGTTCAATTGTAATTTGTAAAATTGTGATTTTGTAAATATCAAAATGGACATGTCAAGTGTGTTATGTGATTTGTATTTTTGTGGTGTCTCTTGACACTTGTGTTGTGCATATGTGGCAATGACATGTCCATTTGGGGATGATTAGTTGCAACCAAATCTAGGATAGTACCTTGTAGGATCCCCATGAAAATTCACTTGGTTAGTGAGCCTTGAGTGTGGTCAAAGCAAGAGGAGCCTGTAGGTAAGCTTTAGGTGAGTTTTTGGAGGGTTAAACTAACACCTAGGGTTGAGTTTAGGTCATTTTTGAAAACCCAATTGGTATACCTATGTGTAAGGGTCATTTTTAACCATAGGACCACCTAGGTATGTGTCTAGAGCCCTTCCAAAATTTGGTTTTCTAAGATGGACAAAAATCAACTTTTGAGAAGATGGCCTTGGGTAGACAACACCTCCTATCATATTTGAGTTGCTTGTTTAGTCTTCCCAAGTCACCATTCATAGTTTCCATATTTGGGAAGACCAACCAATAGAAATTATTGTATTATTCCAAGAGGGTTGTGGGAAGTTTGTAGAGCCTTTTTAGTGGGATCTCCCAAAGCCATAGAGTTTTGATCACCCACTCTCTACTTTAGAGATTGCTAGAATTAGTGGAGATTTTAGAAAGAGGACTTGGACAAAAGGGCAGATCTTCTACAAATTTCATTAAGCTTGGACTTAAGTTAGTGGAAACACTCTATTTTACTTGTTGAAAATGTATGAATGTGAATGAAATATAGTGTAAGCTTGTTTGTGTTGTAATGTTATATTTCATGAATATTGTTTCTTTGTTGTATTGTGAAGATGTTTTGTGTTGTTTTTATGTAAATGGGAGTCTCAAGGCATACTCACCCTTGGGAGGGAAGAGCATCCTTTGGGGAGAAGGGAGTTTATTTTTGGACAACCCTTGAGTGTAGAGTCTCTCCTCATGGGGGAGAGGGATAAAACATGGAGTATGGGCTCCATGATGCCATGTTTTGCTTTGTGTATTTGGGGGACATAAGGGTAGTATTTTGGCTTGATGCCTTGGGGGTCATAAGGATTGTGGTGGTGAAAATGAAGAAACTTGTAAAGTCATTTTTGAAGCCTTGAGAAGATATTGTATTTATTGATTTTCTTGGCATTCTCCTCTTGGGTATTTGGTCCATCTTTACCCCATGTTTTGGGTCATTTGGAGACCTATTGTGAAGCCATGGATGGGGAGTTCTTTGTTGTTTAATGTTGCATTATTATATCTGATTTTGGTTGTATGTAACCCGTCTATCCTTGGTTCCTCAAGCTTGAGGGTGGTCTCTTAGAGGCCTAGATTGGGAGGTGAGCCTCAATGGTCTAGTTAAATTTTTATTGCAGGTTTATGCATATGGAAAAAGGATAGGAAGAATGTGTGGAAGGAAGCTTTCAAGTGTGTGTCTCATTGTGTGTTCATCTAGTAAAGTTATAATTTCATTGAGAAAGAAAATGATGTATATGCAACTATGAAATAGGAAGATTAAAGAAAGTTTGGTATTTACTTTGAAGAGTTAGTTGCTGGTTATGATGTGGTGTGTTTAATAATAATAATAATAATTATTATTTAAATAAATTGGGGGGGACCGGCCCCCGAAACCCTTCCCTTTGAAGGGAGGGCGCGGGAAGCACAACCCCTCTTGTAGCGGCCGCACCACAGTGGCGGGCCACTATAGCCATCGACCGAGGTTGTTGGTCTATGGTGGACGTTGCCACTACCGATCGACAGCCGCTCGACTTAAACCCGCAACGACGGTGAAGGAGAGGAGCTCGCAGCCCCTCCCAAATCATTTTTTTATTATATTTTTTTAATAAAAACATAAAATCAAAATGAAACGGAACCCATTCGACCTGCATTAAAATTGATTTTTTTTTTCAAAAATAAGCACACACACAATCTCAATCATTTCCTTCTCTTCCAATCATGCATAAGCCCTCATTGGCTTCCACCATTAAGCCTGCAACCACAAACAAAAGATAATAGAATAAATATATGAGAAGGAAGAAAGGGAAAGAAAGAAGAAGATGAGATAAATGATGTCCGAACCTTAATTTTGCGTTAGGGTAGAAGGAGAGGCAGAATAAAATGAAAAAAATGATAAAGAAAAATAATCTCATATAGGTTATTATAGAAAACTTAAATAGGGTTAGGTTAATAAGAGTATATTAATATTAAATTTGTATAAAAAGTCAATGGGAGGGAATTCTAATTAGATAGGAACTTAAAATTTTAAATTAAAAAAAAAAGATAGTTTTATTTTAGTGGGCTCAAATATAATAAAAGGGAATTTTGTTTCAAAATTAAAAAGACTTTAATATTTTAAAAAGGATCTTGAGGAGGATTTTAAGGAGGATTTTTTTATTGAGGTTGACTAATGTTAAAGTAAGATTTGGTAATAAAGTTAGAATTATATATAATTTAAATAACATAGTGTTAATGTGATCAATACTTTAAAGTATAATGTTAATAAATAACATGTATTAAATTATTTGTAATAAGATTATAATAATGGGGTTAGTAATAACTAGATTTTAATATGACTATAACAAGATTTTATCTTCTTCTTTTTTTAAATAAATAAAATTTAATCGTATGATATATAATTTTTATTTAATTGTTTTAATGTGTCATTAATTTTTATAAAAGGGCAACGAAAATATAAATTGTTATATTAGTATTTAAAATGTGATAATTAAAATTTATAAAGGGGCCATTATAATACAAATTTTAATGTAAATGTATAATGTGCCATTAAATTAGACACGTGGGGACATCAAGACAATTTATTTAAAATTATTATTTATGTGTCATTAAATTTTATATATTAGAATTTTAAATGTGTCATTTAATCTTTGTAAAGAGGTAAAGTAATTATTTTGATTAACGTCGTTATGAGAGCCTAATTTCAATAATGAATTAATTATTGTAACCCTAAGGATAAAAGTGGAATTAGGATAGAATGATGAGTTAACGTTGTTTTTGATCGTAGGACCGTTAAAAGACTCTAATAAATACATCTATATTAAGTTGTAATTTATACGATGAATATGAATAAACCTAGCTAAGGATAATCACCCTAGCTCGACCACGATGGCCAAACCCTATCAAGGGATGTTGACACTTGTCATTATTCCCCTCGATCTTCCAATAAACTCTATGATACAGAGGTGCACAATCAAAGCTCGACCTATGGGCCCATCTCTCTTTTAGGACTTACACAAAGCCCAGCTTATCCAACTACTTTCCAAAGAAGTGTTCTACCCTTCCAAGAGTTACCTTCGAACTCAGTAACTTACTAAAGACTCTTGTTACACTGCTCGGTAACCTCTCTAGGGTTCTCAGTTGAGGACTTGGTACACCGTCAAACTCGGTTACTGTTCTTGTTTGTATTCATTGAATGGTCTCAGTGGCAATTTTTGGTTGCTCGGTAGTTTTCCTAATGCCAATCTCACCGAGTGAGTTCCTCTGGTTATATGTCTCACCGAGTGAGTTTCCTTTTGTTTTGTCTTCAACTTCCTTTGAGGACTTATGTATGAATCCAAGCTATAGGATCCAACTCAACTCCAGCACCCCTTAACCCTTACTATGTTAAAAAACCTAATAGGCCTACTTAGGCTTGGTTAACAAAGAAATTGTTTAGGAATGGGTACACCGAGTTGATACAACACCTCAGAGTTGTTCTTCTACCCCAAATTGTTCCAAATCCACCTTCTACCGAGTCATGCTACTCCTTTTTGCCTAACTGCCTACATATACTCACAAATATTAGGCTAAATACACAAGCTTATTTAGCCCAGGGCTTGATGGGCAACACAACAATCCAACACCTCCTGTCCTGAGTCTTTCAAACCTCTAAAAATACATCCCTAACTTGCATTTCCCAAGTGACCAAGGAATTCCACTGGAAAAGTGACAAGTTAGGGTTCCATTTTAGAAACACAATCGACAATGAAGTTTTACTCGACCAGTCTGAACAAAACAGATTGATCTCCCTCCTATGATCACAAAATAAACTTAAACCAAAAGCATATGGACATTAACTCACCAATTTACATTTCCATGGAGATCTCACAATTACTCTTATCCGTGCAAGGTCGTACAATACAAAATGAAAAGACTTTCCCAAGAAATGAAATGCTACTTTTATTCACATCCACCAAGAATTATACAATTTTGTCAGATTTCCTTCAATATCATCCAATCTTATCCAACGCCGTCCAACTCTCACTTGGACATACTTGACCTATTACAAGTAGACCATTTCCAACGACCATAATCACATTTTGAATAGTTATGACCGTTGGGACTGAAATCTCAACTTCTTGGTAACTATTTAACAAAACAACATTACAACTTAACCCTAAGAGACTTAACACAAGGTCCTATCGGTCTAGGGAGACCCAAGGTTTATAAAACACCTTTGGGACCCTTATCCTTACAAGATGGACCAAAAAAAACATTGGGTTGATCCTAAGGATCCAACCTTATTACATCATGTCGTGCTCTGCACCATACTCCTTAGGTTTAAAAATAACTCAAGTCTCTTGAGTTGTAAGCTCAGAAAGGGTTGCTCCAGATTTAGTAATGCCCTCCTCAGTCATCCATGTGGCATCTTTAGATGGTGTGTTCTTCCACTTGACCAAGAACTCAAATTAGGTTCTCCTCCTTGTCTTCTGACTAACCCTTTTGTCCAAAATGCATTCTATCTCAAGCTCTGATAATTTTGGAAGATTTTCTTGCAAGTCTTTCTAATCTATACCTTTGTCACCCGCATCAAAAACATCACTAATAAAAACCTTATATGCAAAAATATCAGATACATTAAATATTGGCGACAAACCAATATCAGAGGGTAACTCAACTTTGTAGGCATTGTTACCACATCTCTTAAGGATCTTGAAAGGTCCTATCTTCTTCGTCATTAGTTTGGTGTGATTTTATTTAGGCAATCTCTCCTTATTCAGATGAATCGTGACCATATCTCCCACCTAATATTGCTAATCTCTTCTCTTCTTGTCAACATTCTGTTTATATCGCTCTGTCACATGTTTCAACTTGTCTTGCACCTATTGATGAATCTCTTTCATTACCTCTGCAAAGTCTTCTTCTTGTGCACTTATTTTCTCCATGTCTTTTACATCTCTTAACTCCAAGACACCCCTTGGATGTGAGCCATAAACAACATGAAATGGGCTGAGACCAGTACTCCTGTTTATCGAGTCATTATTTAAAATTTTTGCCTGTGGCAATATAACATCCCAACTAGTGTCATGTTCCTTTTTAAGACATCTTAATAGATTACCAAGGGACTTATTTATCACCTCTATTTGACCATCTAACTGGGGGTGATAAGAAGATGAAATACATAGATTTGTTCCCAATCTCTTCTAGAGAGTTCTCCAAAAATATCCTATGAACTTAGAATCCCTATCAAAAATAATAGACAATGGAAAACCATGGAGTCCAATAATCTCCTTAAATTATATATCTACAATATGAGATGCATCATGTGTTGTTTTACATGGTAGAAAATGAGCCTTTTTGGAAAATCTGTCAACAACTACATATTGTCATAACCAGATTTATTTCTAGGGATTCCTAATACAAAGTCCATACTTACTAAATCCTAGGGTTTATTAGGGATTGGAAGAGGTGTGTATAAAATTACATTTGAAGTGTGCCCTTTAACATTTTGACAAATCAAACACCCCTCCACATACTTTCTTACCTCTGTTTGCATCTTCGGCCAGAAGTAAAATCTCCTCACTAGTTCAAGAGTTTTATCAACTCCAAAGTTTCTTTCCATACTACCAAAATGATTTTCCTTGATTATATTTTCTCTCATGGATCCTTTGGGTACACAAAGTTGACTGCCTTTGAACAATAATCCTTCTTGCAAGATAAAATAAAAAAAATTAGTGTGATACCTATTACTCATGTCCATACAAACTTGGTAAGTCTCTTTGAAATCTTCATCACTCGGGGACATGTCCTTCATGGAGTGGATCCCTACACTTTCCAACTGAACCTCCTTCACTGTCAAATTCCTCCTACTAAAGGCATCAGATACTTTGTTGGCTATCCCTTTATTGTTCTTGATGGTGAAGGTGTAGGATTGAAAAAACTCCATCCACTTTATATGTCTATGGTTCAACTTTTCCTGTCTCTTCAAGAAACTGAGAGCATGGTTATTAGTAAACACAACAAATTCTTTAGGTAATAAATAGTGCCTCCATTTCCTAAGTGACTACACCATAAAATAGAGCTCTAGATCACAGGTTGAGTACTTTTGTTTTGCTTCATTTAGTTTTTCACTAAAGAAGGCAACATGCCTTCCTTCTTGACTAAAAAACCCACCAATAGCCTTGTTACTAGCATCACACTCAATTGTGAAAACATTATAAAAATCTAGTAAAAGCAGTATAGGTTGATCTGCCACTCTCTTTTTCGAATACTCAAATTCTTTGTCTGCATTCTCGGCCCACACAAACTTACATTTCCTACCTCCCTTTATAGTATCTATCATGGGAGCACACACACTGCTAAAATTCTTAATATTTTTTTTTGTAAAAACTTGAGAGTCCATGAAAACTCTTTACCTCTGATGCTGATCTTGGGGTTGACCAATTTAGTATTTCTTTAACCTTAGTGGAATCCATATTTAGACTGTCGTGTGATATCACAAAGCCAAGAAATACAAGCTCCTCCTGCATGAACACACACTTTTCCAAATTTATTTTCAGTTTCTCTTCATGAATTTTCTTCAAAACCAGATCCAAATGTCTTAGGTGCTCATCTCTGTCCTTACTGATGCAGAGTTGCACAGTCAAAGCTCGACCTATGGGCCCTTCTCTCTCTTTTAGAACTTACACCAATCCCACCTCATCCAACTACTTCCCAAATAAGTGTTCTACCCTTCTAAGAGTTACCTTTGAACTCGATAACCTACTAAAGACTCTTGTTACATTGCTCGATAACCTCTCTAGGGTTCTCGGTTGAGGACTTGCTTACTGTTCTTGTTTATCTTCACCGAATGGTCTCGATGGCAGTTTCTAGTTTCTCGGTAGTTTTCCTAATGCCAGTCTCACCGAGTGAGTTCCTCTAGTTAGATGTCTCACCGATTGAGTCTCCTTTTGTTTTGTCTTCAACTTCCTTTGAGGGCTTATGTATGACTCCAAGCTGTAGGATCCAACTCCGCTCCAACACCCCCTAACCCTTACTATGTTCACATACCTAATAGGCCTACTTAGGCTTGGTTAACAAAGAAATTGTTTAGGAATGGGTACACCAAGTTGATCCAACACCTCAGAGTTCTTATTCTACCCCAACTTGTTCCAAGTCCACCTTCTACCAAGTCATGCTACTCCTTTTTGGCTAACTGCCTACACATACTCACCAATCTTAGGCTAAATACATGGGCTTATTTATCCTAGGGCTTGATGGGCGACACAACAATCCAACACCTCCCGTCCCGAGTTTCTGAAACCTCTACAAATACATCCCTAACTTGCATTTCCCAAGTGACCAAGGAATTCCATTAGAAAAGTGACAAGTTAGGGTTCCATTTTAGAAACACAATCGACAATGGAGTTTTACTTGACCAGTCTGAACAAAATGAATTGATCTCCCTCTTATGATCACCAAATGAACTTAAACCAAAAGCATATAGAAACACAATGCTACTTTTATCCACATCCACCAAGAATTATACAATTTTATAAAATCTCCATCAATCTCGTCCAATCTTGTCCAACGTCGTCCAACTCTCACTTGGACAGACTTGACCTATTACAAATAGACCATTTCCAACAACCATAACCGAATTTTGAATAGTTATGACCGTTGGGACCGAAATCTCAACTTCTCGATAACTATTTAACAAAACAACATTACAACTTAACCCGATTAGACTTAACACAAGGTCTTGTCGGTCTAGGGAGACCCAAGGTTTATAAAATACCTTTGGGACCCTTAGCCTTACAAGATGGACCAAAAACAACATTGGGTTGATCCTAAGGATCCAACCTTATTACATCACGCGGTGTTGTGCACCACTCTACCTAATTATTACTTGGTATTAGATTTAACTAGCTGTGTAGTAACCACTTCAATGAACTTAGTAAACACTTAACCCATGTTAACATGCAAACTTAAAGTTAAATTAACTTTTTAGAAAAAGAAATTTGTTAGTGTGTTTTTGGTTGAAATTTTGGGCATGACACTTTGGTGGAGGATGCCCCTCCTCATCCACCTTTTCTTCATGTGTTAACATGCTTTCTATGGGCATCTCCCCCATGCTTCCACTTGTATTGACGTTCATGATGACAATAGTGCTTGGACTATTGTTATTTGTCATAGGAAAGGTCCTTCTTCCTCCTCTTCCCAAGTTGTGGGCTTGAGTCCTATCCACTCTTGATGTGGGTTGTTCGTAACCGGTAAGAGGTATGTTCATAGCCCGTGTAGTACTATAAGTGGTCTGTTAATGACCTATGTTAAGTTGTAAGTGAACTTTTTTTGGTAGGTGTCTGTAAAGTTGGCACCCTAGTTTGTTTCTTTTATTAATAAAAATATGAAGGCAAAAAATATTATATTAAAACAACAAATTATAAGTAAGTCATGACAAATTAATTTCAAAAAATCAAGAAAATCCAAATGGACTAAAAAGAGAAGACAATATGCAAGGAAAGCACTTAAAACAAATATTAATAATAAAATTAACCATAAGGAAATAACAAGGAAGAACACTACAAGAACCAACCCACTAACAAGAATGAAGGATCCAAAGAAACATTGGTGTCAACATTCACAAGAACACTAAAGTTGGTTTTGTTGAATAAAATACGAATAAACATAATGCAAAGAATATTTGAAAGTTGATGGTGATGTGATTTATTTATTTATTTATAAAAAAATTGAAGATGTCATTTTATTATATTTATAATTTAAAAATATATATTTTATTTAAATATTTTATCTTATTTTAACAAATTATTTAAAACTTATGAAATCAAATGACAAATTAAATAATGAATAATTATTTTGAATATTAGAATTTTTAAAAAATATATATATTTTTTGAAAGAATCAAGCAGAACAATATCATTAGATTTTGTTGATTAAAAATCCACTAAAAAATTATCTAAAAGGGCTAATAGCAATCTATCGGTGTATTATACTAGTAGCAATCTATTTTTTAAGATAGAGGACAGGTATGACTTAGCAAAAGTTGATTACAACAATTCAAATGAGTTGTGGCAAAACCGACAAAAAAACTATACACGCAGACGGCACCTAACACTTACAGCTATGGGAGACAAGAGCCTTCTCGGATCGAACCCGGCAACTCCCAAAACCCAGATTTGAATCATTTGCCAGAAAGGCCGCCCATTAGAATTAGTCCACATTGAAACCATCGAGAAAAGTCAGATAACTCGGTCTTTTTGTACGCGGCTGGCGACTATTACTAACCGAGTCATAGGAAACCCCCACACGCACAATAATTTCCTTCTATTCTCAGAAAAATTTAAAACTCTTCACACTTCACGATTTCTGTTTCTAACCAGTTTTCTGAGTAAGATCAAGTTGAAACCCTAGATTCTGTTTCTATGTATTTCCAGGTCTCGGAGACAGATTGATTTGAAACCCTAGTTTCTGTATAATATCTGTTTCTTTCAAGATTTCTGAGGAAGATTTTGATCAGTGAGCATGGGGTCCGAAGGGCAAGGACAACGAGTTTCGGAATCACAAATTGCAGAGCTCAAAGAGATATTCCGGAGATTCGATCGCGACGCCGACGGCAGCCTGACGGTGCTCGAGCTCGGCGCGCTTCTGAGGTCTCTTGGGCTGAAGCCGAGCGGCGAACAGTTGGACTCGATGCTTGCCAGTGTAGATGCCAACGGCAACGGTCAAATCGAATTTGTTGAGCTATTGAGCGTCATAGCCCCTGAAATGGCCGAGAATGTGGAGATATGCAATAACCAGGAGAATTTGCTTGAGCTTTTCCGTGCCTTCGACAGGGACGGCAACGGCTACATAACGGCGGCTGAGCTGGCGCACTCCATGGCCAAGCTCGGCCACGCGCTCTCATTTAGGGAACTGACGGAGATGATAACGGAGGCCGACACCGACGGCGACGGGAAAATCAGCTTTGCTGAGTTTGCAGCCGCCGTTACGTCTGCCTCTGCGGATTACTTCAAAGGCTCGAGGCTTTGAACTATGGATTTCTGTCGGTTAACGGAAACGGAGATTTGATTCTGACCGTGTTTAATTTGTTACAAATGGTGATCTGTATCTGTGTAATGTATATGATTAACCCCATAGGTTACTGTGGGTAATGAATGGATTGTCGCTGGGTTAAATTTTTTCTTAAAGGTTAGGATAACGCAGTGGCTCTGATTTAGTCTTTGGGCCCTCCTTTCAGAACAGAGTAGCTCGGAATGAGTACGAGGGGTATTCATTACTATGATTCAGATCTTGATGGCCATTGATAGGCTAACTGGGATTCAAATCTGATGGTAATTACATTGTTTTGGTGGGGCTATGGCTTTGGTTAACTGAGATTCACTTTTGATTGTAATTACATTGGTTAATGTGGCCATTGCTAGGTCAAATGTCATTCAGATCTTAAATGTCAGGGCACTGTTTTTTATTTGACGATTTCCAAATCTATCCTTTAAGAAATTATCTCTGGCTTTGTTTCTGCTTATGTATTTGATTTTTTCTTCTCCATCGTTTGGGGTTCAACCAAATTTGAATTTTACAGCAAGAAGTTGGTCTGCTGGTTCTCATTTCTGATCATGGAGGGTGATCTATGTTGAAAATCAGTACAGCTGTGCAGGGTTCCACGAGCTGGCCAAGTTGATTTTGGGAGTTGTTGAAGTCTGGACATCTATCTACGGGAGAGGACCCAGTACTTGAATTAGTTCTAATAGTTGTGATAGTAGTTGTTAATTAAATATCCATACTTGCTGATTTAATATCTAATATTTTTAACAATATTGTATCACTAGTTATGACTTTAAAGTTGTTTTTGCTAATGATAACTACCCATAATTGAATGAAATGTGTTCATTTTTCTAAAAAGCAATCAATAGTGTGATGCCACATCAGCTGTACAAGTATGGGGGTCCCTAATGCACTATGATTGGTCTCACTTTTTTTTGGGCTGTTTTTGACACCTTGGCAAAAAGCATGCTGATGTGGCATCATATTTGATGATGTGGACTTGAAACCTTAGTTATAAGCAAGGGACTTGTCAGGTAAGCTGCTTTAAGAACTGCGAAGTTAGGGTGCTCAACTACCGGGTCCTCTCCCCTAAATGTTTTCTTCAACTTCTTTAAAAGAAGAGGTACGTACCTACTTTCTATATATAAATTGAGTTTGACAGCGATGTAGGTCAGAGGAGAACTCCTCCCCTGACATTCACGGAATCGTTGTACAGCGGACAAAACCTACTTGACAAGACCAATTTTTTCAATTTAAATAATAAATTAAAAATCGCAATGCAATTATTTTCTAAGTTTTTATTTAATTAATAAATGAAGGAAAACTGTTTAATCTGACTGTTTTAGTCGGCTGCATAGGCGTTCACTCTAGAAATTCAAACCTGTGAAGGGCAGGCAGGCTCACAAGTATGGCAACCCACAAGTATACGCGGAGCGGGTCTAAGGCTAAAATGACGTGGAGTTTGAACCTTAATTAAAGGGTTTAATTATTAAAACTTAGTCATTATGTATGACATCCAAATGAAAGTGATATCTTATTCAATAAGATTAAAATATAATAACTACAAGGAAAGAATAAAAGAAAAAGAAAGATATTTGAGGGAATGAAAAATGAGATAATTTAATAAAGTATACTGATGTGGCATCGTATTTGATGATGTGGTCTTGAAAACTTAGTTATAAGAAGGGGACTTGCCAAGTTAAGCTCTTGTAAAAAATTGGGAGTGATTTGAAATTTCCATGCAGGATTTTGAGAAGAGTGAAGTTAGGGTGCTCAACTGCCCGGTCCTCTCCCCTAAAGGAGAAATGGGGCTTTCTTTGTCATGTCATAAAGAAGTATTGTATCCCTCGGACATATTTAATCCCCCAAAAAGACCACCATAGGGTAGAATAGAGGATGAAAAGGAAATAATTTATGAGGGAATTTGTTTCATTTTTCAAGGGAGAGGGGATTTTAGTATAAGTTGAGAGTTTGCAACAAAGCGGAATTGGAAGTGGGATTTTAGGATGTTTTGAAGAGGAGTCTCAGAGTGATAAATAGCAACAAGGAGGATTGGAGGGTCTAATTTGCTATACTATCTCCACTAATGAATGGGTTGCATGAATTAGGTACTTGTTGGTATAAATGATTGGTATTTATTTTAAGTTCAAGGTATATTGCTATTCTATGGATAGAATCTATTTGTTGTGCATAATATTTGTTAATTTTTTGTCCATCATAGAAGCTATTATTCTAAGTTTTTTTGGGATGAACAAATGAACAAGTTTTATCATAATTGTAAGGAGGGAATATAAGATGATTGTTCAAATAATAGAAGAATTGCTTCTTCGTGGACAAAGTAAACCTCTATGTAAATTGGAAAAACTGAGGCAAAACACTTGAGTTATTTGGCAAATGTCTCAAGAAAGAAATGTTGCTTCAAGGGATACTTTGTAGTCACAAATGTTCAAAATTGGTTTTGTTGAAAAGGTCTTAGAATTTTTAAATTAAATCCAATACATCATCTTACTTGCTTGTGCTCAATCCAAAGCTTGGGAAAAGGGTAAGAATGTCCATTGGAGCTAATGGATAAGTATTTTAATGAACTATTGTAATAGTATGGCCATTATGGTATCATTTGTTTACCAAAATTTATGTGCATAATTCAATAAAGAAGAATTCAAACACAAGCTCTATTTTGAATGATTTTAAATTGTGATTCATTTTCCTTGCAACATGGAAGGTTTAAATGAGCTTGCATTTTTTTTTTCTAGTTTCTTAATGCCACAACTTATGCATAGAATTAAATTAATAAGAAGATTATATTCAAGAATTCTCTCTTGGTTGGCTTTAAATTAGCTTATGTTGTTTGAAGAAGATTTTAAGTTCCTTATAATTTCAAGTGCATCATGTTAGGAGGAAGTTATGGTTGTGCAAACTTAATAAGATCTATTTATAGGCACCTAAAAAATTTCTCATGTAATTAAATAAATATTTTATTTATTTAATTATTTAATCATAATTCCTCCATTAATTAAATATATATTTATTATTTATTGATGTAATTCATTAGTGTTAAGTTTTAGGATAGCTGCAAATGTAAAAGCACTCTATGTTGTATGTATTTTCCAAATGCAACAATCTATCTTTCATTTATATTGGGAATGAGGCTAGGAGAGACATGTCCCTTCATGGGACATGTCTATTCATTATTATTTATAAGAAAGGGCACGCCTCTTCCCATTAATTATAATTTAATCAATCTTATAATGATTCATCAATCAATTATTAATTAAGAATAATTTAATATTAAATATTAAATTTCATATGATTAATAATAATATAACATATATATTATATTATTATTAATCAACATATATTATATGTATTCTAATGATCATATGACTAAAGCTACAAACATTAACACTCCCTCTTAGCTAGGGAGGATAAATCGATCCAATGTCAACACTTATGTGACACTTGACAACATCAATCATATGATGTAAGCAATAAAAATATCATCCTCATGATGTAATGAATAGAAACATAGTCTCAAGATGTGGATTGCCCCCATCAACGATTCTATCCACAAGCTCTCAGGTTGATTGCCTCCATCGGCAATTCTATCCACAAGCTCTTAGGTCGAGTGCCTTCATCGGCGATTCTATCCACAAGCTCTCAGGTTGATTGCCTTCATCGGTGATTATATCCACAAACTCACAAGCTTTAGAGTGGATTGCCTCCATCGATGATTCTATCCACAAGCTTTAGAGTGGATTGCCTCCATCGATGATTCTATCCACAAGCTCTCGTGTGGATTGCCTCCATCGACAATTCTAACCACAAACTCACGAGCTTTAGAGTGGACTGCCTCCATCGGTGATTCTATCCACAAGCTCTCGTGTGGATTGCCTCAATTAGTGATTCTATCCACAAGTTCAGTCTATTATGATCTATTTCATCCATCACAAGATGTCTATCATAATAGAACGCCAAGTTATTGTAAGATCGTCACCTCTCAATAACTCTTACAAATACAAGTGATAATCATTTGGAAGTCGTCACTTCCTCATGATGTACACAAAAGATAGGCCCATTAAAAATATGGAGTCACACACATGACATTTATCATGCCTCGGCACAAAGGGTGAAAAGAAGGGATTTCACCTCAAACTTCTCTCATAGAGAAAAAATCATTGAGCATATATCAATATATTGATCATCCAAGATTGCTTAAGATGAACTGTCAGACTCCCTCTGAGTGTGATATCAATCTTCTTAGCTCCTTGTCAAAAGTTACCTCTGAAGAGTCAAACTCCCTCTTAAAACAATTTCTTGTGCTTCTGTCCTGAAGGTATGTCAGAGAGAGATTACAAATATCTTATAAACTAAACTATCTCATACGGAAATACCAAAAATAGAAGCATACAAGATTTTACTAGCCAATATTATAGCATAAATTTCAAACTCAATAATTCATGTGCATTAATAAAACATGAAATACGTATCTTAAGTTTCAAATATTTCATTTTGTAAGGTGAGCCCATATAGGAAATATCATCTCTCATCAATATTTGAAGTTGTTTGTGGTGGACACGCTGCAGGAGATCATAATTTTGTTCATGCCAGGCATGTCGATGACCTTCATGTAGAGCAACAACCTAGAGTGGGTGATCACCATTTTCTCACTCTCCACTAAGGATGGTTCAAATGGAAATGTAACATTGGTTAATATTCCCCCCACAATGTTCAATTCCCACTCTTATATCGTTGAACAATACTCATGTCTTCTTGCGAAGTGACTTGATTGCTCCAAGAGAGGTGGAACTATATAATTAATTATTTCTTTCTAGAAAGAGACACACTTCCTTGAATACATTCTTCTCTGTTAATGCTTGACCACGATCATAACAAATTAATATATCTCTTTAATGAAAGCCGCTTTCAAGAATTTCACATGGCCCCGTACACAGTCTGTCATAATGTTTGAACCCCACACTTTCTATCCAATCTCTCCGGTGAGATTCTTCAAAATTGGGTTTTTATATGGTGTGAGTGGTCCCAAAGCTTGCTTGCACAATTTACTAAGAAGACCTTCTTTTTCTTCTTCAAGGATCCTAATCTCCTCTAGGTCCTTATTAGGCTTAGATGATTAACTAAATCCTAATCCAACTCTCCTCTAAGAGTCTCACTCTTTGTGCTTCACCTTTGAAAGACTAACACCCTTTGGGTACTTCACTTCTTCTCCTACACTTAGAAGGATCTAAGTGTCAACTCCACATTCGCATTCATAAATCATTGTGGGGGTTCTAAGCATGTTGGGAACCATACATATGTTCCCATTTGACTCCACTTTGATGGATCTCTTAACCCTTTTTTAGTCGAGATCAAGTTTGAGACCCTAAGAAGCCTAATTAGGCCTAATTCCTTGTAGCCTTTTACATGGACCTTTTCCTATTTCTTTCAAAACTTTCCCAAAGAACTTGAAAAAATAATCCCACATTCAAATACCCTTTATCATTTTACAAGATATTTTTAAAGTTTTAGTCTCCTAAGCCCTCCGTACACAGGGTTCCTAATATCTAGGACCAATAGGGCTAATAGGCCTAATTAGTAGGACTTGACTGTTTTCTTGTTCGAAACTCGACCAAATGGATTAGTGAGCTCCCAAATCTCTCAACAGTGTAAGATTAGGTCATATTCCACCTAGTTCAACTCTTACCCCGTACTATACTTTCCTTCCCCGCATGAAATGCTCACTGTTTCCTCTCCAAACCTCTAACCTGGCACTGTCCGCTCGCCTAGGGCTTGGCACTAAAAATAGCAACTCGACTCCACAAGACTCCTACCTCTACATATGTATAGAATAATGACTCCCCTATCATATCCAACCACCCTTAGGAAGATCCCATGGTTAGTTTTCATGGGGGAGCCATGAACTGACTGACTAGTCAGTGAGACTACTAAATCAAAAACAATTTACACAAGACTTTAAACAACCTCAAATGAACTTGCTCACTGAATGAAAGATGCTTAGAACAGTCCTAAGAACACAAAAAAATACTAACTTAAAGCATTCAATCCATCTAATGGTATTGTCACACTGAAATGCACGGGTTCTTCACAAAATCAGAGTTGCAGAGCTATATTCCCAAAAGCAATATTTCTTACAATCATCCCTACTGATGAGATTCGAGCCTCTACATACATTAGATGCCATCTTCCATTTTTTAGGGACTGTTGGTCGACATACCACTCCTATATTCTAGGGGGATCCAAAGTAACCAAATGTTGCATGCAACATTTGCAATTATTGCAAATGTTGTCATGACAACATTGTAACAACTTTTGGCATCTTTGCCATTATGCCAACTTCCTAAGTTTTAGGGCCTCTATCCTCTAAATTTTGAGGAACCAACTTCATTAATGGCCTCCAAGCATCTCTATGACAACATTTATGTGTTTAGGACACATTTAAAGCTCAAATCCATCACTAAACTTCTACGCCTAAGAAAATTTAAAAAGCTACTAACAATGACTATTTTGGTGACCTTAGTCCTAATGAATAACTCACCTAGTCCACAATGCAATGACCTTCTAAGATCCAAAGTAAAAAAACTATCTTGACTTGGCCAATGTCAAGTACAAGCCAAAACATCACAACTATGGAGGTTAGCTTAGGTGTGCTCCTGCACCATCCTCCCCAAAATAAGAAGTTCAATCCACCCTTGTATTGAGCAGTGTAGGGTCAATCCCCATCTTCTTAAACTCTAATTTTTTAACCCCTACTGCATCAGCATCCATTTGATCATGTCTCTTGATCAAGTGTTTCTTGTATTCTTTGGTTCTAGTCTTCTTGTAGACTCTAGTGTCCAGTATACTGTCAGCTTGCTTGGCTGTAGCAGGAGGTAGTTTGAGCTCTCCTACATCTATGATCACTTCACTGAGGCTTTGATCCATGTTTGGTGTTGGTCCTTTATACTGAACCAAGTCTGCAATGTTAAAGATAGGGGACAGGGCACTGTCTTCTGGTAGCTCCACTCTAAAAGCATTATGACCATACTTTGCTAAGATAGGACAGGGACCTATCCTTCTCATCTGCAACTTGTGAGGGACTCCCTTTTGAAGTCTATAATTGTTTAGATGTATCATTACCAAGTCTCCCACATTGGACTGAACTTCTCTTCTATGCTCATCAACCTTGGTTTTATGTTTCAAGGTGTTCTCTGTCAAGGTCTTCCTCACTGTATCATGTATCTCATGCATTGCATAAGCAAAATCATCTGCATATCCACTTGCCTTCACTCCATCCTTTAAGTCTCTTAGTTCATAGACTCCTCTAGGATGTAGACCATAGACTATCTCAAAGGGGCTCTTCCTTGTTGACCGGTTGATGGTGTCATTGTAGGCATACTCAGCCTGTCCAATCAATTGATCCCATTGTTGTACATATTCCTTGG
This sequence comes from Thuja plicata, assembly GCA_018584345.1. NCBI lineage: Eukaryota > Viridiplantae > Streptophyta > Pinopsida > Cupressales > Cupressaceae > Thuja > Thuja plicata. The sequence continues at coordinate 1,062,915 of MU225537.1, forward strand.
TCAAGCACCTTAACAGATTTCCAAGACTTCTATTCACCACTTCGGTTTGACCATCAGTTTAGGGATGGTATGTAGACCCAAAGGATAAATTAGTGCCTAACCTTTGCCAAAGAGTCTTCCAAAAATGACTCATAAATTTAGTGTCTCTATCTGACACAATGCTCATAGGTAACCCATGGATTCTTACTATCTCTTTGAAGAAGAGAGAGGCTATTTGGCTGGCATCATTAGTTGTCTTACATGGCACAAAGTGATCCATCTTTCTGAATCTGTCCACAACTACATAAACACTGTCCATGCCTTGTCTTGTCTTGGGTAACCCAACTAAAAAATATGTGCTCAAGCATTCCCATGGCCTAGTGGGAATAGGTAGTGGCTGATATAGGCCAGCATTTGAAGAAGTACCTTTGGACCTTTGACATATGATGCAACTTTCCACATACCTCCTAACATCAAGATTCATTCTTGGCCAATAATAGAACCTTTAAACAAGTTCTTGGGTCTTAGTGATCTCAAAGTGACCACTCAATGCACCATTGTGCTTTTCTTGAATTAAGTTCTCCCTAATAGACCCTCTAGGGACACATAACTGATTTCCCTTAAAGAAAAGATTGCTTTGCAAAGTGTATTCAACATACTTGCTATGAAAACGATTCTTGTATTCAACACATACCTTATAAATGTCTGCAAAGTCTTCATCATCAGTATATAGATCCTTGAAATGATCTATTCCCATGCTCTTCAATTGGATTTCTTAAATGGTAAGAGCTCTTCTACTCAAGGCATCTGCGACCTTGTTGAGTACTCCTTTCTTGTGTTTGATATTAAAGGTGTACACTTGAAGGTATTCAACTCACTTCATGTGCTTGTGACTCAACTTTTCTTGAGAGTTCAAGAAACTTAAAGCTTGATTGTCTGAATAGACAATGAACTCCTTAGGGAGAAAATAGCGTCTCCACTTTCTTAAAGCCTAAACTAGTGCATACATTTCAAGGTCATAAGAAGAATACTTCTTCTTAGCTTCACTCAACTTCTCTGAATGAAATGCTACTGGTCTGCCCTCTTGGCTTAGGACAGCTCCAATAGCCACATTGCTTGCATCACACTCAATGGTGAAAAGCTTCTCAAAGCTTGGCAAGACTAAGACAAGTTGGGTAGCAATATTTTCTTTTAACAACTCAAAGCTCTTAGTGGCTTGTTCATTCCATATGAACTTAGTTTTCATCCCTCCTTTGATTGTTTCCAACATAGGAGCACAAATAGCACTGATCTGCCTTATAAACTTCCTATAATACTGAGCAAGGCCATGAAAATTTCTTACCTCTGTGGATGTCCTTGGAGTAGGCCAATTCATGATGGCTTCCACTTTACTCTTGTCCATTTTCAGATTTCCATGAGAGAGAACAAACCCAAGGTACACCAACTCTATTTTGATGAACTCGCACTTCTCCAAGTTGATCATCAACTTCTCTTCATGTAGCTTCTTGAAGATAGTCTCAAGCTGTTGAAGATTCTCCTCTCTTGTCCTACTATAAATCAATATATAATCAAGATATACTACTACAAATTTTCCAATGTAGTCTTTGAGGACTTCATTCATGAGCCTCATGAATGTAGAGGGGGCATTAGATAGTCCAAATGGCATGACAAGCCATTCATACAAACCTTCATTGGTTTTGAAGGTTGTCTTCCACTCATTTTGTAATGAGGGAATGGAAAATATTTCTTGTCTTAGGTTAAGTCACATTTGGATTTTGTGCTCTAAAAATATCAAGAGTTTGGTGTGTTTAGTACACTTACACACTCCATGTTGTAGATCACAAGAAAGTACAAGGGTGTCCTCTCCCCTCACCTTCGTGGATCTTGGATGTAAGAGTATTGTCGTATATTCATTTCTTTTTTAGGACTACCCTTTGTGAGAATCAATCACTCCAAGGTGGACGACCCAAAGTGGTTTTCATTTGGGCCACTATATAAAAATGTTGAGGCAAAAGCCAATATTCCTAACTAGCGATTCCTTGTCGACAGTGCCAATCTAAAAGGGGAGATATCCACATTTATGTGAGATATATTGGGTCATGATTAGGTTTTTTGAAAGCCTTAATTTTCTTGCTACCAAATGTAATTTTTTAAGTCCTCAAATAGAGACTATATACCTTAGGTTAGAAGTCACCCTATTGATTGAGTTGGTGCAGTGGTTTTAGTGCAAAGGAATGTCATCATTCCCTGAAGTTACTCACCATATGTATTTCCTTAATTTAAGACATTATTTTGGGTTGTATAAGATACTAGTAGCTTCCAAAAAGAGGATGATTAGGTCATGCATCTAGCCCTAGGCCTCCCTATTTATCCTCTCATAAAGAAAATATTGCAAAATACTCCTTAAGGTGTTGAGCATTTGAGTAAAAGAAATACCAAGTTGTGGGTCTAGTTCATCTTCACAAATTAGCTTTGAGGAGATATTGAATATTCACATATGTGTTCAGATAATTAAAGACTAACAAAAAACCATTGTGTATTTTTGATTGATGTAATTTCTTGTCAGAGTTGATCACACAAAACAAAAATACATAGTCAAAACTTGCAAAATAGGTCAAACTGTTAAATTTCACTAGATTTATGCATCTAATTTTTGTTATTGTGCATTTGATTCACCATATTTGTGCATTTGAATATTATTCTCGCACATTATTCACCAGAGCTGCACATCTAAATCATATTTGTACGCTTTTGCTTCACTAGAGTTGCGCATCTAAATTGTATTCTTGCACTTTTGCTTCACCATAGTTACACATTTGCTCTTTGTTCTTTCACATCTAATAGAGAGAGTTGAAAACATAGTAGGATCTCCCTCTTTGGGATTTTCATTTTAGTTATGATCTTTCTAGTCCCTAGTCATTGGTTATTGCATACCGAGTTTCACCAATCAATCATACACTTGCATCTTCATCATTTATCAATATTATCCTTTAGCATACACCTAGGTTGTACTCTTTGGTCTAGATCAAACATTTGGCTATCTTATCACCCTTATTAATTAAGGCTCATCATTCTTGAGTATGGAACATATCATCATATTTGGGTAGGGTAACTTGTTTTGGAGTTCATCATCTCCTATTTGGCACACACTCTCTTAATCCTAGTGCTTGTGTCTATCCATCATATCTCAACTAAACATTGCATACATTACTATTTTGAGACCTAGAGTTCCCTTAGTTTTCTTCAAATGTATCCTTATCATAACAAACATATCATACCTAGAACTTCTTCATATCTCATCTAGAATATAGCTTCATATCATACCCAAGGGTTGTCTTCATACTTAGAGTCTACATCGTATCATTACCTTGAGTCTCATACTTCATCTACCATTTGTCTTAATACACATATCAGGACTATCAAATGCCCATTAAGACTAGATCCTAAATATAAGAGAAATGGCACAAGAAGGTGAGCAACATCATGATAATCTTGACCATGAGGAAGAGATTAGCATAGCAAGTTTATATGGAGACAAACATGACAAAAATGGTGAGGAAATACCACCGGAAAATGTAGAGGAAGCACTTTCTAGTGACAAGTTCCTTAAGCTATTTACTGAGGTGATGAAACGTAATCTCAAACACTATTTAAAATCAATGAATGATGAAGGGATTAAAATACCCATTGTATTTAATGCATATTTACTCAAAGTAAATGATAAATCCAGTTCTAGTGGACATGCTAAAAATACCAAGACAAACAATGAAGACAAAGTGAAAGACTATTGACCCTTTTACTTGTAACCAAACTATAATGGTCCCACTAAGATATCAAAACCTATTACCACTAATGATCCAGTGTTGGAAGAACTTGGTGCACTAAGATAAGAACTAGACAACATCAAGAGTGCTAGGATACCTTCAACAAAATTTTCCATTGAAGACATACTTATCCATTCGATCCTATCATACTTATGCCACCCTTCCCTAGCAATTGGGAGATGTATAAATTTGATAAATATAGGGGAAAGAGAGATCCTAAAGTCCATTTGAGATATTTTTGCATAGGTTCCCATGTATATGAAAATTATACCTTCATGAAATTAGTATTGTTACTATCAATTCAACTTCAAAATATACAAAATTAAGCTAATTGAATGAAAAGTAACAATGAGCATATCATGACTCTATATATAGGAAATAAAATAGTATGCTCTTAGCTCAAGCATCCATTAATGACAGTCCTAGTAATGAGAAATTGAAGTTATTTGATGTGATTTAACCCTATTTAGCTCAAATTATCCTAAAATGATTCAAGATTGATCTATTTGCAAATTGAATCAAACTAAAATGTTGTGAATCTTCAAATCAAAATGCCTATAATGATGATGCTTTGCTCATGAATATGTGTTATATGTTTTGCACTCAAAATGGCCTCTATTTAAAGGATTTCCCAAGGGTATGAGGTAGATATGATTTAACCTTGATTAGGGTTAGGTTGAGTTGTTTGTCTCAAAGGTTAAGATAATTTAAATGATGATTTCAAATAAGGGGACAAAATGAGTGGTCAAGATGCAACTCCAAGATGTGTGATGGAGGATCAATTTGGGCTTGATCCATATGAGCTCAATCCTTAATCCTCATTGGTTGAAATTGATTTTCTCATGTGGTGGGTGAGGAATAAAAAGATTTAAATTAATTGATTTATTTAATTTTTTTAGCCATGTGCACCCTTGAATGGGTTGGAATTAATTTGATTTTAACTATACAATTAATTGATTAATATCAATTGCATAATTAATTGATTATTTTGATTTAATTAATCCAAAGGCTTTGATTATTCAATTAATTCATGATTTTTCTTCATTTGCTCACTTCATTCTCTGTTTGATTTGCTTGACCAAATTTAGGTGTCTACAAATGCCCATCTCTAAACTAATGTGCGAAGCACATTGGTTCAAAGAATGTTTGATGTTTGATGTCTGATCTGATCTTGATGACTGATTCACTGATGCAACTAATTTGATAAAACTCTGATGTGATGCCTTGATGTGAAAAATAACCTGATTGAGATGCCCCATTGATGATGATGACAATTTTGATCCCCCATATTTGATTGATTGATCTCGCATCCTGATGATATATTGCCCCCTCGGAAATGAAAGCAAACTTGATGTGAAAAATATTTCAAAAATGAGTGTGATTGATCAATTATGATTTCATTTTTGATGAAACCAATGTTCAAAAAGGTGCCTCAATGATGAATTTTCAAATTTTTGATTAAATTAAGGTAAAAAAAATACCCTTCAATTAGGTCAAAAAGGTATAAAAGGGGGTAAAAATATCATTTTCACATATTATCTTCACTTTTACCCTCATTTTTGCTCTGAGTGACTAGAAAGTGATAGCGATGGTTGTGCCAATACGAAAGCATATGTTCGAACAAGGGCGCAGATTCCAGTGTCTTGCAAATTAAGGACCTTCGATAAGTGCTTAGATCCTTCTCATTTGATCAATTTCAAATGTTACCACTTTTTGTAGGATTTTTAGGCGTTATTAAATTAGGTTTTTGAAAATTTTGCCAAGTAGCACGTAGGATAGTTAAAGTAGCATGTACATTAGCAAAGTAACGCATCCACAGCTAGAAGTAGCACGTAGGATAGAGAGAAATAGCACTTAGAAATGCATAACCCAAGAGAGTTTTAGCATGTATGATAGGTTAAGTAGCACTTAGGAAGCCCTAGCTTAGAATCCAAATTCTTCTAACACGTATGATGAATGAAGTAGTGCGTAGTAGAAGAACTAATGTGTACACCTTGATGTGAGGCTTCTAAAGAATGAAATAATGTGTTTCATGCTTTAACTAGTGCATATAAAATGTGGTGCATATGATGATATGAAATGACACGTACACCCATATGAAATGACGCATAGCCTGATTTGAAAAATTGAATCCTGATTTGATCATCCTCTGATTTTACTGAGTGTCTGATCGATTGATTGTTTGATTTAGCCTGATATGTGATGAAAAAAAGTTCTTATGATGTTAGTTCCAACATTTTGATGAATGTTTGTGATGTCAATCCTGATAGGTTGATAGGATAACAGATGCTTTTTCCTTTCCCACGATATAGAGTTAGGAAAAAACTTGATGTGATCAAGAATAGCGATAGGATGATAAGATAAATTGATTGACTTGTGATGATCCATAAAAATGATGATGCTAATATGACTCCACTTGATTGCAAAAAAGGTTCAGTTCTAGAAGCTATATATATGGGGATTACCTCCATGGCCTTTGGATATGGTTGATCAGCTGGCTTCCCGAGAGCGGTGAGTCATAGGTCATTGTAGATTGTCCTTTTTGTTTGATATACCTCAGTTCCAGATGAACTGGGGTTTACTTACAACTATGGCAGAGCGATGACAATCTGACCATAATGCCTTCCATTGACCTTTAGGTGAGATGATGAGCACGCCAGAGGACGTGTATAGATTATTGAGGATTTTGACTCTAGGTGAGTTGGTTTACTACGATCAGGTCTACAATGAAGCAACATGCAAACAGGTATTCTTAGATCCTACTATCGGTGATGAGAGCATACCGTGGGCTCCATTTATCTCATTCTTGGTACTTCCTACAATTTTGGGTTCTCTGATAAGAGGTTTCTTTCTTCTTGACCGATGAGGTCATGGATTTTTCAGTGGTTGGGGATGGATCCTAGAGGACATGATTGAATATTTGTGATGGTTTGATTGGGGTTCCTGTGTGCTAGCACAGTTGTACCATGAGTTACATCATGTAGTGTATAGAGGCGGTGCTGCACTTTCAATAGGTGCAATGGTATTACAGCTCTGGACATGGGAGCATATTCCTATCACATGGTTGATTGCTATGAGACACAAAGATTTAGGGTGGTCATATGGTTATCTTTATGAGGGTATGATTGTTTAGCCCCATCTGGGCAAGCTAGAATTTTGGTGACAGATGCTTGATGACATAGATCAGGTCGTGTGGTAACCTTACCTTGGTTGCAAAGCATGGCATGAGGATGATGCAAAGCTATCATATATGTATTCACCTTGTTTGATGATAGGACAATCTCCTTTGATTATTGAGCAATTCTACTTTTACAAAGTGATGAGACAGTACGACCGGACATAGGACATTCCACAGGGTTTAGTTTTATATGCTCAAGTTCTGGTAGAGAGATCAATCGGGGGTCCATAGGTAGATTTTAGATATGCATGCGAGGATATACATTGGATGGGTTACATGGTCTAGGACATGATAGATCACATGGTGGATGCCAAGATGTCAACAAATTAATCTTGGTGGTTTGCTCGACAAAAATTTATTAGATTTGTAGACCTATGGGAGCATATACTTGATATTGATGATGCATCTGATGATGATGGAGCCAGAGGCAGTGGGAGAGGTGGCAGAAGAGCACCGAGATAGAGAGTCCTGAGGAGAGGTGGAGGTGGAGATGGTGGGAGAGACGGTGGCAGAGAGACAATGAGAGGTGGAGGGGTGGGTGGAAGGGTTCAAGTGAGAGGTGTTTAGGTGAGAGGTGGCCAAGTACGGATGAGGGGTAGAGGGGTTGGTGGTCTGGTTCAAGAAGTTTCATTGGAAATTTAGGGACAAAGATGACAGAGAGTGACTAGAAAGGCTCAGCTAGCGCATGCTAGACAGGTTCAGCAGGCTCCAATGATTCCAGTGGTTCAAGTAGTACCAGAGGTTCCTATAGCTCCACAGGTTCCATAGGCTATGGATACACTTACACAGGATGTTAGGACTCTATAGGCTAGGATGAAAACTACGAGTATCTGAATTAATAAGGTTTCTACTATGATGCAGAGCTTCATGACTATGATAGCACAAAGGCCTAGTGTTGTGAGTACTAGTCAGATGCCTCAGACATATCCAAGTAGTTCAATGGGCATAGGGGCAGATGACACAAGTGGCCTAGGTGATACATGTGATGTAGGCAACACAAGTGGCACTGATGGGACAAATGGTATAGGTAGTGCCCCTAGTTGATTATGAGCCTCCCTCTTGTTGTGATGTATCATGATGTACTTTGATCGAGATTATTGATGTACCTTTTATTTATGTATCTTGACATACATTGATAGACATTTGATGACTGCTTTTATGATAGATACTCTTTCTCTTGATTTGATATTCTCTTTATGATGTCATTATATGTTGGACTTTATATTTTGATGATATATGGATGCACTTCTATATGATTATGCATTTACTTTTATATGTTGTGGATGAGTTGTCTTATGTAGGAAAATACTTAGATGGATTCAAAAAAATGTATGATAAAATGCTTTTATTTAATGCTCTTAATGATGCTTATGCAATGGTATGCCACGAAACTAGATGAGGAAATGCATTTATTTTTTGTTCTTTTCTATGCATATATACCTTTAATGAAATACACCTTAATGATGAAAATTCTTGATGAATAATGTTTAATAATTTATGCAATAACTTTAGGAAATAATAGATAATAAATATGGATTAATGCTTAATAATTAATGATATGCAATGTTTTTATTAAAGTCCAACATACTCGATCTAAAAGAGAACTTTGTTATTTTTATGATATCAACCCTTTGAAACCTCTTTCCCTTAACCCAAGGAATTCCTTTATGCAAAACTACTCCTAACATGAATGCAACTAACTACCACTATTGCAAAGAATGCATGGATTAAATTTTTGTCATCGAGCTTTGTGGTACTTCTTAGCACGTACAACCATCACTGGTGAGTTTGACAAACCATGATGATATGAATACTGCTATCCTCAGAATTCAACCATGAAGCCGGTACAACTCTCACTGGCTCAACCATGGGAGTATGAATACTGCTTTCATCAGATTCAATGTTGCAATTGGATGTTGGCATTAAGATATGGAAGATTTAAATGACCAAGGTATCCTTTTGCGTAGATAGACAAAGATTGAATCCCTTCCATATGTGAAATGTATTCGATGAATCTTTGATGGTCATGTCCTTAGTAAAAGTTGCATACTTCAATGAATCAATCTTAAGACAATCACACAACAATCAAGAAAAGATGTCATACTTTCATCATTGCTAATCTAGTCAAAACATCATGGATTAACTAAAAATACATGACTCAAGAAAAATTCAATACCTCATCCAAAAAAAACTTAGTACTATTGTTGTATCCATATTTCAAATAGAACTTCCATCCATTTTTGATCTATTGGTTTTGTTTATTTTTAATCATGATAATAATAAGTCAATGAAGGTCAAGGATTACATTTGTGTCAAGATCAGATGCGAATCAAACAATGATGTAAATCAAAGGTTCGAGTGTCCATTTGTTGTAGTTAGATGCCTTGATTTGTGTGAATTAGTGTCTGCTTTGATGAAATCCGCTGATTTGGATTAATGCCCCCAATTGAAAAAAAAAATGTTGGCCTTGGGCAAATTTCAAAATTATGACGAAAGATTTTATGATTATGCAAACGTAGCTCTGAGATTTTATGCACAATTTTTGGATTTTTGATTTTTTAAAATTTATTTGGGATTTAAAAAAAAAATTGATTTTTTATTTTTATTTTTTAATTTTTTTTATTTAAAAAATAAAATTATTTTATTATTTTATTATTATAAATTTTATTATTTTTTATTTTTTATTTTAAATTTTACCAGCTCTCAAACAAGATCACATTGGTTTGCCCCCAATGTCTAGCAAGGTATAGGACATAACAGATGGATGAGCAAGCTAACATATCATAATTGAATAGGCAATGATGGATGAAGCATGTGTAGTAAATGTGACTCGTAGGACCATCTCCTCAAGATTACCCAAGCTAAGGAAACATGATATAACAATGTGAAGCATATTTTGGATAAGCAACAAAAGTCAATGATGCAGTGCTAGATAAAATATAGGATAACAATCTGATGTCGTGAAAGTGGGTGATCCAAAAGAGTGGACATGTCAAGAATTTTTTGAGAACTTGTTTTTCATTTTATGTCCTTCATTTTGATCAAGACCAAAGGGTCAAGGATAAGATATGGATAGGATATTAAGATTAGGATAATGGTCAATGGAAGCCACAAGTGGATGGTTTAGGACTATTGCAAGACTTCTTAGGAATAACGAAGGTGGATTTGGGATAAGCAAGATCATGATAGGGTAGCCTGGATGCAACAAGTGACTAAGTTGATGGAAAGGATAATGACTGTCCAAATACTTGATGCTCATGGATATGTTCAACCTTGTCAAGAACAAAGGTGAAAGAATGAACATGGATGCAAGTAGGATAAATGGTAGGAAGATGAAGGATAGCATGGATGAAAGTTGCCCCCAAGTGTAAAGTGCAAGATGGAGGAATTATGCATGATGCATGTTTGCCAGGTTTTCATCATGGTACTTGTCCAAGGTGCCACAAGAAGTGGTTTTCACCCTATGACCAAATTTATTTCTCTTTAATTTTTCTACCAAGGCACCTATTTACCAGGTTTTCATCAAGGCACTTTTTCTTTTTTCTTTTTTTTTTCAAAATTTTCAATTTTCTCTCTTTTTTTTCAATATTTCCAACATATTGATCTTTGGATGATGCTCTCTTATAAGATATGATATAATGAACCATCTTTATGGAAAGGATGCTCAAAGATATTGGTAAGGTGATAATAAAGGTAGATGGTGGTTAAGGTTTTATGCCATAGATTGGATAAGAGGGATGGAAAGATGGAAAGTAGGTGTTGAATAATGGATATGAGGATAAGACACAGGTATGTTATTGATGGAAATGTTGGCAAGATCAAATTTTATACACACTTTGAAGGGTGGTGGAATGATGGAAGAAAAATGGATGGAGGAGGTGAAGATGTATCTAAGCTAGTAGATTTTGGGATATAGGAACCCAAAGTAGACTTGGAAAGTGGAAAATGTTTGGAAGGAGATGGAGTGGAAGCCTCTGGAAGCTTGAATGTCAACTTGGATTTTTCTTTTTTGTGAATTATTTCAAAAGTGACTTGGGAATCCACATAACTGTTGATTTTTCCTTCTTTTGTGATGCTTTTGAATGCATTTCTTCAATGAGTGATTTAGGAACCCATATTTTCTTTTATTTTTCTTTTTTCTTGGTGGGCCTTTGTGGTGTCTTTGATATTTCCTTTTTCTTTGTGGACCCTAGTGACCTTTTGTATATTTCTTTTTTATTTTCATTCATGTGTCGATTATATGGGACATGGTGATCTTTATACATTTGTGGATTCTTGGATTTCTAACTTTTATGTTGCACGTCCAAATTTCTTCCAAAAGAATTGGGAGTTGTGGGTGAATAGGAATAATATGGAGGGTTCATATGGATTGGTGTTTGGACATTCTTCAAGTATGTGTGCCTTTGTTGATCTTGATACATGGTAGGGTAAGTGAATGGAGACCTATGGATGGTAGGCATGGTTAATCAAGGAATACAAGGACCCAATATGGATGGAATGGATGAAGACTTTATTTTTGGGATATAGGAACCCAAAATGGATTTGGAGGATGGTGAAGGCTGATGCTTACATTTGAATGGAGGGACCTAAGGTGTGAAAGGGATTTCAACATCTTTGGAGTGAGCTACATTGTAAAGGTTTTCATCTTTAAGATTTATGTTTATACCAATAGGCTCATGAGTAGCTTTCATAGGAACAACATAATGGATTAAATAACAAAGCCATTTTATTAATTAAATCTAAGCCAAAATGGAATTAATTAAACTATATAATTGAATAAATCAATGATTTATATAGTTCAAATTAAACAAATCAAATGCAACCCATTAAAACCCCTTACATGGCTAATTTAATTAATTGATTTCTTTAATTATATCCTAATTACTTTCAATAAAGGGGAAAAATAATCAAAGAGCCAATGAGAAGAAGGGATGAAGAGCACATGGATCACTTCAAGGCTTTTCTATCCTCACCACTCCTTTTCTCATCTTGTCCCCCTATTTGAAACCCATCACTCAAACTTGAATTCAACTCTACCTTAACCTTGGTTAATAAAATTCACCCCCTACCCTTAGGAATTCCTATAAATAAGATTATTTTCTTAGTGTAATGTCACCAATTCACATTTAGAGTAAGAATTCACATTCAAATTACATCTTTAATTGGGCATTTAGAATTTGAGCATGGAATAGGGTATTTTATCTTAATTTGAATCTTAGATCCATATTTTCATCATCATTAGCACAATTCTCATTCTAGGGGTTGTCACTTTAGGATGCTTTGCAGCTGAGAGCGTTTGTTTAGTCCTTCTAGATAGAGATCCATGAGATGCTTTTAATTTTCTTTCACTTTCAAAGTTGATTAACTTAGCTAAATCTTTCAAATTTTGATTGAAAAGTATGTTAAACTAATGTTTCATGTAGGTTTACGAACAACATTTGGTAGCCCATTGTGAGGCTCAAGCCTCACTTTCTAAACATCAATTTTGAAGGATTTACTTTGTATATTCTCTGAAATCATCATAAACTCACACCTGGTCCAAAGAAGCTCGCACCTGATCTATCACAGCTCACAGCTGGTCTGTGAAAGATAGCATTCGATCTATGAAAGCTCGCACCTGGTACAAACAAGCTCGCACCTGGTTTGTCACAGCTCGCACCTAGTCTATGAAAGATAGCATATGGTTTGTACAATCTCGCATCTGGTCCAAAGAAGCTCACACCTGGTCCGAAGACGCTCGCATTTGGTTTTTGTTGTTAAATAGACTCTATTTGATGGTTATGTTGTAAATTCTATCATTTAGTGAAGTTTTCATAGCATTTAGGAATATTTGCATATCATTTGGAAACTTTGCATCTCATTTAGTGAAAATTTACATATCTTTTGGAAACTTTGCATCTCATTTAGTGAAAAGTTGCATATCTTTGGGAACTTTGCATCTCACTTAAGGAAAATTTGCATATCTTTGAAACTTTGCATCTCATTTAGTAAAATTTTGCATATCTTTTGGAAACTTTGCATCTCATTTAGTGAAAATTTGTATATCTTTGAAACTTTTCATCTCATTTAAGGAAAAATTGCATATCTTTGAAACTTTTCATCTTATTTAAGGAAAAATTGCATATCTTTGGAAAAATTTGCATTTTATTGTGTGAAATTTGCATATCATTTAGGAGATTCTGCATAAATGTTTGATAAATATTTAGTTGCATCCGGTCTATGTTTAGTTGCATCTGGTCTGTGTTTAGTTGCATCTGGTTTGTGTTTAGTTGCATCTGGTCTGTTTTGAGTTGCATCTGGTTTATGTTTAGTTTCATCTAGTCTATGTTTAGTTGCATCTGGTCTGTGTTTAGTTGCATCTGGTATGTTCTAAGTTGCATCTGGTCTGTTCTAAGTTGCATCTGGTCTGTTTTGAGTTGCATTCAGTTTGTTCTACTTTCCATTTGGTTAATGATAAGAACATCAAATTCAAGTTGTATAATTGATAAATTTGATAATTAATTAATGTTTTTTTGATAAATTATAGATGATTAAAATGATCAAGTCAAGAAAAAATCAGAAATAAATACACAAATCACACGATTATCATCAAAGGAAGGAGGCAAAGAAACTACACAGAAGAAAAAAAGATATAATTAACGATTGAAGCCGAAATGTTGGAAGAAAGGATTCAGCATGAAATAGGTATTGGAAGATCACTAACCTTTACCAAGCATTTTATAACATGTCGCATAGTCCTTTAGATACTTCTCCCATTTGAATATGATACATCTTAAAGCTCAAAAAGCAAAGTGTAGAGTACCATATTATTGGAAAGAGAAAGAATCTAAAAGATTGAATAAATATGCTAAACAAATCCATAATGTAAACATAGTGGAAAACTTAGAAGAAGAAGAGAAAGCATAGAGACATTACATAAAAATTATTAAACTCTATTAAACTAAGTTTCCATCTTTGGCTTAAATATTTTTTTGATAGGTAACATGATTTTTGTATTAATTATAAAAAAGCTTACATAATAAAGAGAGTAAGAGAGCATAGAGGCCCTCAATTACAAGCATAGTAAACTAAAGCCGAAGCATTACATAGAAAAAAGGCATTAGCGCCATACACCACTATCGACCCCAACACCAATGCCATACACCAAAACTGACCCCAACACCGGGATGGTAAAGACAAAAAACTTCCTATACCTCCCCACTTAACTGGAAAAAACCTTCGGCCACCTCAATCCTTGAACCAGGAATCAGCCTCTTCCTTGGTGAAATTGGGGATTGAATGATCCTCAGCCCCTAAGAGACATGGCCTACCTGTCCCACTTGTCATCCCCTGATTGATCAGCGATGTAACAACCCTTGCTTCTACACTGACCGCTACAGCAGTCACCTCCCAACCTTCCCTCTTGATTTGGTACCACAAGGGTTCTCCATGAGGGTGCACACTTTTTCTAGGAGTAGTCTTCATTTTTCCCTTGAAGGCAGTCTCTACCTCCCCTGTGTTTTCCTACAGAAGGTTAACCATACTCCGCCATGCCCTAGCTACTTTCAGCAAATGTACTTCGTGTGGGTTCGCAGAAGACCACACCACCAACGGCTACATTGAGTTATCTCCGCCACTAATGAGCCTCCATGGGTTCTAGCCCATGTTCATCCCTACACCAAGAATGACCCATTCGATAATATCCTCCTGTCCTAAAAGCCATTTCTTGTCTATGCATGTTTCCACCACCCTACAGACTTCTTCTTTCGATTCCCCCACCATCAGAGCCAAAGCTACAAAAAGTGAGGCAATATCCAAATTTGACCTTCTCTGCCAGTAGGTATCCATGAACTCCGGCCCCAATAAATTCATGATCTCACTCAGGAAAGCTTGATCCTCAAAGAGGAATATATTCTTTAGGCGTCGAGTCGAGACCAACCCTTCGTATGCCTGGGTTTGATTGCAAGACTCTAGCGTGAAATTTGCTTCCATGTTGGATAAAGCGTTGTTGCAAATGGCTCGGATTGAAACTGAAGCAGAAAGGGGAGGGTTTTGAACAATATAAAAGCTTGGGAATTTGGGAGCCCATGAAACTGGACTCACGCAATCCCAACTCTTCCTGCACGCGGCATAATTATTGCAAGTGGTGTGTAATCTTCCCATTAGAAATCTTGAGTGGGAAAATTATAGTATGTCACTCCAAGGATATATGTGCGGGATGGCTTCTTAAGATAAAGCACTAGCTTAAGCCAAATTGAGAAGACCAAAGTCTTCAAAAATATCATTCTTGCTTCCATGGGGGGTGTTGGCGCCCAGGTTGGCCAACTTATCGGCCACCATATTTTCTTCCCTATAGACATGGGAGATCTTGAAGTCTTCAAACTTTGGTAAGAGGCACTGAATCTAGTTAATGTGTTTGTCCAGATGCCATGAGGCCAAATTGCCTTTTTTTATTCCATTGATGATGATTTCTGAGTCTCCTTCCAAATGCACCTTCCTCAAACCCAACTTGATTCCCAGTAGGATGGCCTCTTTTGTGGCCTCGCATTCTACCACATTATTGGTCCCATCTCTTAACCTCTTTTCTATGAGGGCAACAATATTTCCATCTTAATCCCTCGCCATGCCACCACACCCAAAGATTCTGAGGTTGCCTCTTGCAGCCCCATCAAATTTTATTTTGACCCAGCCTTCCTCTGGCGGTTGCCAAGCGCACCTTTCCTTTTGCAAGATAGGATTAACCCTTACACACCCATTAACAGGACCTTTGGCTTAAATATTTTCTCATTCATTTGAGGTGGATGTGGTTTTGATTTTCGTTCACTTTGTTTTTCTTGGTTGTTGAAACTAACATTTTGGGGAGAAAACTTGGATGTTAAGGAGAAGGAAAAATATCCACTAGGTGAGTATACAAAAATAAAAATAAACATCATAAATGAGCCTAGCCTTTGCTAGCATCAAAATGAGGTATTCCTAAATCTTTATGCAGTTTGTTTAAATTGTGGCAATTTCATTCACAAATCTAGCTTAAGGTAAAAGAGAAAATTGAAATCTTAAGTGAAGCACTAGGGATATGCTCTTCACCTTTGGTGAATCAAACTCCTTGACATGCTAAATTTGGGATAGAAAAGAGCTAAGTAATGAACCAAACACCTAATTAAGCCTTATTGTTTGTGGATTAAAGAGGCTTGGAATGAACTTTGTTAATCATGTTTGGAAGTGAAAAAGTATTAGGGATATGCTCTTCACCCTTTGGGTGGATCAAACTCCTAAACCTACTTATTCATTTCATTTCTTGCTTTCCATATACTTGCTAGATCTTTAGTGGGCCTACCTCCTGAGATTTTCCTTATCAAGGACGGTGAGAGGGAACAACCCAAGTGGGATACAACCATTTTAGCCATGGTAATCAAACCCACTATAATACAAAATTCATTCATCCTTAATGGGGTGAGTGAAAAAAATATTTGAGAATCATACCTGAACCACCTCATAATAGGTAATAATAATCATGCCAAAGCTTCTCCTAGGAATAATGTATTCAAAATAAGGATTACTTTTCCTATCATGAAGTGCATTTAAATTGTCAACCCAGGGACATATACTTGAAATGGTACAGCACGATATGTGCACTAAGTCTCTCAAAGAGTCATACTACCTATGGTGTAGGAAGGAAAAATATATGAAAGAGACCTACGCTATTGTTGTAGGAAAGTAAACACACATGACTACTTAAAATGTTGTAAATGCTGAAAGTAAATCTAACCTAATTTAATATAATCCACCTCCCAAGTGGGCCCTTGGTTGGCTTCTACTAACTACTAACACATAATGTAAACCAAAATCACTCCATTATATTTTCAAAAGTTGATTACATCATAATGAAAACAATGCACAGAACTGGAAAGAGTAACTTTGTTGTGCAACTGCAACAACAATATATTTTCCCTTTAACTACAAACTAACAATCGAATCCCATTATATAAAGGATTGTTGTTTATTCAAAATCATACAAATAAGGTCTGATTAAACTATGTCATAGAGGAAGGAGATTGTAACAGCCCACGACAGAGTGTAATAAAGTCTAGATAACCATTTCATCAAGATATTGACCACTGAGAGGAAATATAGCAGAGATATTTCCTATATTCCTTGAGATGATGGCTCCTCCATTGTAGCAGGCATGTCTTTTAGCCATAACAGTTGTCCTTGTCACAATTGGGACTTCAATGCATCTTTTTCAATGTGGTCGATCACTCCCAAGATGCTCCTTCTTTCCTAGTAGGTTAATAGCATATGCAGATATATAATCAAGTCAACTAGTCAACTCAACCCAAATATTAGTACACACATTCAAATAGTTATATGAAATACTGCAATAGATATATAATGTTTAGCAAAACATGACACTAATAGCTACCCATAGGCTAGGTGGTTCCAACTGTACTTATCACAAGTTCAAATACTAAAAGGTTCACAAATGTCTTGGTAATGTTTTAAACAGAGTATAAATATTAACATAAAATATAGACAAATTATTGTGCCATCATCTACCCCCCTACAATTAAAATGCTTATACTCAAGCATTACATTTCTTTGCAATTCGTCTGAACTCCCCGATCGTTGTCTTTCCTCTTCTTCTGCTCTTAAAGGTATAGTAGAACCCTTTGTTTTTCTCCTAAAATTCCATCCTATAATCCTCCTGCAGTTGATCCAACTTGGTAGCATTGATATCATAAAGAGGCCATAGAAGCATAGGCGGCCAGATTGTAAGGGGACACCAAAGCTCGCGCCTAATCTATCTACCTAGCTAGATATACTTTGATGATCTATGAATGAATACCTCGAGATTAATAAGATTGTGCTTCTTTGATTCCTTGAATGCTTCTGGAAGTCTATTCCATCTATTTTTGGCACCAGCCAAGGCTCTCTGAAAATAAAAATAGGACATCCCCTGATATTCTACATAAACCTCTTCTTTGATATTAAAAATATTCTTCTTAGTCTCTACTTTTATGCTTCCATAGGTCAGGCTGAACCAATCTCTTAGCAACACATCAGGCTTATTGCTTTCAGCCCTTAAAGGTAGTGGTTCAGTCTTCTCTTAGTCCTTGTAGTTGTCTAGATTCCTTTCATAATTTGCTTCATTATACATCTAGGAAATTAATTCCCTCAAATGTATATCCCCAATATAAAGTAGAGGATTCCACTCACTCTCCTTGGGAATAATGAAGTTGTGTAGGTATAACTCACAGAGAAGGTTCTGCTACTAGGAAGGAAGGGTTTGATATAGGCCATATAATTCTTGGGTTGTTTTGAACTCAGAATCTATGTTCTTCAAGGTCATCATCAGTTGAAATAAGAGGAACTATTCTTTTTAAAAAATAGAATATACCCTGGGAGGGAGGTCTACAAGTGATAATCTGATCAACCAACTTCAAGGCATGATCCATTCTCTATTATTTCCTTTCCAATTGCTCCTTTAGGTCTTTTATTTCCTCATTTTGGTCATTGATCACCCTTTTTATTTTCTTCTTTTCTTTCTTCCAAAGGATTTTTTTAAGAAAAAATTGATTGTACAAGTCAAAGAGAAGGGATTGCAATGTAGGTGGGCCACACTCTTCTAATTGATTGTTTTGTTTCCTCTGCTCTTTCCATGCCTACTCTAAATAACTAGTGAACCAAGTTCTTTGATAAAGTACTAGGGCATTATGTGAGTGGGATGACTATTGAGGCATTTGAACTTCTTCCTCAATTCTCTCTTGAATGTTCTGATGACACTCTTCAGGGTCCTTTTGACATATTGCAGGTTCATCATCACATTTCTCATTTAATGTTTCAAAAAGGTCTGGGATTTCAGGTCGAGTTGGGGAATCATCTGGAATATATTGTACATGGGGTTCTACAACAGCTTGCTTTGAAGGAACAAATTGGCACTTTGGAGATACTTGAGGAATTTGTCCTCCCTTCCTAGGATTTATCTGTATAGGAGTGTCTTCAACCTCCATGGCCTTCTTTCTACTAGCTTTATTCAGCCTCTCTGTTGCAGGAGTAGCTGCTGTAGGAGCTAGTTTCCTTATCTTTCTTTTTGAAGCTGTGGGGTTTTGTGGTTCAGCTACAGGAACAAAAGTTCATTCTCCTACTTTTCATTTTCCTCTCTTCTGAGAAGAGGTAGGGACATTTCTCTTAGGAGAGGGTGAAGGTCTATTTTCTTCAAGTTTTTCAGGTTCTGCTTCTTGGGTGGCATGTTCAACAACTAGCTCAAAGGGTGATGCATTATCATTGTTGGGTTTCTCAATAGGCTCAACTTGAGGTTGCAAGGTTTTATACTAACCAAACTCTGACCATGCCAAAGGAGAGACTTCCCTAAGGTATTTTTCAACTAACAGTTTAATTAGGGCATGGTGGGAGACAAAATTTGCATTCCCCCTTTTGGGTTTCCTCGACACTAATACTTAGCATGCTATACAAGAAATTGGGAACATTTACTGGAAGACTATGCCTTACATAGCTAAGTAATTTGAAATGATGTGCATGTAAATTTGAAAATCTTCCCTCATAGGTCAAGTAACTTATAATGTGTGTTTCCAGCTTGTTGAATTATAGAGGGAGTGACATGCATTTGCATCCTTGCTTGTTAATCTCCAATGAAGGGTCTATAGGAAGAGTAAAGTGGGCTCTAGTTGACCTAGTGTCATGTGCATTGGGATAATGTTCCCCAATTATTGGCAATCCAGTTACTTCTTTTATGTGTTCATCTGTTGTGACAACCATTAAACCCCATATGGTTATCTTTCCCTCTTCAAATATACCCATAAATTCCACTGCTACCTCATCATCAAATTTTTTTAGTTGTAGGAAATACCCCAGGCAACCACACACATTAAACCTCTGCACTGCTTTAATATCTGTGAGAAAAATGCCATGAACCATGGGCTCATACCACTGCAGATGCCCTCCCATTTGTTCCAAATATTTTCCTTCAAATTTCTATTGTAGCTTGTCAATTTCTCAATTTCTTCTACTCTTCAATTTTTGAATACTTTTTTCCCCTTTTGAATCACCCTGAATTAAGTTTTCAAATTGCTCTTCTTAGAACTACGTATTTTTCTCTTGCAATCTTTCTGTTGTATTTGTCATGAACAATAATAATGGAATTTTTACAGAAAAAATTATAACTCTAACTGTGAGTTTAAGTACAAGTTACCACATAGTTTAATCATGTCCTTTTGGGTCACATCAAGTCTAAAAATATGGGATAATTCAGGAATAATAGTATAACACTTATGCGAGATAGTAAAGGGACTTAATGAGACAAGGAAAAAGTACAGATTTGAGTTGACAAGTAATCTTATGAGAAGTGAGAGGGACAACTAGAAATGACATGTAAACTTGATACACTTCCCTACCCCCTCTAAAATTAAGACAAGTGTCCACACTTGTCACACTTGGCACAGGGTGAGGAACTAGCTTAATGCCTTAATCATAGATTTATCGTAGTACTAGATATAATTACCAAAATCTATGTGCTAAAAGTGAAAATAAATTTGAAAATTTGTACCTATCATTTGATTACCACGTGCATGATAAATAAAAGGTGGTGAGAGTGGAGTAAGTACGGCAACTGCATGCGTCAACTGATGTGGCTCTTATTTGAAACATAGAAATATGGAAAGAGCTGGTGATGTGGAGGATGGGTGGATGGAAGGTAGAGAAATGGAATGGGTTGAGAATAAGAAAATATAATATGAATGGAGAATGGAACTTCATTTGAAAATGAAGTTTTTATTATGAACTTGCATGAAGGAATGTTATATTGAAGCTATAGGAAGAAGGTTTCCACCCTCTGCTATAGGAAGTTTTACCTGTTGCTCATTTGGAGTTGGATTTCTAAATTATTGTAGGAAGTCTTCTTTGGTCTAGGGATGATGATACAGACAAAGCCGATGCCCATTAACCAATAGCTTGAAGTGTACTAGGTCGATAGTTGTCAACTGGACTGCTCCATTGGCAAAGACATGGTCTATTTCATATGGTCCTAGCCATCTTGTCTGCAGCTTACCTGGTATTTCTTGGAATCTGGAATCATACAGTAATGCCCAATCACCGACTTGAAATTGTTTGTGCTTAATATGGGAGTCATGCCACTTCTTCCTTTATTTCTATACTATCTTAGTTCACTCCAATGCAGATTTTTGCATTTTGTCCAAGGAGTTGAGATGTAGTAGTCTATCTCTCTGTGCTGCAAGAAGGTCAATGTTTAACTCCAAAGCAGTACGTAATGTTTTATTCTCAAACTCAATAGGTAACATTGTTGCTTTCCCATACAATAATTCAAATGGAGTGAACCCTGTGGTTGTCTTCCATGTTGTTCTGTATGCCCAAACTGCTTCTGATAGTCGGCTGCTCCAATCACGGCGGTGCATATGAACTATTTTTGTTAGAATGGCTTATATTTCTCTGTTAGTAACTTTCTCTTGACCATTGTCTTGAGGATGGTAGGGACTGGACTTCCTGTGTCTGATATTGTATTCCTTCATGATTTTTGTGATCAGATTGGATTTGAATTATGCTCTCTGATCAGTTATAATTTTTCTTGGAACACCATAATGGTTGAAGATTTCCTCATACAAAAACTCTACTACCTTATGATCCTGTGCAAGCTTCATGGCTTTTACTTCCACCCATATGGTTAGATAATCAGTGCATACCAAAATATAGGACTTTCCATTAGATGGGGGGTCTATAGCACCAATGAAATCCATGGTATGACACCTAATTGTGGATGTAAAGGTATTTCATCTAATTTTGTTGGAGAACCCATCCTCTGGAATTTATCACATTTTCTTATATAATTGGCTACATCTTTGTGAAGTGTGGGCCAGTAATAACGTGTTGTTAAGATCTTCAGAGCTATCCTTTTAGCTGCAAAGTGTCCTCCACATGGCTCATAATGACAAGCATGGAGGATATCAAATGTGTCATCTTTGTGTACACACCTTCTCATGACTTGGTCTGGACCAGTGTAAAATAGTGTATTGTCAATCCAAGAGAATTAAAAGCTTTTCTCAACAAGCATTCTTCTTTCCTTAGGAGAGAAATGTGTAGGCATTTTGTCACTTGCAAGGTAATTAGCTATATCAGCATACCATGGACTCTTGACAGCAATATGGAACAAATGTTCATCATGGAATGTGTCATATATCACAATAGTATCATTGTCAGTGGTCTGGAGTCTTGATAAGTAATCATCTACTACATTTGTTTTCCCTGGCTTGTCAATGATGGTTATGTCAAATTTTTGCAAAAGAAGAAGCCATCTTGCTAGCCAGCTTGAGATGACAGCTTTGTTCATAAGATACTTGATTTTTGCATGGTCAATATGAATAAATATGGGATAGCATGTTATATAATGGTGGAATTTATTCAAAGCATAAACTACTGCCAATAATTCTTTTTCAGTAACTGTGTAATTTAACTATGGGCCATGTAAACTCTTGCTGATATAGTAAATTTCATTTTCAAGGTTATTAGAATTTTGTCCTAAGACAACACCTATTGCATATTCAGAAGCATTTGTATGTATGTGGAATGATAAAGACCAATCAGGCCACCTAAGTAGTGGTGCAGTTGTCAGAAGTGATAAAGACCATTAATTATAAGATCAACAACTGGACTTCCAAGGTCAAAGTACTTTGGTATGACTATTTTCCCCAACATAATATCTACAAGTTGACCTATAACATGGACTGTTTGAGGATATTTTTTTCTTATGTTCAGGCTTTTTGAGGTATGCTTCCTTAATGGATTTTCCATAAAGAGGAACATCTTTGATAGCTTGAAACAGTAGAATCTGGATATGCATGTTTTTCAACTGGTCGAGGATATCAAATGGTGTTTCTTCTTGGGATATAGGTTTTTCCATGCTAAGCATTTGTAGAAAGGGAGGATTAACTGAGGTGTGAACATCAATTTTACTAGGTATATCAGTTTGTTGGACAATATTTGGTAAAGTAACTTCTGGAAGTGCTGAAGGAATGTATGGAAATTTTGTTATAATAGGAGGTTCAGGTGTCGTCATAGTAGTACCATATCTCAAATGGATATCAAATATCTCTAGTACATATGCAGGGTACTGCTAAGTATCAGTGACATACATTGGTTTTTTTTTTTCTTTTTGTTAGGATTGGGTTGTGGCTGAGAAGATAATTGTGTTTTCTTTGGAATAGGACTTGTTGCTGCAGGAGGTGGCATTATTGCAGGTTGATAAACTGGAGGTGGTCAAGGTGGATAAACAAGATTTTAATTAGGTCATTGTTGAGGCCCCTTCCATTGGTTATATTCTTTCCAATTCCCCTATGGTGGCTATCATTGATTTGCAGGCCGAGGCCACTGGTTTTTTTTTTGGTTAGGCCACTGGTTTTGTTGTTGGTTAGGCCACTATTTGTTCCAAGCAGGTTGGGAGTTCTGAAATGGATTTTGATAATTCTGGTTTTATCATTGATTATTATAAGGATTATAAAATTACAAAGGATCCTGATGCATACCTTGTCATGAATCCCATGGCCGACGTTGAGAAACAAAGAACACTTGCTCGTCGTCTCCTTCTATTCTTATGTACTCAGTAGGAAGATGTTGGTTCTCCAAGTTTGCCACCAGCTTGCATCCATAATATTTATTTTGTTTGCGGTAGTGAGGATAATACTCAGCTAGCTGTGCTTCAACATCTACATGCTTCTTCTTGGCAGTTATGGTATCTAGGTGTGTGGCAACATCATTAATGATATCTTGTTTGAAATCTGAAAGCAAGTTTGAGATCTCCAGCTTAGAAATGCCCAAGTTGTTCCCTTTAGCAAGTGTAGATTGAAAGCCTCTTCCCTTCTTTAAATTTGATCTTGAATAGTTAAGGAAGATTTTATTGAGGTCATACCAATTATATTGGGATATATCTTCTCTAGCCATGAGGTCCAATGCTTCCAGGAAATTATCATTTACTCCCCTCAAGAAAATAAGTTTTTGTGAATCCTCCTCCAGGACATGTTGTGGATTCTTCTGTAGGCTATACAAGAAGCATGAAACATAGTCGTCTAAAGTTTCATCTTCCTTCTGTGACATTAGAAAAATGTCATCTCCTCTCGGGTCACCCCCTTGCAATACTATTTGTACTTATGCAGTAACAAAGTCTGCATTTCATCCCAGCTGGTTGCTGCATTAGCTCCTAAGCCCATAAACCATCATAGGGATGACTCCTTCAATGTTTCTAGAAACAAATTGATCTTGTGGCCATCATTATTGTAGTCAAAGCTTTGCCAAATAATGTCAAACTCAAACAAAAAGGTGTTAGGGTCTTCATCTATCAGGCCATAGAACTTTGGGAGTGCAACAATGGGTATGTTTTGAGGTTAGCATTGTTTATAAGGCTAGGTAGAGGAAATGGAAATGTAGGTTGTACCATTACTAGAGCTATTTGGAAATTAATTTGTTGCTAGAAAGGAACATTAGCCAAGGGGTTATGAATGACAGGTGCACATGGAGCAGAATTATCAAGAAAATTGGCCAAAATGTCAGCAAAAGGTCGAAGGCCAACAAGATCAAAATGCTCTGCTTCAGAGGAAGATGTTGCAGGGAATTTAGGACTTGTGTCAACAAAAGATAATTCAACTTCTTCATTCATATTAGTAGATTCTCTTGACAAAAATCTTCTTTGTTCATCTCGCTTTCTTCCTCTTTGATGCATACAAATAATTGCGTAAACTTGTGAAGCAAGTTCAGGACTGCATACTACTATCTAGAAAGTAGGGAACTATCTAAATATGGAAATTGACTCAATAAGGTTCTCAACTTGACACCATCCCTAGAGATGATGCCAAAAATTAACCGCCTCACAATAGGTAATAATAATCATACCAAAGCTTCTCCTAGGAATAGTGTATTCAAACTAAGGATTACTTTTCCTATCATGAAGTGCATTTAAATTGTCAACCCAGGGATGTATACTTGAAATGGGATAGCACAATTTGTGCACTAAGTCTCTCAAAGAGTCATACTACCTATGTTGTAGGAAGGAAAAATACATGAAAGAGACCTATGCTATTGCTGTAGGAAACTAAACACACACAACTACTTAAAATGTTGTAAATGTTGAAATTAAATCTAACCTACTCTAATCTAATCCACCTCCTAAGTGGTCCCCCTTGGTTGGATTCTGATAACTACTAACACAGAATGTAAACTAAAATCACTCTATTATATTTTCATAAATTGATTACATCACAATGAAAACAATGCACAGAATTGGAAAGAGTAACTTTGTTGTGCAACTGCAACAACAATATATTTTTCAAATAACTACAAACTAACAATCAAATCCCATTATATAGAGGCTTGATGTTTATTCAAAATCATACAAATAAGGTCTGATTAAACTATGCCATAAAGGAAGGAGATTGTAACAGACCATGATAGAGTGTAATAAAGTCTGGATAACCATTTCATCAAGATATTGACCACTGAGAGGAAATATAGCAGATATATTTCCTATATTCCTTGAGGTGATGGCTCCTCTATTGTAGCAGGCATGTCTTGCGGACATAACATTTCTCTCTATCATAGCTGGGACTTCAATGCCTCCTCTTCAATGTGATCGATCATTCCCAAGCCGCTCCTTCTTTTCCTAGCAGGTTAGTAGCATATGCAGATATATAATCAAGTCAACTAGTCAACTCAACCCAAATATTAGTACACACATTCAAATAGTTATATTAAATATTGTAATAGATATATAATGTTTAGAAAAACATGACACTAATAGCTACCCATAGGCTAGGTGGTTCCAACTGTACTTATCATAAGTTCAAATAATAAAAGGTTCACAAATTCCTTGTTAATGTTTTAAAGAGGGTATAAATATTAACATAAAATAGAGACAAATTATTGTCCCATCAATACCTCCTCTAGTAGTCCTTCAGGATTGGGCAAAATCATGTTTTTACGCGTGTGGGAGGCCTCTATAATGGGGGATAGACTCAAGTCTTCTTGAACAGAATCTTGATTACAATGTGGTTAAGTAGAAAGCCTACCTTTTTAAACCTTGTTAAACCAAATTGACCATAGGTAGCTTTATTGAATTGTTTTCTTGCGGAGACTTTGTCAAAAACATCCGAGAATATACACTTTTATAGCTTTTTTTAGAAGTTAGAAAACATGTGTATTTGTATTTTCTATGCTTGATGATACATGATCTTGAAAAAAAATACAATATACATTTGAAAAATCCAAAGTTCATACAAATCATCTTTCTTCTCAAGTGAATACTTCTTCAACAAAACTTCTCAATTCCTTTTCATGCCGGTTTGGACAAGATCTTGTCATATCAAATTGTCTTTACAAAAGGACGCTAGGAGACAGTATTCAATTGTCTTTAAAAAATCATGGAATCATGCTAAGAGAAGAGATACCCTATTTGGAAGAGACTCCTCATCTCCTTATCAACCCTTTCAAGAGAGAAATCAAGAGGAAAACTTAGGAGATATCTCAATGGAAACTAACACATAGTTTGAAGCTAATAACAATGGAGTAATCAATAATGACCATAATGAAGAATTGACCAAAGAAAAGATCAATGAAGCATCTCAAAATCCTATGTTCATGAAAATGATGGAAACAGTTTTAGAAAAGGACAAGGATAGATATTTTCTAAACTTTTCTCAATTAGGAGTAAAATTTCCTCACAATTTTGACACATCTCAATTGACAATAGATGAGGAAGAAGATACTCCTTTAAAAGCCATGAACCAACAAATCAAATCCCTACAAACTCAAATGGATAGAATGAAGAAAGAGGCTTCCCAAAAATGATTCTCAATTGAAGTTATTTTCCATTTGATAAAAACTTTTTTATGAAACCTTTTCCCAAAAACATGGTTTTTCCTAGGCATGACAAATATATGAGTACAACAGACCCACATGACCACATAAGGGATTTTGGCATCTTAATCATGGAATATCTCCATGAACCTACCTATTTGATGATTTTTTTTCCCCGAAGCCTTTGTGGGTCGTAAATGGAATGGTTTTCAAAGTTACCTCTGAGTATAAATACTTTTGAGGAATTAATATCCTAGTTTGTTAATCAATATTCCTACAACATTGAATAAGAGATTACCATGTTAGATCTATGCAATACCAAGCAAATAAAATAGGGAAGCCTTTTTTAGCTTTCTACAAAGGTGGAGAAGAATTTTGCCAAATATCTACGAAATATACCTGAAAAGAAAAAAAATGGATATATTTATAAACAGTTTGGTGACTATAATGAAATTCAAGTTACAACTTAATTGTCCACCAAATTTTGAAAAGGTGATAGAAAATGGAGTTCAAATAGAGGATGATTTAGTAGGACATGGGGAACTAAAACTTTACAAAGATAATAAAACTTTTTCAAACAGTAATACCTTCAACAACAATTCTTCAAACAATACCAATAATGATAAACCAAGGTTTTGGATGAAGAATACGAACAAAAATTTAGTCAATGATGGAGTAGTGGAAGCTCACAATCTTAAACCTAAACCTTTCAATCTTTCAATGTGTTCCACTAATCAGAATAATAATGTTAACCAATCCCCCAATAACCTTTTTAACAATGTGAATGCTTCCAACAACAATCAAGGAAGTGTCATGCCTAAACCTAATTTTATGACTCGATTTACTCCAGGACCACAGAGAAAGTTTACTCCATTGGGAGAACTACTTGAGTCGGCCCTAAGAACACTCATTGACAATAAACTCATAACTTTACCGAAGGCAAGACCATATGAACCTCAATTAAAACCATGATGGTGGATTGATTATAATCATTGTGAATATCATTGTAATAAAGAGCATAAAATGAACAATTGTATGAATTTGAAACATGTGGTTCAAGACCTTATTGATAATGGTATTATTGAGGTTGATGGACCTAAGAAGAATGAAGATCACATGGCCTTTAAAACTCCTTCCCTAAATCATAAGAATGGTGAATCTTCAAAGACTAATCAATACAATCAAAAGGGGGATCATAAGGTAAATTTTTCTCACACCTATGACAATACAGTCAATTCTTTATCTAGTTATGAGAACACCATTAATGTCATAGTGATCAAAGATAAACAAAACAAAGAGCCCGCCAATGTCATCACTTGGGGGAAAGTATCAAAAATGATTCTACCTGGAACTTCCAATGTTGTGACAAGACCTAATACTTCATCGTTTCCTTCCAAGACCTATAATTTGATGGATCAACTTCAAAAAAATCCCGCACAAATTTTAATTTTGGAGTTGTTAAAACTATCACTCACACATAAAGAGATCTTGGAAAAATATTTGGTAGACACAACAGTTCCTACCGATCTAGATGTGGACCAATTTCAAAACATGGTTAATAATCTTATTTCATCCCATTGCCTATCCTTTTCAAATCAAGATGACATGTCCTTAAATCATCCACAAAATTTTCCCTTGCATATAGAAGTCCTGATCCAAAATCATAGGGTAAAAAGAGTCCTAATTGATGGAGGCATTGGCCTAAACATTTGTAGTCTAAATTTGGTCAAAGCCTTGGGCTATTCTAAAGAATCTCTGGATCCAAAAAGAAAGATAAGTATTAAATCATATGATGATGAGGAGAGATCTTCCAAAGGAATGGTCATTTTACCTATTCGGGTAGGACCTATTCAAAAATAAATTGTTTTTCAAGAACTTGATCTCAAATTGACCTACAACATGTTGTTGGGAAGGCCATGAATACATGAGATCCAAGTCATTCTATCTACCTACCATCAATGTTTGAAATTTCCTTATTTTGAATAGGAAATAACTATTGGTGGGGATCTTAACCCATTTTAATACTGAAATCATATCAAACCGGTTACAGATTCCTTTGTACCCCATAATAATGAGGCTTCTACATCTACCTCACATTCAAAAATAGCTAAAGATGAATTTTCTAGGATAAATTCACCCTCCACATCAAAGGATAAAGTAGATACAAATGACAAGCCCACTACCTCAAATCATGAAGAAACAATTCCTTCTCTCTCTAACAAAGGTAAGGAAATAGTGAGTTTTCTAAACACAAATGAAGAAAACCCTAATTCCTCAACATCAAATTATGCCATTCAAGAGGGATCACAATTAGAAAGAGAAGAGGGAAAAGTGGCACATTACAATAAAATGGACACCATGATGAAAAACTTTGAAAAACAATGCAAGATTAAGCAAAAAAGAGTTGGAGAATATTCTATTTCATTGATGGATATGCCAACTTCTCCAAATCACATGGTAAACCATTGGTTATACCCAATCAAAAAATTCCTCACAAATATAATGATAATTTTGTTAGAGCCACTACTCTAGTAGAGATAGCATAAGACAATAATGTGTTAAAATGGTTATAAAAAGATGAGGAAGGAACAAGTGAAAGTGTGCGACACATTAGTATTCCTACACATCAATATGGGAAAGGATTTGAGATCATGCAAAAGATGTGTTACAAAGGAAGAGGACCTTTAGGAAAAATAAATAGAGGCTTGTTAGAACCTATACAGCCCCCATGGAGGTCAAGTGAGGAAAAATTAGGGATGGGATATCATGAGCAAGGTAATGGTCAAAAGAATTTCACTAATCCTTATGAATACATTAACATGTTGGATTTAGAAAGTGAAGATGATTCAAATGAATATGAATGAGATTCATTATTAGAGGAATCTTGTCATGATAAAGAGGTAGATTTTATTCATTCTTACACTTCTACACCAAAGGAAATTCCAAGTACAAACCAAGATTGGGTAGGAGAGCCTTATGTGCCCTCTTTCTTAGGAGAATCTAGCTCTAGGTTTAATATAACATTTTTTCCCACAAGAAACTCAAGAGGACTCTAGTGAGGGATATTTAGATCCTAGCTCTATGGAAATTCTTGAGAAAACACATGTCATTGATTTGTGTGATACAATTTATGAACCTGTAAACAAAATCATGACCCTAACTCCCATTGACCTAAATTTACCAATTGACCCTTTACCCCTTGTTCATCCTGAATTGATTGATTGGGACCAATTTGAGACAAATGATATACCATAGTTCCAAGACAATCATGCTATATCTTTGTACCTAAATGTGGTTGAACGTTCCTCCACCAACAAATCATATCAAGAGGCAGAAATGGGGGGAAATGTCAAGTTTATTAGTCATCAAGAGAAAAAGGAAAACAATAAAATATCTAGAGGTGAAAACCACCATGTGGCAGTGCTAGATCCAAAAATAGTAAAAATAAATGATGTATCCAAAGGTGAAAACCCAATTGTGGCACCTAAGGATGAGAGACTTGACATTTTATCTAACCATCATGAAGAAAGATCTGCTATATTGATAGAGCCAACATAAAAGATCAACATTGGAACAAAGGCAAAACCAGAGGTTATTCATCTAGCTACATCTTTATCTATATAAGAAAGGGAGAAATTCATTGAATTTTTCAAAGAAATACAAGTGAATTTTGCATGGTCCTATGTTGATATGCCAGGATTGGACCCAAATCTAATAATGCGCCATCTCAACATAGCTCCGAGAGTTAAACTAGTAAAGCAAAAATTGAGAAAGATAAATCCACATGTGGCATTATTGGTTAAAGCAGAGTTAAAGAAACTCTTGGAAATGTGATTTATTCGGTCTATTGCATATGCAGCTTGGGTCTCCAACATTGTTTTGGTTTCCAAAACTGAAAAAAGCATAAGGATTTGCACCGACTTTAGGGATTTAAATAAAGCATGTCCCAAAGATGATTTCCCGCTTCCTAACATTGATACTATAGTAGATCTGATAGCAGGGCATTCTATGTTTTCCTTAATGGATGGGTTTAGTGGCTATAATAAAATAAAGATAGCTCCAGAAGATCAAGATAAAACAACTTTTACATGTCCTTGGGGTATCTTTTACTAGAATGTGATGTCATTTGGTCTTAAAAATGCAGGGGCAACCTATCAAAGGGTCGTGACTACCATATTCCATGACATGATGCATACATTTATGGAGGGTTATGTAGATGATATTCTTGTAAAATCTTATACCGGAAAAGAACATCTACCCATACTTGATAAAATATTCACAAGATTGGAACAATTTAATGTAAGGCTAAATACAAAAAAAGTGCCTTTGGTGTTCAATCTGGAAAATTGTTGGGATATATTTTGTCGGAAAAGGGAATAGAAGTGGATCTTGCTAAATTTTAAACCATTATGGAAATGGAGGCACCAAGAAATATTAACCAATTGAGGTCTTTGCAAGGAAGACTATAATCTATTAGAAGATTCATATCCCAATCGGCGGAAAAATGTCATTCATTTACTCAATTATTGCACAAATATATCCTCTTTCAATAGGATAGTAAATTTGAAGAGGCATTTTATATTTTAAAGAAATACTTGGCAAATCCTCCAGTTCTAATGGCTCCAATACCAGGAAAACCTTTAATTGTATACATCTCTGTAACTGAAAATTCATTGGGGTCCTCTTAGCACAAGAAGATGACATAGGAAAAGAAAAAGAAATCTATTATATTAGTAGAACTTTAGTCAAATATGAGCTTAATTATACTTGTGCAGAAAGAGCATGCTTAGAAGTCATCTTTGTGTCTCAAAAGCTCCAACATTACATGCTTGCACATAAAATCAGACTTATTTCTAAAATAGATCCACTCAAATATCTTCTTAGAAAAGCAACTCTCACAGGGAGGCTAGCCAAGTGGGTTATGGTATTAAGTGAGTTTGACATTGAGTATGTGGATCGTAAATCTATTAAGAGACAAGTTATTGCAGATCAACTAGCAGAATCACCACTTTCAAGTGAGGAACCTATTCAAGTGGAGTTTCTAGATGAAAGTATCCATACTAGTGAGCCAAAAACATGGAATTTATACTTTGATGGATCCTATACTCAACATGGATCGGGGGTAGGAGTTATTTTCATTACACCCCAAGGTTGCATGATCCCAAAATCATTCAAATTTCTATCCATGCACCAATAATATAGCAGAGTATGAAGCTCTTGTAATAGGACTCAAAATGGCTTTAGAATGGAGGATTACAAAAATACAGATTTATTGAGATTCCCAATTAGTCATCAATCAGATTAATGATGAATACCTAACTAAAGATGAAAAGCTCATGCCTTATAAAAGGATGATTGATGATTTCAAAAAGTATTTTGTATTGATCACATTTGAGAAAATACCAAGAGCAGAGAATAAATCAGTTGATGTCATGGCTACACAAGCTTCACTATTGCAAATACATGATCAAGGTGAAAGATATGAGTTCTTGGTAGAGGAATTGGTACAACCTGCATACGACCATCCTAATTCCCAAATCATTTTCCTACTTGTGGGTCATGACTCTACTTGGAATGGTCCTATTTATACCTATCTCAAAGATAACACCCTACCATTAGACCAAACTTGAAATGAGAAACAAAACCTTATACGCCAAGCCTCACGCTTTACCCTTATTGCTGACACATTGTATCGTAAAGGTCTTGATGGAATGTTACTTAGATGTCTAGAGAGTGAGGAATCAAAAAATTATTTACATGACATTCACAAGGGGATTTGTGGGTCACACTCGAGTGGATTTACCTTGGCAAAGAAACTTCTTAGGATGGGATACTATTGGTCGACCATGGAAAAAGATGCATGCCAATTTGTGAAATTTTTTTAAAAGTGCCAATATCATGGGAACTTAATACATGTGTATGCACAGGAATTACATCCCATTAATACACCTTGGCCTTTCTATCAATGGGGTTTTGATTTGATAGGGATGATATATCCTCCTTCTAATGGGAATAAATACATTATCACTGCAACTGAGTACTTTACAAAATGAGTGGAAGTTGTACCCTTAACAACTGCAACTAGAAAACAAGTTTCCATGTTTATCCTAAACCACATCATTTGCAGATATGGTATCCCACATGCACTTATCACTGATAATGGAAGACAAATCAAAAATAAGTATGTTAAGGAGTTATGTGAAACATTTCATATTACTCAACATTTTTCTTCCATCTATTATCCTCAAGATAATGGACAAGAAGAAGCCTCTAATAAAAACATTCTGAAAATCCTCAAGAAAACACTTGATTACTCGAGTAGGGATTGGCACATCCAGTTAAACCTAGCACTTTGGGCTTATAGAACAAGCATCAGAACACCTACTGGGGCCACACCTTTTTCTTTAGTGTATAGATTCAAAGCAGTTTTACCATTAGAAGTGAAAAATCCATCCCTAAGAGTCTCATTACATGGCATCCTGACCGATGAGGAGTATAGAGTGCCTATATTGGAAGAGATAGAGTTACTAGAAGAATATCAACATCAAGCTTATAATCATCTTCAAGTGTACCAAAAGATACTGTCTCATAACTATAATAGAAAGATCAAACCTCGAGCTTTCCAAATAGGTGATCTTGTTCTAAGAGAAAATCCTAGAAACCAATCAGAATGGGAAAAGAAGGGGAAATTTGAGGCAGATTGGCTAGGACCCTTTGTAGTTACATCATCCTATGGGAAGGGAACATACAAATTTTCTGATTGTGAAGGAGATGAGCTTCAGGAACCCATCAATAGCATACACTTAAAGAGGTTTTATACCTAATCAGATGAAAGAGTATCAGATGAATGTGTATAGGTTGAAAGAGTATCAGAAAAAAGTGTATCCGACGAGATTAGCTTCATTCTTTGTACATGAGAAAAGTTTAAAAATCCAAAAACATGAGAAAAGTTCAAAATCCAAAAAAAAATGAGAAAGATCAAAAAATTCAAAAACAATGGAAAAGCATAAAAGCATAAAAAGAGGAAAATTGAGCATGAAGACAGCAAAAACGTTCAAAAGATCCAAAAAATTGTTGCCTTTGTGAAAACCTAGAAAATAGGTGCCTTGATGATATCAAAAAAAAAAAGAAAAAAAAATCAAAGAAAAGAAAAAAGAAAAAAAAGAAAAGTGCCTTGGTTAAAACCTAGTAATAGGTGCCTTGGTAGTAAGAGAGAGAGAGAGAGATCCAAGTGGTGAAAACCTGGTAAACAGGCACTACCTTCCCCAAGTCAAGCCTAGTTGCATTGCATTTACATTTTTTCATCCTTGTATATACCCCATTGCATTTTGTCATTTGTACATAGTCATAATAAAGTCTTTGAGCTGCATGTGTACATAAAACCTTCATCGCGGTGTTTGCAAGTTGTCTTGGTTCATTATCATTGACAAATCTAATTAGGGGCATAATTTAGATTCCAAGAGCTCATTGGAGAACAAACACAAGTGATATTTTAAATCCCTTCATCAAAAATAAAGAATCGCAATCTTTGACACTTATTGATTGATCCAAATATCAAATTTATACATATCCAAACATATGACTCATCTCAAATTCAAAGGCTAAGCAATCAAACACTAAGTTGATACATCAATCATTAAGAACAAACGATCAAAATTGGATGGATATTTTTTCTAAGGAAATTGATCAACAAAAAAATAGCAAAGTTAAGTTCAATGGTGTTTCTTAATTTTTCTATCATGTATTTTTAGCCTATCAATGATGTGTTTAACTAGATATGCAATGATGGAGACATGATGTTTTTTTTTTAGATTTATGCTTGTAGGGTTGATTCCTAAATATATGCAAGTTTTTATAATGACATGTTCATCAAAGAATCATTTAGGACATTTGTCTATCACTAGTGATCATATCTTTGCTTTTTTATGCAAAAGGATACCTTGGTCATTTATATTGTTCATATCTTAATTCCAAAATCCACTTGCAACATTGAATCTGATGAAAT
The DNA here is from genome assembly GCA_018584345.1 of Thuja plicata. NCBI lineage: Eukaryota > Viridiplantae > Streptophyta > Pinopsida > Cupressales > Cupressaceae > Thuja > Thuja plicata. The sequence continues at coordinate 1,097,746 of MU225537.1, forward strand.
CGGTATTCATACTCTCATGGTGGGGGAAATCTTACCAATGAGGGTTGTATTAATGAGTTAAGAACTTCAATGATGGCAGTGGTCACATTGAATCTGATGAAATAGGTATTCATACCATAATGGTTTGGAAATGTCACCAATGAGGGTTGTACCAGTTTCCAAATGGTTTACCAAAAATGCTCAATGAAGATACTTGCAAAAATAGCAGTCCGCTACAAAGTGACAACAATTTTTGGTTGCATTTGTATATTGCATTCATGTTAGATTAAATCATGCATACATATTGCATTATGGGGTTTCTCAAGGAAAGGAGGGATTGAACATCCAAGTCAAAAGTATCAAGACTTCTTCTGTCAATGGAATATGTGGGACTTTATAAAAAAAATACATCTCATTTACATTTCACAAATTGCATTCATTAGGGGCATTTTCATATACATTTAGGAACACTTTCATTTGTAGGATCATTTAATTCATCATCATTTATGATTATATTATATATCTTCATTTAGGTGCATTCCCAAATCCTTTCGTTACATTATATATTACCCAAATCATTTAGTTACATTAACATTATCCATAAGCATTACATCATTATAAATCACCATCATATACATAAAGCATTGCATTATCACCTAGAATGATCACATTCATATTGTGCATCCATAGTAGAAACAAAAAACATCATTTTTTCATCACATACATTTTAGGAAATCCATACATAAACATCAAAAGTACAATATCTACATACATACATCCTACATAAAAACCACAAAAACATACATATAGATAGAATCATATAAACTGCATTCATCAAAATGTCTCTTGGCATCATCATAAATCATCAAACTCATAAAAGTCATAATATAATGACATCAAAGAACATCATCAAAAGGAAGGGGTAAGGTCTCTACAATGTCCAAAGGTACACATCAAGATATATCAACAGTACATCATCAAAAGTGATACATATGTCCTCACCAAAAATATGATACAATCAACAAGATCTAAGAATGACTATCTCATGACTCTGTTTGGAAACCCATCAAAATATGGCCACCTGCACCTGCACCTATACCTATACCTACACCAGTCAATGGTCCTACACTATCACCTATCACTGCATCTGGTCCCCTCAAAGGTCTGGGAGATGGCCCTGATACACCTATACTCTCAACCTGTCGTGAAGTACCACCTTTGACACTTTGTGTGTAAGAATGAGCACTCTGACCTACTGGCAATAAATCATGATATAAAGTATAGTAAAACTCCCCTCTTTAGATCTCCTCTCGCATATCTTGCATGGTCTTGAAATTCATACCATCTCTAGTCACTTGTTCTAACCGCTGGGATATATCCTCTACTACTCCTCGTTGTTGTATAGCATGATCTCTCTGAGTCCTAGTAACTGCTAACTCTGCCTCTATGGTATGAACATCATGATATCTTTGTGACCTGGTAGAAGCTGACTTGGCCTCAAGCCTCTGAATCTGTCCCTACAATAATATTATGTATGCTTGTGTTGTAACCAATTCCCCACACAATCTTTGCATATCCTGACCAAGGATACCCCTCTATAAATCTTGTCCTGCACCCTGTACTATACCTGACCTAGCTTTGCGAGCTACCTGTCCATGATCTAGAAAAAACAATCTCCTTTTCTCTACAACAACTCCATCATGATCACTATCATCTCCTCCATGATCACTCCCATCTCCTCCATGATCACTTACATCTCCTCCGTGACCACCATCATATCCTACATGGTCATCCTCATCACCACCAGGTCCTCAACCAATCACTCTACCAGCTCTCACTCTCATTGCTCTCATTGGGATATCATCTGATTCTACATCCTCCTCTATGTGATCTCTCCATTTTCCTCCATATCTCGTTGGTCATTGAGACTGATCCTCATCATCATCATCATCACTCTGCAAGGGAGGCACTGGCTCATCTGGCGAAGATAGTCATGGAAAGGGATGTGCTAAAAATCACTGTGTATACTCCTCTGTCACACCCGCATCCATCACATCATCCTCATAATCCAAAGAAACTAGAACTAAAATGTGAAACTCATCTATATATCTCTCAAATGATGCACATGGTCCCCAGGGAGGTTTCTCCTTCCGAGTACGTGCATACATAGCTAGTCCCTTGGGCAAACCCCGTGTCTGTCCAAACTAGCACCATACTTTGGTAATGATGAATCTCTCAATAATATAAGTTATGCGACCAAGTAACCATCTCTATGTGAACATGTATAGCACCTCTCGGCAATCCTCACACCACCTCACATCCTAGATAAGGTCTCCAACAGATATTATCTAGATCATCAATTTGTCTCTTCTAGTACTCTAACTTGCTCAGCTTTGGCTGGATAGGAAAACTGCTATAACCATAAATGAAGGGTTGACCCTCCTCTCATGCTCTCTCTGCAACTGGTCGGGTCACTAGAAGATTCTCTCATATCCAAATTTGTAACACTCTGGCACCCGTTGATAAATTTGTTGCACACTCATAAACTACCTGATGCAGCTCATGATATAAATGTGATAGAATGCATGTACCCCAAGCGAAGCGGTGTGGTCTCGCATGCATATCCGCCAATAAGCTACCCCATCCAATGTGAAATCCATGTGCTCTCCGATCTGGCATAAGGAATTATCTAATCAAGGTTGCAAGAACTACAGGAATTGGGGCATAATCTCTATGCATCATCGTATCTCAAGTCACTGTGTAGCCTCTACTCTGATCATCATTAAATACTCGACATACAGAGACACCATCATCATATGGATCAAAGTGTACTAGATCTCCCATAACTGGGATCTGCAAAATTTGGTATATATCCTCTGGAGTGATAGTCATCTCTCCGGTGGGAAGGTGAAAGGTATTGTGGTCACTATGCCCCCTCTTTGCAATTGTTGTCAACAGTCCCCGATTCAGTCGAATCTGGGGCATACTCAACAAATATCCTAAACCACATCCTCTAAACACGCATCAGTCCTCTGGGGATAAACATGCAATAAATGATAAGGGTTTAGGGTATGTCACCCTCATATTCAGCTTATCTAGCTGAACCTGTTACAGTCAAACAATCAATCATTAATTTCAGATCAATTATCTTACGTCAATCATATCCTACTCTCTACTTGCTCATATAAGATTTATAGGATCTCAGTGAGCGCATCAAAAAGTTTTTACCTCTATATTGTGAGGATGAAAAACATCATTTTATATCCTATAGGGTTGACATCAATACAACATTAATCTATTCTTGATTATCCTACGCTGACTTACATTCTCACATGCATCCATTCACTCAAATTTTGATAGAAAACAACAGTCACACATTTCAGGCCAAATCATTCTTATCACACAAATCAAGGCATCATTACGCACCTCTAATCTACAAAGGGACATGGCAGTCAATAATCAACAAGTAACTCCATCGAAAGATCAACAATCCAAAAAGCTCATCAAAAAATTAAAAAAATATCAACAATCTGAAAAGTTCATTAAAAAAAAAGATCAACAATCCAAAAGGTTCATCAAATCATAAAAAAAATAAAAATTTTAAATAAAAAATTGACAAAAATAAAAAAATAAATTAAAAAAACAAAAAACAAAAATGAACTTACCTTTTTTCCCCCGC